>CM072809.1:40022312-40622312 GCA_037013495.1 Hippophae tibetana | reverse complement strand
TCTTATGTTATATCTTGTTTAAGAATACAGGCTATTTGAACACATAACTAAAGAATCCTAGGTCGGCACCCATATTCTCTTTTATTGCTCTATTGAATTAAAACGGAAGTAAGTAAAATGGTAAAGGTGTGTCAAAAACTTTAATTACCCGGTAAGTGATGTAAACGATGAAATTCGGGTACACAAATAATTTTACTTAGTGAGACGAAATCATATTTTGAAAGTTGATACGAGCTTTGATTTTATATATTATAATAATCATTTCGATACTTGAGTCAAATGTTTTCTCCGTTGAACGTTGCAACTCAAATTAACCAACTGTTTTGTTGTTTTTGAAAATGTAAACAACATCCACATTTTTTTTCTCCTCTCTTATTTTTTTAAGAATAGAGACTCATTAAACACATAAATAAAGAACCCTAGTTCGGCACCAAAATCTAATTTATAACTCTATTGAATAAACTGGAAGTAAGTAAAGTGAAAATGGTACGTCAAAAACATAAACCCTTGGTGATGATGTAAATATGGAAATTGTGTACAAAAATGATTTTCCATGGCGGGAACAAATTTTATTGTGTATGTTGATACGAGCTTTGATTTGATATATTATAGTAATCGTTTCGATACCCGAGTCAAAAGTTATCTCTTTTGAAATTTGCAACTCATATTTGTTTCATGTTTTTTATTATTTCGGAACATGAGAACTGCATCCCCTTTCTTTTTCTCTTCTGTTATATCTTGTTTAAGAATACAGGCTATTTGAACACATAAGTAAAGAATCCTAGGTCGGCACCCATATCTCCTTTATAGCTCTATTGAATAAAACCGGAAGTAAGTAAAATGATAAAGGTGTGTCAAAAACTTTAATTACCCGGTAAGTGATGTAAACGATGAAATTCGGGTACGCAAATGATTTTATTTTGTGAGAAAAAATCCTATTTTGTAAGTTGATATGACTTTTGATTTTATATATTATAATAATCGTTTCGATACCTGTGTTAAAAGTTTTCTCCGTTGAACGTTGCAACTCATATTAATCAATTGTTTTGTTGTTTTTGAAAATGTGAACAACATCCACATTTTTTTTCTCCTCTCTTATTTTTTTAAGAATAGAGACTGATTCAACACATAAATAAAGAACCCTAGGTCGGCACCAAAATCTAATTTATAACTCTATTGAATAAAACTGGAAGAAAGTAAAGTGAAAATGGCACGTCAAAAACTTAAACCGTCGGTGATGATGTAAAGATGGCATTTGTCTACAAAAATGATTTTCCATGGCAGGAGCAAATTTTATTGTGTATGTTGATACGAGCTTCGATTTGATATATTATAGTAATCGTTTTGATACCCTAGTCAAAAGTTATCTCTCTTGAAATTTGTAACTCATATTTGTTTCATGTTTTTTATTATTTTGGAACAAGAGAACTGCATCCCTTTTCTTTTTCTCTTCTGTTATATCTTGTTTAAGAATACAGGCTATTTGAACACATAACTAAAGAGTCCTAGGTCGGCACCCATATCTCCTTTATTTCTCTATTGAATAAAATTGGAAGTAAGTAAAGTGAAAATGGTACGTCAAAAACTTAAACCGTCGGTGATGATGTAAAGATGGCATTTGTCTACAAAAATGATTTTCCATGGCGGGAGCAAATTTTATTGTGTAAGTTGATACGAGGTTCGATTTGATATATTATAGTAGTCGTATCGATACCCGAGTCAAAAGTTATCTCTTTTGAAATTTGTAACTCATATTTGTTTCATGTTTTTTATTATTTTGGAAGGAGAGAACTACGTCCCCTTTCTTTTTCTCTTCTGTTATATCTTGTTTAAGAATACAGGCTATTTGAACACATAACTAAAGAATCCTAGGTCGGCACCCATATTCTCTTTTATTGCTCTATTGAATTCAAACGGAAGTAAGTAAAATGGTAAAGGTGTGTCAAAAACTTTAATTACCCGGTAAGTGATGTAAACGATGAAATTCGGGTACACAAATGATTTTACTTAGTGAGACAAAATCCTATTTTGTAAGTTGATACGAGCTTTGATTTTATATATTATAATAATCATTTCGATATCTGTGTCGAAAGTTTCTCCGTTTAACGTTGCAACTCATATTAAACAAATGTTTTGTTGTTTTAGAAAATGTGAACAACAGCCAATTTTTTTTTCTCTTCTCTTAATTTTTTGAAGAATAGAGACTGATTAAACACATAAATAAAGAACCCTAGGTCGGCACCAAAATCTAATATATAACTCTATTGAATAAAACAGGAAGTAAGTAAAGTGAAAATGGTACGTCAAAAACTTAAACTCTCGGTGATGATGTAAAGATGGCATTTGTGTACGAAAATGATTTTCCATGGCGGGAGAAAATTTTATTATGTATGTTGATACGAGCTTCGATTTGATATATTATAGTAGTCGTATCGATACACGAGTCAAAATTTATCTTTCTTGAAATTTGTAACTCGTATTTGTTTCATGTTTTTTATTATTTGGGAAGGAGAGAACTACGTCCCCTTTCTTTTTCTCTTCTGTTATATCTTGTTTAAGAATACAGGTTATTTGAACACATAACTAAAGTATCCTAGGTCGGCACCCATATCTCCTTTATTGCTCTATTGAATAAAAACGGAAGTAAGTAAAATAGTAAAGGTGTGTCAAAAATTTTAATTACCCGGTAAGTGATGTAAACGATGAAATTCGGGTACACAAATGATTTTACTTAGTGAGACAAAATCCTATTTTGTAAGTTGATACGAGCTTTGATTTTATATATTATAATAATCATTTCGATATCTGTGTCGAAAGTTTCTCCGTTTAACGTTGCAACTCATATTAAACAAATGTTTTTTTGTTTTAGAAAATGTGAACAACAGCCAATTTTTTTTTCTCTTCTCTTAATTTTTTGAAGAATAGAGACTGATTAAACACATAAATAAAGAACCCTAGGTCGGCACCAAAATCTAATTTATAACTATATTGAATATAACCGGAAGTAAGTAAAGTGAAAATGGTACGTCAAAAACATAAATCCTCGGTAATGATGTAAAGATGGAATTTGTGTACAAAAATGATTTTCCTTGGCAAGACCAAATTTTATTGTGTATGTTGATACGAGCTTCGATTTGATATATTATAGTAATCGTTTCGATACCCGAGTCAAAAGTTATCTCTCTTGAAATTTGTAACTCATATCTGATTCATGTTTTTTATTATTTTGGAACATGAGAACTACATCCCCTTTCTTTTTCTCTTCTCTTATATCTTGTTTAAGAATACAGGCTATTTGAACACATAACTAAAGAATCCCAGGTCGGTACCAATATCTATTTTATTACTCTATTGAATAAAACCTAAAGTATGTAAAATAATAAAGGTGTGTCAAAAACTTTAATTACCCGGTAAGTGATGTAAACGATGAAATTTGGGTACACATATGATTTTACTTAGTGAGACAAAATCCTATTTTGTAAGTTGATACGAGATTTGATTTTATATATTATAATAATCGTTTCGATACCTGTGTCAAAAGTTTCTTCGTTGAACGTTGCAACTCATACTAACCAACTGTTTTATTGTTTTTGAAAATGTAGACAACATCCACATTTTTTTTCTCCTCTCTTATTTTTTTAAGAATAGAGACTGATTAAACACAAAAATAAAGAACCCTAGGTCGGTACCAAAATCTAATTTATAACTCTATTGAATATAACCGGAAGTAAGTAAAGTGAAAATGGTACGTCAAAAACATAAATCCTCGGCGATGATGTAAAGATGGAATTTGTGTAAAAAAATGATTTTCCTTGGCAAGACCAAATTTTATTGTGTATGTTGATACGAGCTTCGATTTGATATATTATAGTAATCGTTTCGATACCCGAGTCAAAAGTTATCTCTCTTGAAATTTGTAACTCATATCTGATTCATGTTTTTTATTATTTTGGAACATGAGAACTACATCCCCTTTCTTTCTCTCTTCTCTTATATCTTGTTTAAGAATACAGGCTATTTGAACACATAACTAAAGAATCCCAGGTCGGTACCAATATCTATTTTATTACTCTATTGAATAAAACCTAAAGTATGTAAAATAATAAAGGTGTGTCAAAAACTTTAATTACCCGGTAAGTGATGTAAACGATGAAATTTGGGTACACATATGATTTTACTTAGTTAGAAAAAAATCCTGTTTTGTAAGTTGATACGAGCTTTGATTTTATATATTATAATAATCGTTTCGATACCTGTGTCGAAAGTTTCTTCGTTGAACGTTGCAACTCATACTAACCTACTGTTTTATTGTTTTTGAAAATGTAGACAACATCCACATTTTTTTTTCTCCTCTCTTAATTTTTTAAAAAATAGAGACTGATTAAACACATTAATAAAGAACCCTAGGTCGGCACCAAAATCTAATTTATAACTCTATTGAATATAACCGGAAATAAGTAAAGTGAAAATGGTACGTCAAAAACATAAATCCTCGGTGATGATGTAAAAATGGAATTTGTGTACAAAAATGATTTTCCATGGCAGGACCAAATTTTATGGTGTATGTTGATACGAGCTTCGATTTGATATATTATAGTAATCGTTTCGATACCCGAATCAAAAGTTATCTCTCTTGAAATTTGTAAATCATATTTTTTTAATGTTTTTTATTATTTTGGAACATGAGAACTACATCCCCTTTCTTTTTCTCTTATGTTATATCTTGTTTAAGAATACAGGCTATTTGAACACATAACTAAAGAATCCTAGGTCGGCACCCATATTCTCTTTTATTGCTCTATTGAATTAAAACGGAAGTAAGTAAAATGGTAAAGGTGTGTCAAAAACTTTAATTACCCGGTAAGTGATGTAAACGATGAAATTCGGGTACACAAATAATTTTACTTAGTGAGACGAAATCATATTTTGAAAGTTGATACGAGCTTTGATTTTATATATTATAATAATCATTTCGATACTTGAGTCAAATGTTTTCTCCGTTGAACGTTGCAACTCAAATTAACCAACTGTTTTGTTGTTTTTGAAAATGTAAACAACATCCACATTTTTTTTCTCCTCTCTTATTTTTTTAAGAATAGAGACTCATTAAACACATAAATAAAGAACCCTAGTTCGGCACCAAAATCTAATTTATAACTCTATTGAATAAACTGGAAGTAAGTAAAGTGAAAATGGTACGTCAAAAACATAAACCCTTGGTGATGATGTAAATATGGAAATTGTGTACAAAAATGATTTTCCATGGCGGGAACAAATTTTATTGTGTATGTTGATACGAGCTTTGATTTGATATATTATAGTAATCGTTTCGATACCCGAGTCAAAAGTTATCTCTTTTGAAATTTGCAACTCATATTTGTTTCATGTTTTTTATTATTTCGGAACATGAGAACTGCATCCCCTTTCTTTTTCTCTTCTGTTATATCTTGTTTAAGAATACAGGCTATTTGAACACATAAGTAAAGAATCCTAGGTCGGCACCCATATCTCCTTTATAGCTCTATTGAATAAAACCGGAAGTAAGTAAAATGATAAAGGTGTGTCAAAAACTTTAATTACCCGGTAAGTGATGTAAACGATGAAATTCGGGTACGCAAATGATTTTATTTTGTGAGAAAAAATCCTATTTTGTAAGTTGATATGACTTTTGATTTTATATATTATAATAATCGTTTCGATACCTGTGTTAAAAGTTTTCTCCGTTGAACGTTGCAACTCATATTAATCAATTGTTTTGTTGTTTTTGAAAATGTGAACAACATCCACATTTTTTTTCTCCTCTCTTATTTTTTTAAGAATAGAGACTGATTCAACACATAAATAAAGAACCCTAGGTCGGCACCAAAATCTAATTTATAACTCTATTGAATAAAACTGGAAGAAAGTAAAGTGAAAATGGCACGTCAAAAACTTAAACCGTCGGTGATGATGTAAAGATGGCATTTGTCTACAAAAATGATTTTCCATGGCAGGAGCAAATTTTATTGTGTATGTTGATACGAGCTTCGATTTGATATATTATAGTAATCGTTTTGATACCCTAGTCAAAAGTTATCTCTCTTGAAATTTGTAACTCATATTTGTTTCATGTTTTTTATTATTTTGGAACAAGAGAACTGCATCCCTTTTCTTTTTCTCTTCTGTTATATCTTGTTTAAGAATACAGGCTATTTGAACACATAACTAAAGAGTCCTAGGTCGGCACCCATATCTCCTTTATTTCTCTATTGAATAAAATTGGAAGTAAGTAAAGTGAAAATGGTACGTCAAAAACTTAAACCGTCGGTGATGATGTAAAGATGGCATTTGTCTACAAAAATGATTTTCCATGGCGGGAGCAAATTTTATTGTGTAAGTTGATACGAGGTTCGATTTGATATATTATAGTAGTCGTATCGATACCCGAGTCAAAAGTTATCTCTTTTGAAATTTGTAACTCATATTTGTTTCATGTTTTTTATTATTTTGGAAGGAGAGAACTACGTCCCCTTTCTTTTTCTCTTCTGTTATATCTTGTTTAAGAATACAGGCTATTTGAACACATAACTAAAGAATCCTAGGTCGGCACCCATATTCTCTTTTATTGCTCTATTGAATTCAAACGGAAGTAAGTAAAATGGTAAAGGTGTGTCAAAAACTTTAATTACCCGGTAAGTGATGTAAACGATGAAATTCGGGTACACAAATGATTTTACTTAGTGAGACAAAATCCTATTTTGTAAGTTGATACGAGCTTTGATTTTATATATTATAATAATCATTTCGATATCTGTGTCGAAAGTTTCTCCGTTTAACGTTGCAACTCATATTAAACAAATGTTTTGTTGTTTTAGAAAATGTGAACAACAGCCAATTTTTTTTTCTCTTCTCTTAATTTTTTGAAGAATAGAGACTGATTAAACACATAAATAAAGAACCCTAGGTCGGCACCAAAATCTAATATATAACTCTATTGAATAAAACAGGAAGTAAGTAAAGTGAAAATGGTACGTCAAAAACTTAAACTCTCGGTGATGATGTAAAGATGGCATTTGTGTACGAAAATGATTTTCCATGGCGGGAGAAAATTTTATTATGTATGTTGATACGAGCTTCGATTTGATATATTATAGTAGTCGTATCGATACACAAGTCAAAATTTATCTTTCTTGAAATTTGTAACTCGTATTTGTTTCATGTTTTTTATTATTTGGGAAGGAGAGAACTACGTCCCCTTTCTTTTTCTCTTCTGTTATATCTTGTTTAAGAATACAGGTTATTTGAACACATAACTAAAGTATCCTAGGTCGGCACCCATATCTCCTTTATTGCTCTATTGAATAAAAACGGAAGTAAGTAAAATAGTAAAGGTGTGTCAAAAATTTTAATTACCCGGTAAGTGATGTAAACGATGAAATTCGGGTACACAAATGATTTTACTTAGTGAGACAAAATCCTATTTTGTAAGTTGATACGAGCTTTGATTTTATATATTATAATAATCATTTCGATATCTGTGTCGAAAGTTTCTCCGTTTAACGTTGCAACTCATATTAAACAAATGTTTTTTTGTTTTAGAAAATGTGAACAACAGCCAATTTTTTTTTCTCTTCTCTTAATTTTTTGAAGAATAGAGACTGATTAAACACATAAATAAAGAACCCTAGGTCGGCACCAAAATCTAATTTATAACTATATTGAATATAACCGGAAGTAAGTAAAGTGAAAATGGTACGTCAAAAACATAAATCCTCGGTGATGATGTAAAGATGGAATTTGTGTACAAAAATGATTTTCCTTGGCAAGACCAAATTTTATTGTGTATGTTGATACGAGCTTCGATTTGATATATTATAGTAATCGTTTCGATACCCGAGTCAAAAGTTATCTCTCATGAAATTTGTAACTCATATCTGATTCATGTTTTTTATTATTTTGGAACATGAGAACTACATCCCCTTTCTTTTTCTCTTCTCTTATATCTTGTTTAAGAATACAGGCTATTTGAACACATAACTAAAGAATCCCAGGTCGGTACCAATATCTATTTTATTACTCTATTGAATAAAACCTAAAGTATGTAAAATAATAAAGGTGTGTCAAAAACTTTAATTACCCGGTAAGTGATGTAAACGATGAAATTTGGGTACACATATGATTTTACTTAGTGAGACAAAATCCTATTTTGTAAGTTGATACGAGATTTTATTTTATATATTATAATAATCGTTTCGATACCTGTGTCAAAAGTTTCTTCGTTGAACGTTGCAACTCATACTAACCAACTGTTTTATTGTTTTTGAAAATGTAGACAACATCCACATTTTTTTTCTCCTCTCTTATTTTTTTAAGAATAGAGACTGATTAAACACAAAAATAAAGAACCCTAGGTCGGTACCAAAATCTAATTTATAACTCTATTGAATATAACCGGAAGTAAGTAAAGTGAAAATGGTACGTCAAAAACATAAATCCTCGGCGATGATGTAAAGATGGAATTTGTGTAAAAAAATGATTTTCCTTGGCAAGACCAAATTTTATTGTGTATGTTGATACGAGCTTCGATTTGATATATTATAGTAATCGTTTCGATACCCGAGTCAAAAGTTATCTCTCTTGAAATTTGTAGCTCATATCTGATTCATGTTTTTTATTATTTTGGAACATGAGAACTACATCCCCTTTCTTTTTCTCTTCTCTTATATCTTGTTTAAGAATACAGGCTATTTGAACACATAACTAAAGAATCCCAGGTCGGTACCAATATCTATTTTATTACTCTATTGAATAAAACCTAAAGTATGTAAAATAATAAAGGTGTGTCAAAAACTTTAATTACCCGGTAAGTGATGTAAACGATGAAATTTGGGTACACATATGATTTTACTTAGTTAGAAAAAATCCTATTTTGTAAGTTGATACGAGCTTTGATTTTATATATTATAATAATCGTTTCGATACCTGTGTCGAAAGTTTCTTCGTTGAACGTTGCAACTCATACTAACCTACTGTTTTATTGTTTTTGAAAATGTAGACAACATCCACATTTTTTTTCTCCTCTCTTAATTTTTTAAAAAATAGAGACTGATTAAACACATTAATAAAGAACCCTAGGTCGGCACCAAAATCTAATTTATAACTCTATTGAATATAACCGGAAATAAGTAAAGTGAAAATGGTACGTCAAAAACATAAATCCTCGGTGATGATGTAAAAATGGAATTTGTGTACAAAAATGATTTTCCATGGCAGGACCAAATTTTATGGTGTATGTTGATACGAGCTTCGATTTGATATATTATAGTAATCGTTTCGATACCCGAATCAAAAGTTATCTCTCTTGAAATTTGTAAATCATATTTTTTTAATGTTTTTTATTATTTTGGAACATGAGAACTACATCCCCTTTCTTTTTCTCTTATGTTATATCTTGTTTAAGAATACAGGCTATTTGAACACATAACTAAAGAATCCTAGGTCGGCACCCATGTCTCCTTTATTGCTCTATTGATTAAAAACGGAAGTAAGTAAAATGATAAAGGTGTGTCAAAAACTTTAATTACCCGGTAAGTGATGTAAACAATGAAATTCGGGTACACAAAGGATTTTACTTAGTGAGACAAAATCCTATTTTGTAAGTTGATACGAGCTTTGATTTTATATATTATAATAATTGTTTCGATACCTGTGTCGAAAGTTTCTCCGTTGAACGTTGCAACTCATATTAAACAAATGTTTTGTTGTTTTTGAAAATGTGAACAACATCTAAATTTTTATTCTCTTCTCTTAATTTTTTGAAGAATAGAGACTGATTAAACACATAAATAAAGAACCCTAGGTCGGCACCAAAATCGAATTTATAACTCTATTGAATATAACCGGAAGTAAGTAAAGTGAAAATGGTACGTCAAAAACATAAATCCTCGGTGATGATGTAAAAATGGAATTTGTGTACAAAAATGATTTTCCCTGGCAGGACCAAATTTTATGCTGTATGTTGATACAAGCTTCGATTTGATATATTATAGTAATCGTTTCGATACCCGAATCAAAAGTTATCTCTCTTGAAATTTGTAACTCATATTTGTTTAATGTTTTTTATTATTTTGGAACATGAGAACTACATCCCCTTTCTTTTTCTCTTATGTTATATCTTGTTTAAGAATACAGGCTATTTGAACACATAACTAAAGAATCCTAGGTCGGAACCCATGTCTCCTTTATTGCTCTATTGAATAAAAACGGAAGTAAGTGAAATGATAAAGGTGTGTCAAAAACTTTAATTACCCGGTAAGTGATGTAAACGATGAAATTCGGGTACACAAATGATTTTACTTAGTGAGACAAAATCCTATTTTGTAAGTTGATACGAGCTTTGATTTTATATATTATAATAATCATTTCGATATCTGTGTCGAAAGTTTCTCCGTTTAACGTTGCAACTCATATTAAACAAATGTTTTTTTGTTTTAGAAAATGTGAACAACAGCCAATTTTTTTTTCTCTTCTCTTAATTTTTTGAAGAATAGAGACTGATTAAACACATAAATAAAGAACCCTAGGTCGGCACCAAAATCTAATTTATAACTATATTGAATATAACCGGAAGTAAGTAAAGTGAAAATGGTACGTCAAAAACATAAATCCTCGGTGATGATGTAAAGATGGAATTTGTGTACAAAAATGATTTTCCTTGGCAAGACCAAATTTTATTGTGTATGTTGATACGAGCTTCGATTTGATATATTATAGTAATCGTTTCGATACCCGAGTCAAAAGTTATCTCTCTTGAAATTTGTAACTCATATCTGATTCATGTTTTTTATTATTTTGGAACATGAGAACTACATCCCCTTTCTTTTTCTCTTCTCTTATATCTTGTTTAAGAATACAGGCTATTTGAACACATAACTAAAGAATCCCAGGTCGGTACCAATATCTATTTTATTACTCTATTGAATAAAACCTAAAGTATGTAAAATAATAAAGGTGTGTCAAAAACTTTAATTACCCGGTAAGTGATGTAAACGATGAAATTTGGGTACACATATGATTTTACTTAGTGAGACAAAATCCTATTTTGTAAGTTGATACGAGATTTTATTTTATATATTATAATAATCGTTTCGATACCTGTGTCAAAAGTTTCTTCGTTGAACGTTGCAACTCATACTAACCAACTGTTTTATTGTTTTTGAAAATGTAGACAACATCCACATTTTTTTTCTCCTCTCTTATTTTTTTAAGAATAGAGACTGATTAAACACAAAAATAAAGAACCCTAGGTCGGTACCAAAATCTAATTTATAACTCTATTGAATATAACCGGAAGTAAGTAAAGTGAAAATGGTACGTCAAAAACATAAATCCTCGGCGATGATGTAAAGATGGAATTTGTGTAAAAAAATGATTTTCCTTGGCAAGACCAAATTTTATTGTGTATGTTGATACGAGCTTCGATTTGATATATTATAGTAATCGTTTCGATACCCGAGTCAAAAGTTATCTCTCTTGAAATTTGTAACTCATATCTGATTCATGTTTTTTATTATTTTGGAACATGAGAACTACATCCCCTTTCTTTTTCTCTTCTCTTATATCTTGTTTAAGAATACAGGCTATTTGAACACATAACTAAAGAATCCCAGGTCGGTACCAATATCTATTTTATTACTCTATTGAATAAAACCTAAAGTATGTAAAATAATAAAGGTGTGTCAAAAACTTTAATTACCCGGTAAGTGATGTAAACGATGAAATTTGGGTACACATATGATTTTACTTAGTTAGAAAAAATCCTATTTTGTAAGTTGATACGAGCTTTGATTTTATATATTATAATAATCGTTTCGATACCTGTGTCGAAAGTTTCTTCGTTGAACGTTGCAACTCATACTAACCTACTGTTTTATTGTTTTTGAAAATGTAGACAACATCCACATTTTTTTTCTCCTCTCTTAATTTTTTAAAAAATAGAGACTGATTAAACACATTAATAAAGAACCCTAGGTCGGCACCAAAATCTAATTTATAACTCTATTGAATATAACCGGAAATAAGTAAAGTGAAAATGGTACGTCAAAAACATAAATCCTCGGTGATGATGTAAAAATGGAATTTGTGTACAAAAATGATTTTCCATGGCAGGACCAAATTTTATGGTGTATGTTGATACGAGCTTCGATTTGATATATTATAGTAATCGTTTCGATACCCGAATCAAAAGTTATCTCTCTTGAAATTTGTAAATCATATTTTTTTAATGTTTTTTATTATTTTGGAACATGAGAACTACATCCCCTTTCTTTTTCTCTTATGTTATATCTTGTTTAAGAATACAGGCTATTTGAACACATAACTAAAGAATCCTAGGTCGGCACCCATGTCTCCTTTATTGCTCTATTGATTAAAAACGGAAGTAAGTAAAATGATAAAGGTGTGTCAAAAACTTTAATTACCCGGTAAGTGATGTAAACAATGAAATTCGGGTACACAAAGGATTTTACTTAGTGAGACAAAATCCTATTTTGTAAGTTGATACGAGCTTTGATTTTATATATTATAATAATTGTTTCGATACCTGTGTCGAAAGTTTCTCCGTTGAACGTTGCAACTCATATTAAACAAATGTTTTGTTGTTTTTGAAAATGTGAACAACATCTAAATTTTTATTCTCTTCTCTTAATTTTTTGAAGAATAGAGACTGATTAAACACATAAATAAAGAACCCTAGGTCGGCACCAAAATCGAATTTATAACTCTATTGAATATAACCGGAAGTAAGTAAAGTGAAAATGGTACGTCAAAAACATAAATCCTCGGTGATGATGTAAAAATGGAATTTGTGTACAAAAATGATTTTCCCTGGCAGGACCAAATTTTATGCTGTATGTTGATACAAGCTTCGATTTGATATATTATAGTAATCGTTTCGATACCCGAATCAAAAGTTATCTCTCTTGAAATTTGTAACTCATATTTGTTTAATGTTTTTTATTATTTTGGAACATGAGAACTACATCCCCTTTCTTTTTCTCTTATGTTATATCTTGTTTAAGAATACAGGCTATTTGAACACATAACTAAAGAATCCTAGGTCGGAACCCATGTCTCCTTTATTGCTCTATTGAATAAAAACGGAAGTAAGTGAAATGATAAAGGTGTGTCAAAAACTTTAATTACCCGGTAAGTGATGTAAAGGATGAAATTCGGGTACACAAATGATTTTACTTAGTGAGACAAAATCCTATTTTGTAAGTTGATACGAGCTTTGATTTTATATATTATAATAATTGTTTCGATACCTGTGTCGAAAGTTTCTCCGTTGAACGTTGCAACTCATATAAAACAAATGTTTTGTTGTTTTTGAAAATGTGAACAACATCTAAATTTTTATTCTCTTCTCTTAATTTTTTGAAGAATAGAGACTGATTAAACACATAAATAAAGAACCCTAGGTCGGCACCAAAATCTAATTTATAACTCTATTGAATATAACCGGAAGTAAGTAAAGTGAAAATGGTACGTCAAAAACATAAATCCTCGGTGATGATGTAAAAATGGAATTTGTGTACAAAAATGATTTTTCATAGCATGACCAAATTTTTTTATGTATGTTGATACAAGCTTCAATTTGATATATTATAGTTATCATTTCGATACCCGAGTGAAAAGTTATCTCTCTTGAAATTTGTAACTCATATTTGATTCATGTTTTTTATTATTTTGGAACATGAGAACTACATCCCCTTTCTTTTTCTCTTCTCTTATATCTTGTTTAAGAATACAGGCTATTTGAACACATAACTAAAGAATCTCAGGTCGGTACCAATATCTATTTTATTACTCTATTGAATAAAACCTAAAGTATGTAAAATAATAAAGGTGTGTCAAAAACTTTAATTACCCGGTAAGTGATGTAAACGATGAAATTTGGGTACACATATGATTTTACTTAGTTAGAAAAAATCCTATTTTGTAAGTTGATACGAGCTTTGATTTTATATATTATAATAATCGTTTCGATACCTGTGTCGAAAGTTTCTCCATTGAACGTTGCAACTCATATTAAACAAATGTTTTGTTGTTTTTGAAAATGTGAACAACATCCAAATTTGTTTTCTCTTCTCTTATTTTTTTGAAAATAGAGACTGATTAAACACATAAATAAAGAACCCTAGGTCGGCACCAAAATCTAATTTATAACTCTATTGAATATAACCGGAAGTAAGTAAAGTGAAAATGGTACGTCAAAAACATAAATCCTCGGTGATGATGTAAAGATGGAATTTGTGTACAAAAATGATTTTTCATGCCAGGAGCAAATTTTATTGTGTATGTTGATACGAGCTTCGATTTGATATAATATAGTAGTCGTTTCGATACCCGTGTCAAAAGTTATCTCTCTTGAAATTTGTAACTCATATTTGTTTCATGTTTTTTATTATTTTGGAACAAGAGAATTGCATCGCCTTTCTTTTTCTCTTCTGTTATATCTTGTTTAAGAATACAGGATATTTGAACCCATAACTAAAGAATCCTAGATCGGCACCCATATCTCCTTTATTGCTCTATTGAATGAAAACGGAAGTAAGTAAAATGATTAAGGTGTGTCAAAAACTTTAATTACCCGGTAAGTGATGTAAACGATGAAATTCGGGTACACAAAATGATTTTATTTTGTGAGAAAAAATCCTATTTTGTAAGTTGATATGACTTTTGATTTTATATATTATAATAATCGTTTCGATGCCTGTGTTAAAAGTTTTCTCCGTTGAACGTTGCAACTCATATTAATCAATTGTTTTGTTGTTTTTGAAAATGTGAACAACAACCACATTTTTATTCTCCTCTCTTATTTTTTTAAGAATAGAGACTGATTCAACACATAAATAAAAAACCCTAGGTCGGCACCAAAATCTAATTTATAACTCTATTGAATATAACCGGAAGTAAGTAAAGTGAAAATGGTACGTCAAAAACTTAAACTCTCGGTGATGATGTAAAGATGGCATTTGTGTACGAAAATGATTTTCCATGGCGGGAGAAAATTTTATTATGTATGTTGATACGAGCTTCGATTTGATATATTGTAGTAGTGGTATCGATACACGAGTCAAAATTTATCTTTCTTGAAATTTGTAACTCGTATTTGTTTCATGTTTTTTATTATTTTGGAAGGAGAGAACTACGTCCCCTTTCTTTTTCTCTTCTGGTATATCTTGTTTAAGAATACAGGTTATTTGAACACAAAACTAAAGTATCCTATGTCGGCACCCATATCTCCTTTATTGCTCTATTGAATAAAAACGGATGTAAGTAAAATAGTAAAGGTGTGTCAAAAATTTTAATTACCCGGTAAGTGATGTAAACGATGAAATTCGGGTACACAATTGATTTTACTTAGTGAGACAAAATCCTATTTTGTAAGTTGATACGAGCTTTGATTTTATATATTATAATAATCATTTCGATACCTGTGTCGAAAGTTTCTCCGTTTAACGTTGCAACTCATATTAAACAAATGTTTTGTTGTTTTAGAAAATGTGAACAACAGCCAATTTTTTTTCTCTTCTCTTAATTTTTTGAAGAATAGAGACTGATTAAACACATAAATAAAGAACCCTAGGTCGGCACCAAAATCTAATTTATAACTCTATTGAATATAACCGGAAGTAAGTAAAGTGAAAATGGTACGTCAAAAACATAAATCCTCGGTGATGATGTAAAGATGGAATTTGTGTACAAAAATGATTTTCCTAGGCAAGACCAAATTTTATTGTGTATGTTGATACGAGCTTCGATTTGATATATTATAGTAATCGTTTCGATACCCGAGTCAAAAGTTATCTCTCTTGAAATTTGTAACTCATATCTGATTCATGTTTTTTATTATTTTGGAACATGAGAACTACATCCCCTTTCTTTTTCTCTTCTCTTATATCTTGTTTAAGAATACAGGCTATTTGAACACATAACTAAAGAATCCCAGGTCGGTACCAATATCTATTTTATTACTCTATTGAATAAAACCTAAAGTATGTAAAATAATAAAGGTGTGTCAAAAACTTTAATTACCCGGTAAGTGATGTAAACGATGAAATTTGGGTACACATATGATTTTACTTAGTGAGACAAAATCCTATTTTGTAAGTTGATACGAGCTTTGATTTTATATATTATAATAATCGTTTCGATACCTGTGTCGAAAGTTTCTTCGTTGAACGTTGCAACTCATACTAACCAACTGTTTTATTGTTTTTGAAAATGTAGACAACATCCATATTTTTTTTCTCCTCTCTTATTTTTTTAAGAATAGAGACTGATTAAACACAAAAATAAAGAACCCTAGGTCGGTACCAAAATCTAAGTTATAACTCTATTGAATATAACCGGAAGTAAGTAAAGTGAAAATGGTACGTCAAAAACATAAATCCTCGGTGATGATGTAAAGATGGAATTGTGTACAAAAATGATTTTTCATGCCAGGAGCAAATTTTATTGTGTATGTTGATACGAGCTTCGATTTGATATAATATAGTAGTCGTTTCGATACCCGTGTCAAAAGTTATCTCTCTTGAAATTTGTAACTCATATTTGTTTCATGTTTTTTATTATTTTGGAACAAGAGAATTGCATCCCCTTTCTTTTTCTCTTCTGTTATATCTTGTTTAAGAATACAGGATATTTGAACCCATAACTAAAGAATCCTAGGTCGGCACCCGTATCTCCTTTATTGCTCTATTGAATGAAAACGGAAGTAAGTAAAATGATTAAGGTGTGTCAAAAACTTTAATTACCCGCTAAGTGATGTAAACGATGAAATTCGGGTACACAAATCATTTTACTTAGTGAGACAAAATCCTATTTTGTAAGTTGATACGAGCTTTGATTTTATATATTATAATAATCATTTCGATACCTGTGTCGAAAGTTTCTCCGTTGAACGTTGCAACTCATATTGAACAAATGTTTTGTTGTTTTTGAAAATGTGAACAACATCTAAATTTTTATTCTCTTCTCTTAATTTTTTGAAGAATAGAGACTGATTAAACACATAAATAAAGAACCCTAGGTCGGCACCAAAATCTAATTTATAACTCTATAGAATATAACCGGAAGTAAGTAAAGTGAAAATGGTACGTCAAAAACATAAATCCTCGGTGATGATGTAAAAATGGAATTTGTGTACAAAAATGATTTTTCATAGCAGGACCAAATTTTTTTGTGTATGTTGATACGAGCTTCAATTTGATATATTATAGTAATCGTTTCGATACCCGAGTGAAAAGTTATCTCTCTTGAAATTTGTAACTCATATTTGTTTCATGTTTTTTATTATTTTGGAACATGAGAACTACATCCCCTTTCTTTTTCTCTTATGTTATATCTTGTTTAAGAATACAGGCTATTTGAACACATAACTAAAGAATCCTAGGTCGGCACCCATGTCTCCTTTATTGCTCTATTGAATAAAAACGGAAGTAAGTAAAATGATAAAGGTGTGTCAAAAACTTTAATTACCCGGTAAGTGATGTAAACGATGAAATTCGGGTACACAAATGATTTTACTTAGTGAGACAAAATCCTATTTTGTAAGTTGATACGAGCTTTGATTTTATATATTATAATAATTGTTTCGATATCTGTGTCGAAAGTTTCTCCGTTGAACGTTGCAACTCATATTAAACAAATGTTTTGTTGTTTTTGAAAATGTGAACAACATCCAAATTTGTTTTCTCTTCTCTTAATTTTTTGAAAATAGAGACTGATTAAACACATAAATAAAGAACCCTAGGTCGGCACCAAAATCTAATTTATAACTCTATTGAATATAACCGGAAGTAAGTAAAGTGAAAATGGTACGTCAAAAACATAAATCCTCGGTGATGATGTAAAGATGGAATTTGAGTACAAAAATGATTTTCCATGGCAAGACCAAATTTTATGGTGTATGTTGATACGAGCTTTGATTTCATATATTATAGTAATCGTTTCGATACCCGAGTCAAAAGTTATCTCTCTTGAAATTTGTAACTCATATTTGTTTCATCTTTTTTATTATTTTGGACAATGAGAACTACATCCCCTTTCTTTTTCTCTTATGTTATATCTTGTTTAAGAATACAGGCTATTTGAACACATAACTAAAGAATCCTAGGTCGGCACCCATGTCTCCTTTATTGCTCTATTGAATAAAAACGGAAGTAAGTAAAATGATAAAGGTGTGTCAAAAACTTTAATTACCCGGTAAGTGATGTAAACGATGAAATTCGGGTACACAAATGATTTTACTTAGTGAGACAAAATCCTATTTTGTAAGTTGATACGAGCTTTGATTTTATATATTATAATAATTGTTTCGATACCTGTGTCGAAAGTTTCTCCATTGAACGTTGCAACTCATATTAAACAAATGTTTTGTTGTTTTTCAAAATGTGAACAACATCCAAATTTGTTTTCTCTTCTCTTAATTTTTTGAAAATAGAGACTGATTAACCATATAAATAAAGAACCCTAGGTCGGCACCAAAATCTAATTTATAACTCTATTGAATATAACCGGAAGTAAGTAAAGTGAAAATGGTACGTCCAAAACATAAATCCTCGGTGATGATGTAAAGATGGAATTTGTGTACAAAAATGATTTTCCATGGCAGGACCAAATTTTATTGTGTATGGTGATACGAGCTTCGATTTTATATATTATAGTAATCGTTTCGATACCCGAGTCAAAAGTTATCTCTCTTGAAATTTGTAACTCATATTTGGTTCATGTTTTTTATTATTTTGGAACATGAGAACTACATCCCCTTTCTTTTTCTCTTATGTTATATCTTGTTTAAGAACACAGGCTATTTGAACACATAACTAAATAATCCTAGGTCGGCACCCATATCTCCTTTATTGCTCTATTGAATAAAAACGGAAGTAAGTAAAATGATAAAGGTGTGTCAAAAACTTTAATTACCCGGTAAGTGATGTAAACGATGAAATTCGGGTACACAAATGATTTTACTTAGTGAGACAAAATCCTATTTTGTAAGTTGATACGAGCTTTGATTTTATATATTATAATAATTGTTTCGATATATGTGTCGAAAGTTTCTCCGTTGAACGTTGCAACTCATATTAAACAAATGTTTTGTTGTTTTTGAAAATGTGAACAACATCCAAATTTGTTTTCTCTTCTCTTAATTTTTTGAAAATAGAGACTGATTAAACACATAAATAAAGAACCCTAGGTCGGCACCAAAATCTACTTTATAACTCTATTGAATATAACCGGAAGTAAGTAAAGTGAAAATGGTACGTCAAAAACATAAATCCTCGGTGATGATGTAAAGATGGAATTTGAGTACAAAAATGATTTTCCATGGCAAGACCAAATTTTATGGTTTATGTTGATACGAGCTTCGATTTCATATATTATAGTAATCGTTTCGATACCCGAGTCAAAATTTATCTCTCTTGAAATTTGTAACTAATATTTGTTTCATCTTTTTTATTATTTTGGACAATGAGAACTACATCCCCTTTCTTTTTCTCTTATGTTATATCTTGTTTAAGAATACAGGCTATTTGAACACATAACTAAAGAATCCTAGGTCGGCACCCATGTCTCCTTTATTGCTCTATTGAATAAAAACGGAAGTAAGTAAAATGATAAAGGTGTGTCAAAAACTTTAATTACCCGGTAAGTGATGTAAACGATGAAATTCGGGTACACAAATGATTTTACTTAGTGAGACAAAATCCTATTTTGTAAGTTGATACGAGCTTTGATTTTATATATTATAATAATTGTTTCGATACCTGTGTCGAAAGTTTCTCCATTGAACGTTGCAACTCATATTAAACAAATGTTTTGTTGTTTTTCAAAATGTGAACAACATCCAAATTTGTTTTCTCTTCTCTTAATTTTTTGAAAATAGAGACTGATTAACCATATAAATAAAGAACCCTAGGTCGGCACCAAAATCTAATTTATAACTCTATTGAATATAACCGGAAGTAAGTAAAGTGAAAATGGTACGTCCAAAACATAAATCCTCGGTGATGATGTAAAGATGGAATTTGTGTACAAAAATGATTTTCCATGGCAGGACCAAATTTTATTGTGTATGGTGATACGAGCTTCGATTTTATATATTATAGTAATCGTTTCGATACCCGAGTCAAAAGTTATCTCTCTTGAAATTTGTAACTCATATTTGGTTCATGTTTTTTATTATTTTGGAACATGAGAACTACATCCCCTTTCTTTTTCTCTTATGTTATATCTTGTTTAAGAACACAGGCTATTTGAACACATAACTAAATAATCCTAGGTCGGCACCCATATCTCCTTTATTGCTCTATTGAATAAAAACGGAAGTAAGTAAAATGATAAAGGTGTGTCAAAAACTTTAATTACCCGGTAAGTGATGTAAACGATGAAATTCGGGTACACAAATGATTTTACTTAGTGAGACAAAATCCTATTTTGTAAGTTGATACGAGCTTTGATTTTATATATTATAATAATTGTTTCGATATATGTGTCGAAAGTTTCTCCGTCGAACGTTGCAACTCATATTAAACAAATGTTTTGTTGTTTTTGAAAATGTGAACAACATCCAAATTTGTTTTCTCTTCTCTTAATTTTTTGAAAATAGAGACTGATTAAACACATAAATAAAGAACCCTAGGTCGGCACCAAAATCTACTTTATAACTCTATTGAATATAACCGGAAGTAAGTAAAGTGAAAATGGTACGTCAAAAACATAAATCCTCGGTGATGATGTAAAGATGGAATTTGAGTACAAAAATGATTTTCCATGGCAAGACCAAATTTTATGGTGTATGTTGATACGAGCTTCGATTTCATATATTATAGTAATCGTTTCGATACCCGAGTCAAAATTTATCTCTCTTGAAATTTGTAACTAATATTTGTTTCATCTTTTTTATTATTTTGGACAATGAGAACTACATCCCCTTTCTTTTTCTCTTATGTTATATCTTGTTTAAGAATACAGGCTATTTGAACACATAACTAAAGAATCCTAGGTCGGCACCCATGTCTCCTTTATTGCTCTATTGAATAAAAACGGAAGTAAGTAAAATGATAAAGGTGTGTCAAAAACTTTAATTACCCGGTAAGTGATGTAAACGATGAAATTCGGGTACACAAATGATTTTACTTAGTGAGACAAAATCCTATTTTGTAAGTTGATACGAGCTTTGATTTTATATATTATAATAATTGTTTGGATACCTGTGTCGAAAGTTTCTCCATTGAACGTTGCAACTCATATTAAACAAATGTTTTGTTGTTTTTCAAAATGTGAACAACATCCAAATTTGTTTTCTCTTCTCTTAATTTTTTGAAAATAGAGACTGATTAACCATATAAATAAAGAACCCTAGGTCGGCACCAAAATCTAATTTATAACTCTATTGAATATAACCGGAAGTAAGTAAAGTGAAAATGGTACGTCAAAAACATAAATCCTCGGTGATGATGTAAAGATGGAATTTGTGTACAAAAATGATTTTCCATGGCAGGACCAAATTTTATTGTGTATGGTGATACGAGCTTCGATTTTATATATTATAGTAATCGTTTCGATACCCGAGTCAAAAGTTATCTCTCTTGAAATTTGTAACTCATATTTGGTTCATGTTTTTTATTATTTTGGAACATGAGAACTACATCCCCTTTCTTTTTCTCTTATGTTATATCTTGTTTAAGAACACAGGCTATTTGAACACATAACTAAATAATCCTAGGTCGGCACCCATATCTCCTTTATTGCTCTATTGAATAAAAACGGAAGTAAGTAAAATGATAAAGGTGTGTCAAAAACATGAATTACCCGGTAAGTGATGTAAACGATGAAATTCGGGTACACAAATGATTTTACTTAGTGACACAAAATCCTATTTTGTAAGTTGATACGAGCTTTGATTTTATATATTATAATAATCATTTCGATACCTATGTCGAAAGTTTTTCCGTTGAACGTTGCAACTCATATTAAACAAATGTTTTGTTGTTTTTGAAAATGTGAACAACATCTAAATTTTTATTCTCTTCTCTTAATTTTTTGAAGAATAGAGACTGATTAAACACATAAATAAAGAACCCTAGGTCGGCACCAAAATCTAATTTAAAACTCTATTGAATATAACCGGAAGTAAGTAAAGTGAAAATGGTACGTCAAAAACATAAATCCTCGGTGATGATGTAAAAATGGAATTTGTGTACAAAAATGATTTTCCATGGCAGGACCAAATTTTATGGTGTATGTTGATACCAGCTTCGATTTGATATATTATAGTAATCGTTTCGATACCCGAGTCAAAAGTTATCTCTCTTGAAATTTGTAACTCATATTTGTTTCATGTTTTTTATTATTTTGGAACATGAGAACTACATCACCTTTCTTTTTCTCTTATGTTATATCTTGTTTAAGAATACAGGCTATTTGAACACATAACTAAAGAATCCTAGGTCGGCACCCATGTCTCCTTTATATACCCGAGTCAAAAGTTATCTCTCTTGAAATTTGTAACTCATATTTGTTTCATGTTTTTTATTATTTTGGAACATGAGAACTACATCCCCTTTCTTTTTCTATTATGTTATATCTTGTTTAAGAATACAGGCTATTTGAACCCTTAACTAAAGAATCCTACGTCGGCACCCATGTCTCCTTTATTGCTCTATGGAATAAAAACGGAAGTAAGTAAACTGATAAAGGTGTGTCAAAAACTTTAATTACCCTGTAAGTGATGTAAACGATGAAATTCGGGTACACAAATGATTTTACTTAGTGAGACAAAATCCTATTTTGTAAGTTTATACCAGCTTTGATTTTATATATTATAATAATTGTTTCGATACCTGTGTCCAAAGTTTCTCCGTTAAACGTTGCAACTCATATTAAACAAATGTTTTGTTGTTTTTGAAAATGTGAACAACATCCAAATTTATATTCTCTTCTCTTAATTTTTTGAAAATAGAGACTGATTATACGCATAAATAAAGAACCCTAGGTCGGCACCAAAATCTAATTTATAACTCTATTGAATATAACCGGAAGTAAGTAAAGTGAAAATGGTACGTCAAAAACATAAATCCTCGGTGATGATGTAAAGATGGAATTTGTGTACAAAAATGCTTTTCCATGGCAGGACCAAATTTTATTGTGTATGTTGATACGAGCTTCGATTTTATATATTATAGTAATCGTTTCGATACCCAGTCAAAAGTTATCTCTCTTGAAATTTGTAACTCATATTTGGTTCATGTTTTTTATTATTTTGGAACATGAGAACTACATCCCCTTTCTTTTTCTATTATGTTATATCTTGTTTAAGAATACAGGCTATTTGAACCCTTAACTAAAGAATCCTACGTCGGCACCCATGTCTCCTTTATTGCTCTATGGAATAAAAACGGAAGTAAGTAAACTGATAAAGGTGTGTCAAAAACTTTAATTACCCTGTAAGTGATGTAAACGATGAAATTCGGGTACACAAATGATTTTACTTAGTGAGACAAAATCCTATTTTGTAAGTTTATACCAGCTTTGATTTTATATATTATAATAATTGTTTCGATACCTGTGTCCAAAGTTTCTCCGTTAAACGTTGCAACTCATATTAAACAAATGTTTTGTTGTTTTTGAAAATGTGAACAACATCCAAATTTATATTCTCTTCTCTTAATTTTTTGAAAATAGAGACTGATTATACGCATAAATAAAGAACCCTAGGTCGGCACCAAAATCTAATTTATAACTCTATTGAATATAACCGGAAGTAAGTAAAGTGAAAATGGTACGTCAAAAACATAAATCCTCGGTGATGATGTAAAGATGGAATTTGTGTACAAAAATGCTTTTCCATGGCAGGACCAAATTTTATTGTGTATGTTGATACGAGCTTCGATTTTATATATTATAGTAATCGTTTCGATACCCAGTCAAAAGTTATCTCTCTTGAAATTTGTAACTCATATTTGGTTCATGTTTTTTATTATTTTGGAACATGAGAACTACATCCCCTTTCTTTTTCTCTTATGTTATATCTTGTTTAAGAACACAGGCTATTTGAACACATAACTAAAGAATCCTAGGTCGGCACCCATATCTCCTTTATTGCTCTATTGAATAAAAACGGAAGTAAGTAAAATGATAAAGGTGTGTCAAAAACTTTAATTACCCGGTAAGTGATGTAAACGATGAAATTCGGGTACACAAATGATTTTACTTAGTGAGACAAAATCCTATTTTGTAAGTTTATACCAGCTTTGATTTTATATATTATAATAATTGTTTCGATACCTGTGTCCAAAGTTTCTCCGTTAAACGTTGCAACTCATATTAAACAAATGTTTTGTTGTTTTTGAAAATGTGAACAACATCCAAATTTATTTTCTCTTCTCTTAATTTTTTGAAAATAGAGACTGATTATACGCATAAATAAAGAACCCTAGGTCGGCACCAAAATCTAATTTATAACTCTATTGAATATAACCGGAAGTAAGTAAAGTGAAAATGGTACGTCAAAAACATAAATCCTCGGTGATGATGTAAAGATGGAATTTGTGTACAAAAATGCTTTTCCATGGCAGGACCAAATTTTATTGTGTATGTTGATACGAGCTTCGATTTTATATATTATAGTAATCGTTTCGATACCCAGTCAAAAGTTATCTCTCTTGAAATTTGTAACTCATATTTGGTTCATGTTTTTTATTATTTTGGAACATGAGAACTACATCCCCTTTCTTTTTCTCTTATGTTATATCTTGTTTAAGAACACAGGCTATTTGAACACATAACTAAAGAATCCTAGGTCGGCACCCATATCTTCTTTATTGCTCTATTGAATAAAAACGGAAGTAAGTAAAATGATAAAGGTGTGTCAAAAACTTGAATTACCCGGTAAGTGATGTAAACGATGAAATTCGGGTACACAAATGATTTTACTTAGTGAGACAAAATCCTATTTTGTAAGTTGATATGAGCTTTGATTTTATATATTATAATAATCATTTCGATACCTGTGTCGAAAGTTTCTCCGTTAAACGTTGCAACTCATATTAAACAAATGTTTTGTTGTTTTTGAAAATGTGAACAACATCCAAATTTGTTTTCTCTTCTCTTAATTTTTTGAAGAATAGAGACTGATTAAACACATAAATAGAGAACCCTAGGTCGGCACCAAAATCTAATTTATAACTCTATTGAATATAACCGGAAGTAAGTAAAGTGAAAATGGTACGTCAAAAACATAAATCCTCGGTGATGATGTAAAAATGGAATTTGTGTTCAAAAATGATTTTCCATGGCAGGACCAAATTTTATGGTGTATGTTGATACGAGCTTCGATTTGATATATTATAGTAATCGTTTCGATACCCGAATCAAAATTTATCTCTCTTGCAATTTGTAACTCATATTTGTTTAATGTTTTTTATTATTTTGGAACATGAGAACTACATCCCCTTTCTTTTTCTCTTATGTTATATCTTGTTTAAGAATACAGGCTATTTGAACACATAACTAAAGAATCCTAGTTCGGCACCCATGTCTCCTTTATTGCTCTATTGAATAAAAACGGAAGTAAGTAAAATGATAAAGGTGTGTCAAAAACTTTAATTACCCGGTAAGTGATGTAAACGATGAAATTCGGGTACACAAATGATTTTACTTAGTGAGACAAAATCCTATTTTGTAAGTTGATACGAGCTTTGATTTTATATATTATAATAATTGTTTCGATATCTGTGTCGAAAGTTTCTCCGTTGAACGTTGCAACTCATATTAAACAAATGTTTTGTTGTTTTTGAAAATGTGAACAACATCCAAATTTGTTTTCTCTTCTCTTAATTTTTTGAAAATAGAGACTGATTAAACACATAAATAAAGAACCCTAGGTCGGCACCAAAATCTAATTTATAACTCTATTGAATATAACCGGAAGTAAGTAAAGTGAAAATGGTACGTCAAAAACATAAATCCTCGGTGATGATGTAAAGATGGAATTTGAGTACAAAAATGATTTTCCATGGCAAGACCAAATTTTATGGTGTATGTTGATACGAGCTTTGATTTCATATATTATAGTAATCGTTTCGATACCCGAGTCAAAAGTTATCTCTCTTGAAATTTGTAACTCATATTTGTTTCATCTTTTTTATTATTTTGGACAATGAGAACTACATCCCCTTTCTTTTTCTCTTATGTTATATCTTGTTTAAGAATACAGGCTATTTGAACACATAACTAAAGAATCCTAGGTCGGCACCCATGTCTCCTTTATTGCTCTATTGAATAAAAACGGAAGTAAGTAAAATGATAAAGGTGTGTCAAAAACTTTAATTACCCGGTAAGTGATGTAAACGATGAAATTCGGGTACACAAATGATTTTACTTAGTGAGACAAAATCCTATTTTGTAAGTTGATACGAGCTTTGATTTTATATATTATAATAATTGTTTCGATACCTGTGTCGAAAGTTTCTCCATTGAACGTTGCAACTCATATTAAACAAATGTTTTGTTGTTTTTCAAAATGTGAACAACATCCAAATTTGTTTTCTCTTCTCTTAATTTTTTGAAAATAGAGACTGATTAACCATATAAATAAAGAACCCTAGGTCGGCACCAAAATCTAATTTATAACTCTATTGAATATAACCGGAAGTAAGTAAAGTGAAAATGGTACGTCCAAAACATAAATCCTCGGTGATGATGTAAAGATGGAATTTGTGTACAAAAATGATTTTCCATGGCAGGACCAAATTTTATTGTGTATGGTGATACGAGCTTCGATTTTATATATTATAGTAATCGTTTCGATACCCGAGTCAAAAGTTATCTCTCTTGAAATTTGTAACTCATATTTGGTTCATGTTTTTTATTATTTTGGAACATGAGAACTACATCCCCTTTCTTTTTCTCTTATGTTATATCTTGTTTAAGAACACAGGCTATTTGAACACATAACTAAATAATCCTAGGTCGGCACCCATATCTCCTTTATTGCTCTATTGAATAAAAACGGAAGTAAGTAAAATGATAAAGGTGTGTCAAAAACTTTAATTACCCGGTAAGTGATGTAAACGATGAAATTCGGGTACACAAATGATTTTACTTAGTGAGACAAAATCCTATTTTGTAAGTTGATACGAGCTTTGATTTTATATATTATAATAATTGTTTCGATATATGTGTCGAAAGTTTCTCCGTTGAACGTTGCAACTCATATTAAACAAATGTTTTGTTGTTTTTGAAAATGTGAACAACATCCAAATTTGTTTTCTCTTCTCTTAATTTTTTGAAAATAGAGACTGATTAAACACATAAATAAAGAACCCTAGGTCGGCACCAAAATCTACTTTATAACTCTATTGAATATAACCGGAAGTAAGTAAAGTGAAAATGGTACGTCAAAAACATAAATCCTCGGTGATGATGTAAAGATGGAATTTGAGTACAAAAATGATTTTCCATGGCAAGACCAAATTTTATGGTGTATGTTGATACGAGCTTCGATTTCATATATTATAGTAATCGTTTCGATACCCGAGTCAAAATTTATCTCTCTTGAAATTTGCAACTAATATTTGTTTCATCTTTTTTATTATTTTGGACAATGAGAACTACATCCCCTTTCTTTTTCTCTTATGTTATATCTTGTTTAAGAATACAGGCTATTTGAACACATAACTAAAGAATCCTAGGTCGGCACCCATGTCTCCTTTATTGCTCTATTGAATAAAAACGGAAGTAAGTAAAATGATAAAGGTGTGTCAAAAACTTTAATTACCCGGTAAGTGATGTAAACGATGAAATTCGGGTACACAAATGATTTTACTTAGTGAGACAAAATCCTATTTTGTAAGTTGATACGAGCTTTGATTTTATATATTATAATAATTGTTTCGATACCTGTGTCGAAAGTTTCTCCATTGAACGTTGCAACTCATATTAAACAAATGTTTTGTTGTTTTTCAAAATGTGAACAACATCCAAATTTGTTTTCTCTTCTCTTAATTTTTTGAAAATAGAGACTGATTAACCATATAAATAAAGAACCCTAGGTCGGCACCAAAATCTAATTTATAACTCTATTGAATATAACCGGAAGTAAGTAAAGTGAAAATGGTACGTCAAAAACATAAATCCTCGGTGATGATGTAAAGATGGAATTTGTGTACAAAAATGATTTTCCATGGCAGGACCAAATTTTATTGTGTATGGTGATACGAGCTTCGATTTTATATATTATAGTAATCGTTTCGATACCCGAGTCAAAAGTTATCTCTCTTGAAATTTGTAACTCATATTTGGTTCATGTTTTTTATTATTTTGGAACATGAGAACTACATCCCCTTTCTTTTTCTCTTATGTTATATCTTGTTTAAGAACACAGGCTATTTGAACACATAACTAAATAATCCTAGGTCGGCACCCATATCTCCTTTATTGCTCTATTGAATAAAAACGGAAGTAAGTAAAATGATAAAGGTGTGTCAAAAACATGAATTACCCGGTAAGTGATGTAAACGATGAAATTCGGGTACACAAATGATTTTACTTAGTGACACAAAATCCTATTTTGTAAGTTGATACGAGCTTTGATTTTATATATTATAATAATCATTTCGATACCTATGTCGAAAGTTTTTCCGTTGAACGTTGCAACTCATATTAAACAAATGTTTTGTTGTTTTTGAAAATGTGAACAACATCTAAATTTTTATTCTCTTCTCTTAATTTTTTGAAGAATAGAGACTGATTAAACACATAAATAAAGAACCCTAGGTCGGCACCAAAATCTAATTTAAAACTCTATTGAATATAACCGGAAGTAAGTAAAGTGAAAATGGTACGTCAAAAACATAAATCCTCTGTGATGATGTAAAAATGGAATTTGTGTACAAAAATGATTTTCCATGGCAGGACCAAATTTTATGGTGTATGTTGATACCAGCTTCGATTTGATATATTATAGTAATCGTTTCGATACCCGAGTCAAAAGTTATCTCTCTTGAAATTTGTAACTCATATTTGTTTCATGTTTTTTATTATTTTGGAACATGAGAACTACATCACCTTTCTTTTTCTCTTATGTTATATCTTGTTTAAGAATACAGGCTATTTGAACACATAACTAAAGAATCCTAGGTCGGCACCCATGTCTCCTTTATATACCCGAGTCAAAAGTTATCTCTCTTGAAATTTGTAACTCATATTTGTTTCATGTTTTTTATTATTTTGGAACATGAGAACTACATCCCCTTTCTTTTTCTCTTATGTTATATCTTGTTTAAGAATACAGGCTATTTGAACCCTTAACTAAAGAATCCTACGTCGGCACCCATGTCTCCTTTATTGCTCTATGGAATAAAAACGGAAGTAAGTAAACTGATAAAGGTGTGTCAAAAACTTTAATTACCCTGTAAGTGATGTAAACGATGAAATTCGGGTACACAAATGATTTTACTTAGTGAGACAAAATCCTATTTTGTAAGTTTATACCAGCTTTGATTTTATATATTATAATAATTGTTTCGATACCTGTGTCCAAAGTTTCTCCGTTAAACGTTGCAACTCATATTAAACAAATGTTTTGTTGTTTTTGAAAATGTGAACAACATCCAAATTTATATTCTCTTCTCTTAATTTTTTGAAAATAGAGACTGATTATACGCATAAATAAAGAACCCTAGGTCGGCACCAAAATCTAATTTATAACTCTATTGAATATAACCGGAAGTAAGTAAAGTGAAAATGGTACGTCAAAAACATAAATCCTCGGTGATGATGTAAAGATGGAATTTGTGTACAAAAATGCTTTTCCATGGCAGGACCAAATTTTATTGTGTATGTTGATACGAGCTTCGATTTTATATATTATAGTAATCGTTTCGATACCCAGTCAAAAGTTATCTCTCTTGAAATTTGTAACTCATATTTGGTTCATGTTTTTTATTATTTTGGAACATGAGAACTACATCCCCTTTCTTTTTCTCTTATGTTATATCTTGTTTAAGAACACAGGCTATTTGAACACATAACTAAAGAATCCTAGGTCGGCACCCATATCTCCTTTATTGCTCTATTGAATAAAAACGGAAGTAAGTAAAATGATAAAGGTGTGTCAAAAACTTTAATTACCCGGTAAGTGATGTAAACGATGAAATTCGGGTACACAAATGATTTTACTTAGTGAGACAAAATCCTATTTTGTAAGTTTATACCAGCTTTGATTTTATATATTATAATAATTGTTTCGATACCTGTGTCCAAAGTTTCTCCGTTAAACGTTGCAACTCATATTAAACAAATGTTTTGTTGTTTTTGAAAATGTGAACAACATCCAAATTTATTTTCTCTTCTCTTAATTTTTTGAAAATAGAGACTGATTATACGCATAAATAAAGAACCCTAGGTCGGCACCAAAATCTAATTTATAACTCTATTGAATATAACCGGAAGTAAGTAAAGTGAAAATGGTACGTCAAAAACATAAATCCTCGGTGATGATGTAAAGATGGAATTTGTGTACAAAAATGCTTTTCCATGGCAGGACCAAATTTTATTGTGTATGTTGATACGAGCTTCGATTTTATATATTATAGTAATCGTTTCGATACCCAGTCAAAAGTTATCTCTCTTGAAATTTGTAACTCATATTTGGTTCATGTTTTTTATTATTTTGGAACATGAGAACTACATCCCCTTTCTTTTTCTCTTATGTTATATCTTGTTTAAGAACACAGGCTATTTGAACACATAACTAAAGAATCCTAGGTCGGCACCCATATCTCCTTTATTGCTCTATTGAATAAAAACGGAAGTAAGTAAAATGATAAAGGTGTGTCAAAAACTTGAATTACCCGGTAAGTGATGTAAACGATGAAATTCGGGTACACAAATGATTTTACTTAGTGAGACAAAATCCTATTTTGTAAGTTGATATGAGCTTTGATTTTATATATTATAATAATAATTTCGATACCTGTGTCGAAAGTTTCTCCGTTAAACGTTGCAACTCATATTAAACAAATGTTTTGTTGTTTTTGAAAATGTGAACAACATCCAAATTTGTTTTCTCTTCTCTTAATTTTTTGAAGAATAGAGACTGATTAAACACATAAATAGAGAACCCTAGGTCGGCACCAAAATCTAATTTATAACTCTATTGAATATAACCGGAAGTAAGTAAAGTGAAAATGGTACGTCAAAAACATAAATCCTCGGTGATGATGTAAAAATGGAATTTGTGTTCAAAAATGATTTTCCATGGCAGGACCAAATTTTATGGTGTATGTTGATACGAGCTTCGATTTGATATATTATAGTAATCGTTTCGATACCCGAATCAAAAGTTATCTCTCTTGAAATTTGTAACTCATATTTGTTTAATGTTTTTTATTATTTTGGAACATGAGAACTACATCCCCTTTCTTTTTCTCTTATGTTATATCTTGTTTAAGAATACAGGCTATTTGAACACATAACTAAAGAATCCTAGTTCGGCACCCATGTCTCCTTTATTGCTCTATTGAATAAAAACGGAAGTAAGTAAAATGATAAAGGTGTGTCAAAAACTTTAATTACCCGGTAAGTGATGTAAACGATGAAATTCGGGTACACTAATGATTTTACTTAGTGAGACAAAATCCTATTTTGTAAGTTGATACGAGCTTTGATTTTATATATTATAATAATTGTTTCGATATCTGTGTCGAAAGTTTCTCCGTTGAACGTTGCAACTCATATTAAACAAATGTTTTGTTGTTTTTGAAAATGTGAACAACATCCAAATTTGTTTTCTCTTCTCTTAATTTTTTGAAAATAGAGACTGATTAAACACATAAATAAAGAACCCTATGTCGGCACCAAAATCTAATTTATAACTCTATTGAATATAACCGGAAGTAAGTAAAGTGAAAATGGTACGTCAAAAACATAAATCCTCGGTGATGATGTAAAGATGGAATTTGAGTACAAAAATGATTTTCCATGGCAAGACCAAATTTTATGGTGTATGTTGATACGAGCTTTGATTTCATATATTATAGTAATCGTTTCGATACCCGAGTCAAAAGTTATCTCTCTTGAAATTTGTAACTCATATTCGTTTCATGTTTTTTATTATTTTGGAACATGAGAACTACATCCCCTTTCTTTTTCTCTTATGTTATATCTTGTTTAAGAATACAAGCTATTTGAACACATAACTAAAGAATCCTAGGTCGGCGCCCATGTCTCCTTTATTGCTCTATTGAATAAAAACGGAAGTAAGTAAAATGATAAAGGTGTGTCAAAAACTTTAATTACCCGGTAAGTGATGTAAACGATGAAATTCGGGTACACAAATGATTTTACTTAGTGAGACAAAATCCTATTTTGTAAGTTGATACGAGCTTTGATTTTATATATTATAATAATTGTTTCGATACCTGTGTCGAAAGTTTCTCCGTTGAACGTTGCAACTCATATTAAACAAATGTTTTGTTGTTTTTGAAAATGTGAACAACATCCAAATTTGTTTTCTCTTTTCTTAATTTTTTGAAGAATAGAGACTGATTAAACACATAAATAAAGAACCCTAGGTCGGCACCAAAATCTAATTTATAACTCTATTGAATATAACCGGAAGTAAGTAAAGTGAAAATGGTACGTCAAAAACATAAATCCTATGTGATGATGTAAAGATTGAATTTGTGTACAAAAATGATTTTCCATGGCAGGACCAAATTTTATTGTGTATGTTGATACGAGCTTCGATTTGATATATTATAGTAATCGTTTCGATACCCGAGTAAAAAGTTATCTCTCTTGAAATTTGTAACTCATATTTGTTTCATGTTTTCTATTATTTTGGAACATGAGAACTACATCCCCTTTCTTTTTCTCTTATGTTATATCTTGTTTAAGAATACAGGATATTTGAACCCATAACTAAAGAATCTTAGGTCGGCACCCATATCTTCTTTATTGCTCTATTGAATAAAAACGGAAGTAAGTAAAATAATAAAGGTGTGTCAAAAACTTGAATTACCCGGTAAGTGATGTAAACGATGAAATTCGGGTACACAAATGATTTTACTTAGTGAGACAAAATCCTATTTTGTAAGTTGATACGAGGTTTGATTTTATATATTATAATAATCATTTCGATACCTGTTTCGAAAGTTTCTCCGTTGAACGTTGCAACTCATATTAAACAAATGTTTTGTTGTTTTTGAAAATGTGAACAACATCCAAATTTGTATTCTCTTATCTTAATTTTTTGAAGAATAGAGACTGATTAAACACATAAATAAAGAACCCTAGGTCGGCACCAAAATCTAATTTATAATTCTATTGAATATAACCGGAAGTAAGTAAAGTGAAAATGGTTCGTCAAAAACATAAATCCTCGGTGATGATGTAAAGATGGAATTTGGGTACAAAAATGATTTTCCATGGCAGGACCAAATTTTATGGTGTATGTTGATACGAGCTTCGATTTGATATATTATAGTAATCGTTTCGATACCCGAATCAAAAGTTATCTCTCTTGAAATTTGTAACTCATATTTGTTTAATGTTTTTTATTATTTTGGAACATGAGAACTACATCACCTTTCTTTTTCTCTTATGTTATATCTTGTTTAAGAATACAGGCTATTTGAACACATAACTAAAGAATCCTAGGTCGGCACCCATGTCTCCTTTATATACCCGAGTCAAAAGTTATCTCTCTTGAAATTTGTAACTCATATTTGTTTCATGTTTTTTATTATTTTGGAACATGAGAACTACATCCCCTTTCTTTTTCTCTTATGTTATATCTTGTTTAAGAATACAGGCTATTTGAACCCTTAACTAAAGAATCCTACTTCGGCACCCATGTCTCCTTTATTGCTCTATTGAATAAAAACGGAAGTAAGTAAAATGATAAAGGTGTGTCAAAAACTTTAATTACCCTGTAAGTGATGTAAACGATGAAATTCGGGTACACAAATGATTTTACTTAGTGAGACAAAATCCTATTTTGTAAGTTTATACCAGCTTTGATTTTATATATTATAATAATTGTTTCGATACCTGTGTCCAAAGTTTCTCCGTTAAACGTTGCAACTCATATTAAACAAATGTTTTGTTGTTTTTGAAAATGTGAACAACATCCAAATTTATTTTCTCTTCTCTTAATTTTTTGAAAATAGAGACTGATTATACGCATAAATAAAGAACCCTAGGTCGGCACCAAAATCTAATTTATAACTCTATTGAATATAACCGGAAGTAAGTAAAGTGAAAATGGTACGTCAAAAACATAAATCCTCGGTGATGATGTAAAGATGGAATTTGTGTACAAAAATGCTTTTCCATGGCAGGACCAAATTTTATTGTGTATGTTGATACGAGCTTCGATTTTATATATTATAGTAATCGTTTCGATACCCAGTCAAAAGTTATCTCTCTTGAAATTTGTAACTCATATTTGGTTCATGTTTTTTATTATTTTGGAACATGAGAACTACATCCCCTTTCTTTTTCTCTTATGTTATATCTTGTTTAAGAACACAGGCTATTTGAACACATAACTAAAGAATCCTAGGTCGGCACCCATATCTCCTTTATTGCTCTATTGAATAAAAACGGAAGTAAGTAAAATGATAAAGGTGTGTCAAAAACTTTAATTACCCGGTAAGTGATGTAAACGATGAAATTCGGGTACACAAATGACTTTACTTAGTGAGACAAAATCCTATTTTGTAAGTTTATACCAGCTTTGATTTTATATATTATAATAATTGTTTCGATACCTGTGTCCAAAGTTTCTCCGTTAAACGTTGCAACTCATATTAAACAAATGTTTTGTTGTTTTTGAAAATGTGAACAACATCCAAATTTATTTTCTCTTCTCTTAATTTTTTGAAAATAGAGACTGATTATACGCATAAATAAAGAACCCTAGGTCGGCACCAAAATCTAATTTATAACTCTATTGAATATAACCGGAAGTAAGTAAAGTGAAAATGGTACGTCGAAAACATAAATCCTCGGTGATGATGTAAAGATGGAATTTGTGTACAAAAATGCTTTTCCATGGCAGGACAAAATTTTATTGTGTATGTTGATACGAGCTTCGATTTTATATATTATAGTAATCGTTTCGATACCCAGTCAAAAGTTATCTCTCTTGAAATTTGTAACTCATATTTGGTTCATGTTTTTTATTATTTTGGAACATGAGAACTACATCCCCTTTCTTTTTCTCTTATGTTATATCTTGTTTAAGAACACAGGCTATTTGAACACATAACTAAAGAATCCTAGGTCGGCACCCATATCTCCTTTATTGCTCTATTGAATAAAAACGGAAGTAAGTAAAATGATAAAGGTGTGTCAAAAACTTGAATTACCCGGTAAGTGATGTAAACGATGAAATTCGGGTACACAAATGATTTTACTTAGTGAGACAAAATCCTATTTTGTAAGTTGATATGAGCTTTGATTTTATATATTATAATAATCATTTCGATACCTGTGTTGAAAGTTTCTCCGTTAAACGTTGCAACTCATATTAAACAAATGTTTTGTTGTTTTTGAAAATGTGAACAACATCCAAATTTGTTTTCTCTTCTCTTAATTTTTTGAAGAATAGAGACTGATTAAACACATAAATAGAGAACCCTAGGTCGGCACCAAAATCTAATTTATAACTCTATTGAATATAACCGGAAGTAAGTAAAGTGAAAATGGTACGTCAAAAACATAAATCCTCGGTGATGATGTAAAAATGGAATTTGTGTTCAAAAATGATTTTCCATGGCAGGACCAAATTTTATGGTGTATGTTGATACGAGCTTCGATTTGATATATTATAGTAATCGTTTCGATACCCGAATCAAAAGTTATCTCTCTTGAAATTTGTAACTCATATTTGTTTAATGTTTTTTATTATTTTGGAACATGAGAACTACATCCCCTTTCTTTTTCTCTTATGTTATATCTTGTTTAAGAATACAGGCTATTTGAACACATAACTAAAGAATCCTAGGTCGGCACCCATGTCTCCTTTATTGCTCTATTGAATAAAAACGGAAGTAAGTAAAATGATAAAGGTGTGTCAAAAACTTTAATTACCCGGTAAGTGATGTAAACGATGAAATTCGGGTACACTAATGATTTTACTTAGTGAGACAAAATCCTATTTTGTAAGTTGATACGAGCTTTGATTTTATATATTATAATAATTGTTTCGATATCTGTGTCGAAAGTTTCTCCGTTGAACGTTGCAACTCATATTAAACAAATGTTTTGTTGTTTTTGAAAATGTGAACAACATCCAAATTTGTTTTCTCTTCTCTTAATTTTTTGAAAATAGAGACTGATTAAACACATAAATAAAGAACCCTATGTCGGCACCAAAATCTAATTTATAACTCTATTGAATATAACCGGAAGTAAGTAAAGTGAAAATGGTACGTCAAAAACATAAATCCTCGGTGATGATGTAAAGATGGAATTTGAGTACAAAAATGATTTTCCATGGCAAGACCAAATTTTATGGTGTATGTTGATACGAGCTTTGATTTCATATATTATAGTAATCGTTTCGATACCCGAGTCAAAAGTTATCTCTCTTGAAATTTGTAACTCATATTCGTTTCATGTTTTTTATTATTTTGGAACATGAGAACTACATCCCCTTTCTTTTTCTCTTATGTTATATCTTGTTTAAGAATACAAGCTATTTGAACACATAACTAAAGAATCCTAGGTCGGCGCCCATGTCTCCTTTATTGCTCTATTGAATAAAAACGGAGGTAAGTAAAATGATAAAGGTGTGTCAAAAACTTTAATTACCCGGTAAGTGATGTAAACGATGAAATTCGGGTACACAAATGATTTTACTTAGTGAGACAAAATCCTATTTTGTAAGTTGATACGAGCTTTGATTTTATATATTATAATAATTGTTTCGATACCTGTGTCGAAAGTTTCTCCGTTGAACGTTGCAACTCATATTAAACAAATGTTTTGTTGTTTTTGAAAATGTGAACAACATCCAAATTTGTTTTCTCTTTTCTTAATTTTTTGAAGAATAGAGACTGATTAAACACATAAATAAAGAACCCTAGGTCGGCACCAAAATCTAATTTATAACTCTATTGAATATAACCGGAAGTAAGTAAAGTGAAAATGGAACGTCAAAAACATAAATCCTATGTGATGATGTAAAGATTGAATTTGTGTACAAAAATGATTTTCCATGGCAGGACCAAATTTTATTGTGTATGTTGATACGAGCTTCGATTTGATATATTATAGTAATCGTTTCGATACCCGAGTAAAAAGTTATCTCTCTTGAAATTTGTAACTCATATTTGTTTCATGTTTTCTATTATTTTGGAACATGAGAACTACATCCCATTTCTTTTTCTCTTATGTTATATCTTGTTTAAGAATACAGGATATTTGAACCCATAACTAAAGAATCCTAGGTCGGCACCCATATCTCCTTTATTGCTCTATTGAATAAAAACGGAAGTAAGTAAAATAATAAAGGTGTGTCAAAAACTTGAATTACCCGGTAAGTGATGTAAACGATGAAATTCGGGTACACAAATGATTTTACTTAGTGAGACAAAATCCTATTTTGTAAGTTGATACGAGGTTTGATTTTATATATTATAATAATCATTTCGATACCTGTTTCGAAAGTTTCTCCGTTGAACGTTGCAACTCATATTAAACAAATGTTTTGTTGTTTTTGAAAATGTGAACAACATCCAAATTTGTATTCTCTTATCTTAATTTTTTGAAGAATAGAGACTGATTAAACACATAAATAAAGAACCCTAGGTCGGCACCAAAATCTAATTTATAACTCTATTGAATATAACCGGAAGTAAGTAAAGTGAAAATGGTACGTCAAAAACATAAATCCTCGGTGATGATGTAAAAATGGAATTTGTGTTCAAAAATGATTTTCCATGGCAGGACCAAATTTTATGGTGTATGTTGATACGAGCTTCGATTTGATATATTATAGTAATCGTTTCGATACCCGAATCAAAAGTTATCTCTCTTGAAATTTGTAACTCATATTTGTTTAATGTTTTTTATTATTTTGGAACATGAGAACTACATCCCCTTTCTTTTTCTCTTATGTTATATCTTGTTTAAGAATACAGGCTATTTGAACACATAACTAAAGAATCCTAGGTCGGCACCCATGTCTCCTTTATTGCTCTATTGAATAAAAACGGAAGTAAGTAAAATGATAAAGGTGTGTCAAAAACTTTAATTACCCGGTAAGTGATGTAAACGATGAAATTCGGGTACACTAATGATTTTACTTAGTGAGACAAAATCCTATTTTGTAAGTTGATACGAGCTTTGATTTTATATATTATAATAATTGTTTCGATACCTGTGTCGAAAGTTTCTCCATTGAACGTTGCAACTCATATTAAACAAATGTTTTGTTGTTTTTCAAAATGTGAACAACATCCAAATTTGTTTTCTCTTCTCTTAATTTTTTGAAAATAGAGACTGATTAACCATATAAATAAAGAACCCTAGGTCGGCACCAAAATCTAATTTATAACTCTATTGAATATAACCGGAAGTAAGTAAAGTGAAAATGGTACGTCAAAAACATAAATCCTCGGTGATGATGTAAAGATGGAATTTGAGTACAAAAATGATTTTCCATGGCAAGACCAAATTTTATGGTGTATGTTGATACGAGCTTTGATTTCATATATTATAGTAATCGTTTCGATACCCGAGTCAAAGGTTATCTCTCTTGAAATTTGTAACTCATATTTGTTTCATGTTTTTTATTATTTTGGAACATGAGAACTACGTCCCCTTTCTTTTTCTCTTCTCTTATATCTTGTCTAGGAATACATGCTATTTGAACACATACCTAAAGAATCCTAGGTCGGCACCCATATCTCCTTTATTGCTCTATTGAATAAAAACGGAAGTAAGTAAAATGATAAAGGTGTGTCAAAAACTTTAATTACCCAGTAAGTGATGTAAACGATGAAATTCGGGTACACAAATGATTTTACTTAGTGAGACAAAATCCTTTTTTGTAAGTTGATACGAGCTTTGATTTTATATATTATAATAATTGTTTCGATACCTGTGTCGAAAGTTTCTCCGTTGAACGTTGCAACTCATATTAAACAAATGTTTTGTTGTTTTTGAAAATGTGAACAACATCCAAATTTGTTTTCTCTTTTCTTAATTTTTTGAAGAATAGAGACTGATTAAACACATAAATAAAGAACCCTAGGTCGGCACCAAAATCTAATTTATAACTCTATTGAATATAACCGGAAGTAAGTAAAGTGAAAATGGTACGTCAAAAACATAAATCCTATGTGATGATGTAAAGATGGAAATTGTGTACAAAAATGATTTTCCATGGCAGGACCAAATTTTATGGTGTATGTTGATACCAGCTTCGATTTGATATATTATAGTAATTGTTTCGATACCCGAGTAAAAAGTTATCTCTCTTGAAATTTGTAACTCATATTTGTTTCATGTTTTTTATTATTTTGGAACATGAGAACTACATCCGCTTTCTTTTTCTCTTATGTTATATCTTGTTTAAGAATACAGGATATTTGAACCCATAACTAAAGAATCTTAGGTCGGCACCCATATCTCCTTTATTGCTCTATTGAATAAAAACGGAAGTAAGTAAAATAATAAAGGTGTGTCAAAAACTTGAATTACCCGGTAAGTGATGTAAACGATGAAATTCGGGTACACAAAAGATTTTACTTAGTGAGACAAAATCCTATTTTGTAAGTTGATACGAGGTTTGATTTTATATATTATAATAATCATTTCGATACCTGTTTCGAAAGTTTCTCCGTTGAACGTTGCAACTCATATTAAACAAATGTTTTGTTGTTTTTCAAAATGTGAACAACATCCAAATTTGTATTCTCTTATCTTAATTTTTTGAAGAATAGAGACTGATTAAACACATAAATAAAGAACCCTAGGTCGGCACCAAAATCTAATTTATAATTCTATTGAATATAACCGGAAGTAAGTAAAGTGAAAATGGTTCGTCAAAAACATAAATCCTCGGTGATGATGTAAAGATGGAATTTGTGTACAAAAATGATTTTCCATGGCAGGACCAAATTTTATTGTGTGTATTGATACGAGCTTCGATTTGATATATTATAGTAATCGTTTCGATACCCGAGTCAAAAGTTATCTCTCTTGAAATTTGTAACTCATATTTGATTCATGTTTTTTATTATTTTGGAACAAGAGAACTACATCCCCTTTCTTTTTCTCTTCTGTTATATCTTGTTTAAGAATATAGGATATTTGAACCCTTAACTAAAGAATCCTAGGTCGGCACCCATATCTCCTTTATTGCTCTATTGAATAAAAACGGAAGTAAGTAAAATGATAAAGGTGTGTCAAAAACTTGAATTACCCGGTAAGTGATGTAAACGATAAAATTCGGGTACACAAATGATTTTACTTAGTGAGACAAAATCCTATTTTGTAAGTTGATACGAGGTTTGATTTTATATATTATAATAATCATTTCGATACCTGTTTCGAAAGTTTCTCCGTTGAACGTTGCAACTCATATTAAACAAATGTTTTGTTGTTTTTGAAAATGTGAACAACATCTAAATTTTTATTCTCTTCTCTTAATTTTTTGAAGAATAGAGACTGATTAAACACATAAATAAAGAACCCTAGGTCGGCACCAAAATCTAATTTATAACTCTATTGAATATAACCGGAAGTAAGTAAAGTGAAAATGGTACGTCAAAAACATAAATCCTCGGTGATGATGTAAAAATGGAATTTGTGTACAAAAATGATTTTCCATGGCAGGACCAAATTTTATGGTGTATGTTGATACCAGCTTCGATTTGATATATTATAGTAATCGTTTCGATACCCGAGTCAAAAGTTATCTCTCTTGAAATTTGTAACTCATATTTGTTTCATGTTTTTTATTATTTTGGAACATGAGAACTACGTCCCCTTTCTTTTTCTCTTCTCTTATATCTTGTCTAGGAATACATGCTATTTGAACACATACCTAAAGAATCCTAGGTCGGCACCCATATCTCCTTTATTCCTCTATTGAATAAAAACGGAAGTAAGTAAAATGGTAAAGGTGTGTCAAAAACTTTAATTACCCAGTAAGTGATGTAAACGATGAAATTCGGGTACACAAATGATTTTACTTAGTGAGACAAAATCCTATTTTGTAAGTTGATACGAGCTTTGATTTTATATATTATAATAATTGTTTCGATACCTGTGTCGAAAGTTTCTCCGTTGAACGTTGCAACTCATATTAAACAAATGTTTTGTTGTTTTTGAAAATGTGAACAACATCCAAATTTGTTTTCTCTTTTCTTAATTTTTTGAAGAATAGAGACTGATTAAACACTTAAATAAAGAACCCTAGGTCGGCACCAAAATCTAATTTATAACTCTATTGAATATAACCGGAAGTAAGTAAAGTGAAAATGGTACGTCAAAAACATAAATCCTATGTGATGATGTAAAGATGGAATTTGTGTACAAAAATGATTTTCCATGGCAGGACCAAATTTTATGGTGTATGTTGATACCAGCTTCGATTTGATATATTATAGTAATCGTTTCGATACCCGAGTAAAAAGTTATCTCTCTTGAAATTTGTAACTCATATTTGTTTCATGTTTTTTTATTATTTTGGAACATGAGAACTACATCCCCTTTCTTTTTCTCTTATGTTATATCTTGTTTAAGAATACAGGATATTTGAACCCATAACTAAAGAATCTTAGGTCGGCACCCATATCTCCTTTATTGCTCTATTGAATAAAAACGGAAGTAAGTAAAATAATAAAGGTGTGTCAAAAACTTGAATTACCCGGTAAGTGATGTAAACTATGAAATTCGGGTACACAAAAGATTTTACTTAGTGAGACAAAATCCTATTTTGTAAGTTGATACGAGGTTTGATTTTATATATTATAATAATCATTTCGATACCTGTTTCGAAAGTTTCTCCGTTGAACGTTGCAACTCATATTAAACAAATGTTTTGTTGTTTTTGAAAATGTGAACAACATCCAAATTTGTATTCTCTTATCTTAATTTTTTGAAGAATAGAGACTGATTAAACACATAAATAAAGAACCCTAGGTCGGCACCAAAATCTAATTTATAATTCTATTGAATATAACCGGAAGTAAGTAAAGTGAAAATGGTTCGTCAAAAACATAAATCCTCGGTGATGATGTAAAGATGGAATTTGTGTACAAAAATGATTTTCCATGGGAGGACCAAATTTTATTGTGTGTATTGATACGAGCTTCGATTTGATATATTATAGTAATCGTTTCGATACCCGAGTCAAAAGTTATCTCTCTTGAAATTTGTAACTCATATTTGATTCATGTTTTTTATTATTTTGGAACAAGAGAACTACATCCCCTTTCTTTTTCTCTTCTGTTATATCTTGTTTAAGAATATAGGATATTTGAACCCTTAACTAAAGAATCCTAGGTCGGCACCCATATCTCCTTTATTGCTCTATTGAATAAAAACGGAAGTAAGTAAAATGATAAAGGTGTGTCAAAAACTTGAATTACCCGGTAAGTGATGTAAACGATAAAATTCGGGTACACAAATGATTTTACTTAGTGAGACAAAATCCTATTTTGTAAGTTGATACGAGGTTTGATTTTATATATTATAATAATCATTTCGATACCTGTTTCGAAAGTTTCTCCGTTGAACGTTGCAACTCATATTAAACAAATGTTTTGTTGTTTTTGAAAATGTGAACAACATCTAAATTTTTATTCTCTTCTCTTAATTTTTTGAAGAATAGAGATTGATTAAACACATAAATAAAGAACCCTAGGTCGGCACCAAAATCTAATTTATAACTCTATTGAATATAACCGGAAGTAAGTAAAGTGAAAATGGTACGTCAAAAACATAAATCCTCGGTGATGATGTAAAAATGGAATTTGTGTACAAAAATGATTTTCCATGGCAGGACCAAATTTTATGGTGTATGTTGATACCAGCTTCGATTTGATATATTATAGTAATCGTTTCGATACCCGAGTCAAAAGTTATCTCTCTTGAAATTTGTAACTCATATTTGTTTCATGTTTTTTATTATTTTGGAACATGAGAACTACGTCCCCTTTCTTTTTCTCTTCTCTTATATCTTGTCTAGGAATACATGCTATTTGAACACATACCTAAAGAATCCTAGGTCGGCACCCATATCTCCTTTATTGCTCTATTGAATAAAAACGGAAGTAAGTAAAATGGTAAAGGTGTGTCAAAAACTTTAATTACCCAGTAAGTGATGTAAACGATGAAATTCGGGTACACAAATGATTTTACTTAGTGAGACAAAATCCTATTTTGTAAGTTGATACGAGCTTTGATTTTATATATTATAATAATTGTTTCGATACCTGTGTCGAAAGTTTCTCCGTTGAACGTTGCAACTCATATTAAACAAATGTTTTGTTGTTTTTGAAAATGTGAACAACATCCAAATTTGTTTTCTCTTTTCTTAATTTTTTGAAGAATAGAGACTGATTAAACACATAAATAAAGAACCCTAGGTCGGCACCAAAATCTAATTTATAACTCTATTGAATATAACCGGAAGTAAGTAAAGTGAAAATGGTACGTCAAAAACATAAATCCTATGTGATGATGTAAAGATGGAATTTGTGTACAAAAATGATTTTCCATGGCAGGACCAAATTTTATGGTGTATGTTGATACCAGCTTCGATTTGATATATTATAGTAATCGTTTCGATACCCGAGTAAAAAGTTATCTCTCTTGAAATTTGTAACTCATATTTGTTTCATGTTTTTTATTATTTTGGAACATGAGAACTACATCCCCTTTCTTTTTCTCTTATGTTATATCTTGTTTAAGAATACAGGATATTTGAACCCATAACTAAAGAATGTTAGGTCGGCACCCATATCTCCTTTATTGCTCTATTGAATAAAAACGGAAGTAAGTAAAATAATAAAGGTGTGTCAAAAACTTGAATTACCCGGTAAGTGATGTAAACGATGAAATTCGGGTACACAAATGATTTTACTTAGTGAGACAAAATCCTATTTTGTAAGTTGATACGAGGTTTGATTTTATATATTATAATAATCATTTCGATACCTGTTTCGAAAGTTTCTCCGTTGAACGTTGCAACTCATATTAAACAAATGTTTTGTTGTTTTTGAAAATGTGAACAACATCCAAATTTGTATTCTCTTATCTTAATTTTTTGAAGAATAGAGACTGATTAAACACATAAATAAAGAACCCTAGGTCGGCACCAAAATCTAATTTATAATTCTATTGAATATAACCGGAAGTAAGTAAAGTGAAAATGGTTCGTCAAAAACATAAATCCTCGGTGATGATGTAAAGATGGAATTTGTGTACAAAAATGATTTTCCATGGCAGGACCAAATTTTATTGTGTGTATTGATACGAGCTTCGATTTGATATATTATAGTAATCGTTTCGATACCCGAGTCAAAAGTTATCTCTCTTGAAATTTGTAACTCATATTTGATTCATGTTTTTTATTATTTTGGAACAAGAGAACTACATCCCCTTTCTTTTTCTCTTCTGTTATATCTTGTTTAAGAATATAGGATATTTGAACCCTTAACTAAAGAATCCTAGGTCGGCACCCATATCTCCTTTATTGCTCTATTGAATAAAAACGGAAGTAAGTAAAATGATAAAGGTGTGTCAAAAACTTGAATTACCCGGTAAGTGATGTAAACGATGAAATTCGGGTACACAAATGATTTTACTTAGTGACACAAAATCCTATTTTGTAAGTTGATACAAGCTTTGATTTTATATATTATAATAATCATTTCGATACCTGTGTCGAAAGTTTTTCCGTTGAACGTTGCAATTCATATTAAACAACTGTTTTGTTGTTTTTGAAAATGTGAACAACATCTAAATTTTTATTCTCTTCTCTTAATTTTTTGAAGAATAGAGACTGATTAAACACATTAATAAAGAACCCTAGGTCGGCACCAAAATCTAATTTATAACTCTATTGAATATAACCGGAAGTAAGTAAAGTGAAAATGGTACGTCAAAAACATAAATCCTCGGTGATGATGTAAAAATGGAATTTGTGTACAAAAATGATTTTCCATGGCAGGACCAAATTTTATGGTGTATGTTGATACCAGCTTCGATTTGATATATTATAGTAATCGTTTCGATACCCGAGTAAAAAGTTATCTCTCTTGAAATTTGTAACTCATATTTGTTTCATGTTTTTTATTATTTTGGAACATGAGAACTACATCCCCTTTCTTTTTCTCTTATGTTATATCTTGTTTAAGAATACAGGATATTTGAACCCATAACTAAAGAATGTTAGGTCGGCACCCATATCTCCTTTATTGCTCTATTGAATAAAAACGGGAGTAAGTAAAATAATAAAGGTGTGTCAAAAACTTGAATTACCCGGTAAGTGATGTAAACGATGAAATTCGGGTACACAAATGATTTTACTTAGTGAGACAAAATCCTATTTTGTAAGTTGATACGAGGTTTGATTTTATATATTATAATAATCATTTCGATACCTGTTTCGAAAGTTTCTCCGTTGAACGTTGCAACTCATATTAAACAAATGTTTTGTTGTTTTTGAAAATGTGAACAACATCCAAATTTGTATTCTCTTATCTTAATTTTTTGAAGAATAGAGACTGATTAAACACATAAATAAAGAACCCTAGGTCGGCACCAAAATCTAATTTATAATTCTATTGAATATAACCGGAAGTAAGTAAAGTGAAAATGGTACGTCAAAAACATAAATCCTCGGTGATGATGTAAAGATGGAATTGGTGTACAAAAATGATTTTCCATGGCAGGACCAAATTTTATGGTGTATGTTGATACGAGCTTTGATTTGATATATTATAGTAATCGTTTCGATACCCGAGTCAAAAGTTATCTCTCTTGAAATTTGTAACTCATATTTGTTTCATGTTTTTTATTATTTTGGAACATGAGAACTGCATCCCCTTTCTTTTTCTCTTATGTTATATCTTGTTTAAGAATACAGGCTATTTGAACACATAACTAAAGAATCCTAGGTCGGCACCCATGTCTCCTTTATTGCTCTATTGAATAAAAACGGAAGTAAGTAAAATGATAAAGGTGTGTCAAAAACTTTAATTACCCGGTAAATGATGTAAACGATGAAATTCAGGTACACAAATGATTTTACTTAGTGACACAAAATCCTATTTTGTAAGTTGCTACGAGCTTTGATTTTATATATTATAATAATCATTTCGATACCTGTGTCGAAAGTTTCTCCGTTGAACGTTGCAACTCATATTAAACAAATGTTTTGTTGTTTTTGAAAATGTGAACAACATCCAAATTTGTTTTCTCTTCTCTTAATTTTTTGAAGAATAGAGACTGATTAAACACATAAATAAAGAACCCTAGGTCGGCACCAAAATCTAATTTATAACTCTATTGAATATAACCGGAAGTAAGTAAAGTGAAAATGGTACGTCAAAAACATAAATCCTCGGTGATGATGTAAAGATGGAATTGGTGTACAAAAATGATTTTCCATGGCAGGACCAAATTTTATGGTGTATGTTGATACGAGCTTTGATTTGATATATTATAGTAATCGTTTCGATACCCGAGTCAAAAGTTATCTCTCTTGAAATTTGTAACTCATATTTGTTTCATGTTTTTTATTATTTTGGAACATGAGAACTGCATCCCCTTTCTTTTTCTCTTATGTTATATCTTGTTTAAGAATACAGGCTATTTGAACACATAACTAAAGAATCCTAGGTCGGCACCCATGTCTCCTTTATTGCTCTATTGAATAAAAACGGAAGTAAGTAAAATGATAAAGGTGTGTCAAAAACTTTAATTACCCGGTAAATGATGTAAACGATGAAATTCAGGTACACAAATGATTTTACTTAGTGACACAAAATCCTATTTTGTAAGTTGCTACGAGCTTTGATTTTATATATTATAATAATCATTTCGATACCTGTGTCGAAAGTTTCTCCGTTGAACGTTGCAACTCATATTAAACAAATGTTTTGTTGTTTTTGAAAATGTGAACAACATCCAAATTTGTTTTCTCTTCTCTTAATTTTTTGAAGAAAAGAGACTGATTAAACACATAAATAAAGAACCCTAGGTCGGCACCAAAATCTAATTTATAACTCTATTGAATATAACCGGAAGTAAGTAAAGTGAAAATGGTACGTCAAAAACATAAATCCTCGGTGATGATGTAAATATGGACTTTGTGTTCAAAAATGATTATCCATGGCAAGACCAAATTTTATGGTGTATGTTGATACGAGCTTCGATTTGATATATTATAGTAATCGTTTCGATACCCGAGTCAAAAGTTATCTCTCTTGAAATTTGTAACTCATATTTGTTTCATGTTTTTTATTATTTTGGAACATGAGAACTACATCCCCTTTCTTTTTCTCTTATGTTATATCTTGTTTAAGAATACAGGCTATTTGAACCCTTAACTAAAGAATCCTACGTCGGCACCCATGTCTCCTTTATTGCTCTATTGAATAAAAACGGAAGTAAGTAAAATGATAAAGGTGTGTCAAAAACTTTAATTACCTGGTAAGTGATGTAAACGATGAAATTCGGGTACACAAATGATTTTACTTAGTGAGACAAAATCCTATTTTGTAAGTTGATACCAGCTTTGATTTTATATATTATAATAATTGTTTCGATACCTGTGTCGAAAGTTTCTCCGTTAAACGTTGCAACTCATATTAAACAAATGTTTTGTTGTTTTTGAAAATGTGAACAACATCCAAATTTGTATTCTCTTATCTTAATTTTTTGAAGAATAGAGACTGATTATACGCATAAATAAAGAACCCTAGGTCGGCACCAAAATCTAATTTATAACTCTATTGAATATAACCGGAAGTAAGTAAAGTGAAAATGGTACGTCAAAAACATAAATCCTCGGTGATGATGTAAAGATGGAATTTGTGTACAAAAATGATTTTCCATGTCAGGACCAAATTTTATTGTGTATGTTGATACGAGCTTCGATTTTATATATTATAGTAATCGTTTCGATACCCAGTCAAAAGTTATCTCTCTTGAAATTTGTAACTCATATTTGGTTCATGTTTTTTATTATTTTGGAACATGAGAACTACATCCCCTTTCTTTTTCTCTTATGTTATATCTTGTTTAAGAACACAGGCTATTTGAACACATAACTAAAGAATCCTAGGTCGGCACCCATATCTCCTTTATTGCTCTATTGAATAAAAACGAAAGTAAGTAAAATGATAAAGGTGTGTCAAAAACTTGAATTACCCGGTAAGTGATGTAAACGATGAAATTCGGGTACACAAATGATTTTACTTAGTGAGACAAAATCCTATTTTGTAAGTTGATACGAGCTTTGATTTTATATATTATAATAATCATTTAGATACTTGTGTCGAAAGTTTCTCCGTTAAACGTTGCAACTCATATTAAACAAATGTTTTGTTGTTTTTGAAAATGTGAACAACATCCAAATTTGTTTTCTCTTCTCTTAATTTTTTGAAGAAAAGAGACTGATTAAACACATAAATAAAGAACCCTAGGTCGGCACCAAAATCTAATTTATAACTCTATTGAATATAACCGGAAGTAAGTAAAGTGAAAATGGTACGTCAAAAACATAAATCCTCGGTGATGATGTAAATATGCACTTTGTGTTCAAAAATGATTATCCATGGCAAGACCAAATTTTATGGTGTATGTTGATACGAGCTTCGATTTGATATATTATAGTAATCGTTTCGATACCCGAGTCAAAAGTTATATCTCTTGAAATTTGTAACTCATATTTGTTTCATGTTTTTTATTATTTTGGAACATGAGAACTACATCCCCTTTCTTTTTCTCTTATGTTATATCTTGTTTAAGAATACAGGCTATTTGAACCCTTAACTAAAGAATCCTACGTCGGCACCCATGTCTCCTTTATTGCTCTATTGAATAAAAACGGAAGTAAGTAAAATGATAAAGGTGTGTCAAAAACTTTAATTACCCGGTAAGTGATGTAAACGATGAAATTCGGGTACACAAATTATTTTACGTAGTGAGACAAAATCCTATTTTGTAAGTTGATACCAGCTTTGATTTTATATATTATAATAATTGTTTCGATACCTGTGTCGAAAGTTTCTCCGTTAAACGTTGCAACTCATATTAAACAAATGTTTTGTTGTTTTTGAAAATGTGAACAACATCCAAATTTGTTTTCTCTTCTCTTAATTTTTTGAAAATAGAGACTGATTATACGCATAAATAAAGAACCCTAGGTCGGCACCAAAATCTAATTTATAACTCTATTGAATATAACCGGAAGTAAGAAAAGTGAAAATGGTACGTCAAAAACATAAATCCTCGGTGATGATGTAAAGATGGAATTTGTGTACAAAAATGATTTTCCATGGCAGGACCAAATTTTATTGTGTATGTTGATACGAGCTTCGATTTTATATATTATAGTAATCGTTTCGATACCCAGTCAAAAGTTATCTCTCTTGAAATTTGTAACTCATATTTGGTTCATGTTTTTTATTATTTTGGAACATGAGAACTACATCCCCTTTCTTTTTCTCTTATGTTATATCTTGTTTAAGAACACAGGCTATTTGAACACATAACTAAAGAATCCTAGGTCGGCACCCATATCTCCTTTATTGCTCTATTGAATAAAAACGGAAGTAAGTAAAATGATAAAGGTGTGTCAAAAACTTGAATTACCCGGTAAGTGATGTAAACGATGAAATTCGGGTACACAAATGATTTTACTTAGTGAGACAAAATCCTATTTTGTAAGTTGATACGAGCTTTGATTTTATATATTATAATAATCATTTCGATACTTGTGTCGAAAGTTTCTCCGTTAAACGTTGCAACTCATATTAAACAAATGTTTTGTTGTTTTTGAAAATGTGAACAACATCCAAATTTGTTTTCTCTTCTCTTAATTTTTTGAAGAATAGAGACTGATTAAACACAAAAATAAAGAACCCTAGGTCGGCACCAAAATCTAATTTATAACTCTATTGAATATAACCGGAAGTAAGTAAAGTGAAAATGGTACGTCAAAAACATAAATCCTCGGTGATGATGTAAAAATGGAATTTGTGTTCAAAAATGATTTTCCATGGCAGGACCAAATTTTATGGTGTATGTTGATACCAGCTTCGATTTGATATATTATAGTAATCGTTTCGATACCCGAGTCAAAAGTTATCTCTCTTGAAATTTGTAACTCATATTTGTTTCATGTTTTTTATTATTTTGGAACATGAGAACTACATCCCCTTTCTTTTTCTCTTATGTTATATCTTGTTTAAGAATACAGGCTATTTGAACACATAACTAAAGAATCCTAGGTCGGCACCCTTGTCTCCTTTATTGCTCTATTGAATAAAAACGGAAGTAAGTAAAATGATAAAGGTGTGTCAAAAACTTTAATTACCCGGTAAGTGATGTAAACGATGAAATTCAGGTACACAAATGATTTTACTTAGTGAGACAAAATCCTATTTTGTAAGTTGATACGAGCTTTGATTTTATATATTATAATAATTGTTTCGATACCTGTGTCGAAAGTTTCTCCGTTGAACGTTGCAACTCATATTAAACAAATGTTTTGTTGTTTTTGAAAATGTGAACAACATCCAAATTTGTTTTCTCTTCTCTTAATTTTTTGAAAATAGAGACTGATTAAACACATAAATAAAGAACCCTAGGTCCGCACCAAAATCTAATTTATAACTCTATTGAATATAACCGGAAGTAAGTAAAGTGAAAATGGTACGTCAAAAACATAAATCCTCGGTGATGATGTAAAGATGGATGTGGTGTACAAAAATGATTTTCCAGGGCAGGACCAAATTTAATGTTGTATGTTGATACGAGCTTTGATACGATATATTATAGTAATCGTTTCGATACCCGAGTCAAAAGTTATCTCTCTTGAAATTTGTAACTCATATTCGTTTCATGTTTTTTATTATTTTGGAACATGAGAACTACATCCCCTTTCTTTTTCTCTTATGTTATATCTTGTTTAAGAACACAGGCTATTTGAACACATAACTAAAGAATCCTAGGTCGGCACCCATATCTCATTTATTGCTCTATTGAATAAAAACGGAAGTAAGTAAAATGATAAAGGTGTGTCAAAAACTTGAATTACCCGGTAAGTGATGTAAACGATGAAATTCGGGTACACAAATGATTTTACTTAGTGAGACAATATCCTATTTTGTAAGTTGATACGAGCTTTGATTTTATATATTATAATAATCATTTCGATACCTGTGTCGAAAGTTTTTCCGTTGAACGTTGCAACTAATATTAAACAAATGTTTTGTTGTTTTTGAAAATGTGAACAACATCTAAATTTTTATTCTCTTCTCTTAATTTTTTGAAGAATAGAGACTGATTAAACACATAAATAAAGAACCCTAGGTCGGCACCAAAATCTAATTTATAACTCTATTGAATATAACCGGAAGTAAGTAAAGTGAAAATGGTACGTCAAAAACATAAATCCTCGGTGATGATGTAAAAATGGAATTTGTGTACAAAAATGATTTTGCATGGCAGGACCAAATTTTATGGTGTATGTTGATACCAGCTTCGATTTGATATATTATAGTAATCGTTTCGATACCCGAGTCAAAAGTTATCTCTCTTGAAATTTGTAACTCATATTTGTTTCATGTTTTTTATTATTTTGGAACATGAGAACTACGTCCCCTTTCTTTTTCTCTTCTCTTATATCTTGTCTAGGAATACATGCTATTTGAACACATACCTAAAGAATCCTAGGTCGGCACCCATATCTCCTTTATTGCTCTATTGAATAAAAACGGAAGTAAGTAAAATGATAAAGGTGTGTCAAAAACTTTAATTACCCAGTAAGTGATGTAAACGATGAAATTCGGGTACACAAATGATTTTACTTAGTGAGACAAAATCCTATTTTGTATGTTGATACGAGCTTTGATTTTATATATTATAATAATTGTTTCGATACCTGTGTCGAAAGTTTCTCCGTTGAACGTTGTAACTCATATTAAACAAATGTTTTGTTGTTTTTGAAAATGTGAACAACATCCAAATTTGTTTTCTCTTTTCTTAATTTTTTGAAGAATAGAGACTGATTAAACACATAAATAAAGAACCCTAGGTCGGCACCAAAATCTAATTTATAACTCTATTGAATATAACCGGAAGTAAGTAAAGTGAAAATGGTACGTCAAAAACATAAATCCTATGTGATGATGTAAAGATGGAATTTGTGTACAAAAATGATTTTCCATGGCAGGACCAAATTTTATGGTGTATGTTGATACCAGCTTCGATTTGATATATTATAGTAATTGTTTCGATACCCGAGTAAAAAGTTATCTCTCTTGAAATTTGTAACTCATATTTGCTTCATGTTTTTTATTATTTTGGAACATGAGAACTACATCCCCTTTCTTTTTCTCTTATGTTATATCTTGTTTAAGAATACAGGATATTTGAACCCATAACTAAAGAATGTTAGGTCGGCACCCATATCTCCTTTATTGCTCTATTGAATAAAAACGGAAGTAAGTAAAATAATAAAGGTGTGTCAAAAACTTGAATTACCCGGTAAGTGATGTAAACGATGAAATTCGGGTACACAAATGATTTTACTTACTGAGACAAAATCCTATTTTGTAAGTTGATACGAGGTTTGATTTTATATATTATAATAATCATTTCGATACCTGTTTCGAAAGTTTCTCCGTTGAACGTTGCAACTCATATTAAACAAATGTTTTGTTGTTTTTGAAAATGTGAACAACATCCAAATTTGTATTCTCTTATCTTAATTTTTTGAAGAATAGAGACTGATTAAACACATAAATAAAGAACCCTAGGTCGGCACCAAAATCTAATTTATAATTCTATTGAATATAACCGGAAGTAAGTAAAGTGAAAATGGTTCGTCAAAAACATAAATCCTCGGTGATGATGTAAAGATGGAATTTGTGTACAAAAATGATTTTCCATGGCAGGACCAAATTTGATTGTGTGTATTGATACGAGCTTCGATTTGATATATTATAGTAATCGTTTCGATACCCGAGTCAAAAGTTATCTCTCTTGAAATTTGTAACTCATATTTGATTCATGTTTTTTATTATTTTGGAACAAGAGAACTACATCCCCTTTCTTTTTCTCTTCTGTTATATCTTGTTTAAGAATATAGGATATTTGAACCCTTAACTAAAGAATCCTAGGTCGGCACCCATATCTCCTTTATTGCTCTATTGAATAAAAACGGAAGTAAGTAAAATGATAAAGGTGTGTCAAAAACTTTAATTACCCGGTAAGTGATGTAAACGATGAAATTCGGGTACACAAATGATTTTACTTAGTGAGACAAAATCCTATTTTGTAAGTTGATATGAGCTTTGATTTTATATATTATAATAATCATTTCGATACCTGTGTCGAAAGTTTCTCCGTTAAACGTTGCAACTCATATTAAACAAATGTTTTGTTGTTTTTGAAAATGTGAACAACATCTAAATTTTTATTCTCTTCTCTTAATTTTTTAAAGAATAGAGACTGATTAAACACATAAATAAAGAACCCTAGGTCGGCACCAAAATCTAATTTATAACTCTATTGAATATAACCGGAAGTAAGTAAAGTGAAAATGTTACGTCAAAAACATAAATCCTCGGTGATGATGTAAAAATGGAATTTGTGTACAAAAATGATTTTCCATGGCAGGACCAAATTTTATGGTGTATGTTGATACGAGCTTCGATTTGATATATTATAGTAATCGTTTCGATACCCGAATCAAAAGTTATCTCTCTTGAAATTTGTAACTCATATTTGTTTAATGTTTTTTATTATTTTGGAACATGAGAACTACATCCCCTTTCTTTTTCTCTTATGTTATATCTTGTTTAAGAACACAGGCTATTTGAACACATAACTAAATAATCCTAGGTCGGCACCCATATCTCCTTTATTGCTCTATTGAATAAAAACGGAAGTAAGTAAAATGATAAAGGTGTGTCAAAAACTTGAATTACCCGGTAAGTGATGTAAACGATGAAATTCGGGTACACAAATGATTTTACTTAGTGACACAAAATCCTATTTTGTAAGTTGATACGAGCTTTGATTTTATATATTATAATAATCATTTCGATACCTGTGTCGAAAGTTTTTCCGTTGAACGTTGCAATTCATATTAAACAACTGTTTTGTTGTTTTTGAAAATGTGAACAACATCTAAATTTTTATTCTCTTCTCTTAATTTTTTGAAGAATAGAGACTGATTAAACACATAAATAAAGAACCCTAGGTCGGCACCAAAATCTAATTTATAACTCTATTGAATATAACCGGAAGTAAGTAAAGTGAAAATGGTACGTCAAAAACATAAATCCTCGGTGATGATGTAAAAATGGAATTTGTGTACAAAAATGATTTTCCATGGCAGGACCAAATTTTATGGTGTATGTTGATACCAGCTTCGATTTGATATATTATAGTAATCGTTTCGATACCCGAGTCAAAAGTTATCTCTCTTGAAATTTGTAACTCATATTTGTTTCATGTTTTTTATTATTTTGGAACATGAGAACTACATCACCTTTCTTTTTCTCTTATGTTATATCTTGTTTAAGAATACAGGCTATTTGAACACATAACTAAAGAATCCTAGGTCGGCACCCATGTCTCCTTTATTACTCTATTGAATAAAAACGGAAGTAAGTAAAATGATAAAGGTGTGTCAAAAACTTTAATTACCCGGTAAGTGATGTAAACGATGAAATTCGGGTACACAAATGATTTTACTTATTGACACAAAATCCTATTTTGTAAGTTGATACGAGCTTTGATTTTATATATTATAATAATCATTTCGATACCTGTGTCGAAAGTTTCTCCGTTGAACGTTGCAACTCATATTAAACAAATGTTTTGTTGTTTTTGAAAATTTGAACAACATCCAAATTTGTTTTCTCTTCTCTTAATTTTTTGAAAATAGAGACTGATTAAACACATAAATAAAGAACCCTAGGTCGGCACCAAAATCTAATTTATAACTCTATTGAATATAACCGGAAGTAAGTAAAGTGAAAATGGTACGTCAAAAACATAAATCCTCGGTGATGATGTAAAGATGGAATTGGTGTACAAAAATGATTTTCCATGGCAGGACCAAATTTTATGGTGTATGTTGATACGAGCTTTGATTTAATATATTATAGTAATCGTTTCGATACCCGAGTCAAAAGTTATCTCTCTTGAAATTTGTAACTCATATTTGTTTCATGTTTTTTATTATTTTGGAACATGAGAACTGCATCGCCTTTCTTTTTCTCTTATGTTATATCTTGTTTAAGAATACAGGCTATTTGAACACATAACTAAAGAATCCTAGGTCGGCACCCATGTCTCCTTTATTGCTCTATTGAATAAAAACGGAAGTAAGTAAAATGATAAAGGTGTGTCAAAAACTTTAATTACCCGGTAAATGATGTAAACGATGAAATTCAGGTACACAAATGATTTTACTTAGTGACACAAAATCCTATTTTGAAAGTTGCTACGAGCTTTGATTTTATATATTATAATAATCATTTCGATACCTGTGTCGAAAGTTTCTCCGTTGAACGTTGCAACTCATATTAAACAAATGTTTTGTTGGTTTTGAAAATGTGAACAACATCCAAATTTGTTTTCTCTTCTCTTAATTTTTTGAAGAAAAGAGACTGATTAAACACATAAATAAAGAACCCTAGGTCGGCACCAAAATCTAATTTATAACTCTATTGAATATAACCGGAAGTAAGTAAAGTGAAAATGGTACGTCAAAAACATAAATCCTCGGTGATGATGTAAATATGGACTTTGTGTTCAAAAATGATTATCCATGGCAAGACCAAATTTTATGGTGTATGTTGATACGAGCTTGGATTTGATATATTATAGTAATCGTTTCGATACCCGAGTCAAAAGTTATCTCTCTTGAAATTTGTAACTCATATTTGTTTCATGTTTTTTATTATTTTGGAACATGAGAACTACATCCCCTTTCTTTTTCTCTTATGTTATATCTTGTTTAAGAATACAGGCTATTTGAACCCTTAACTAAAGAATCCTACTTCGGCACCCATGTCTCCTTTATTGCTCTATTGAATAAAAACGGAAGTAAGTAAAATGATAAAGGTGTGTCAAAAACTTTAATTACCCGGTAAGTGATGTAAACGATGAAATTCGGGTACACAAATGATTTTACTTAGTGAGACAAAATCCTATTTTGTAAGTTGATACCAGCTTTGATTTTATATATTATAATAATTGTTTCGATACCTGTGTCGAAAGTTTCTCCGTTAAACGTTGCAACTCATATTAAACAAATGTTTTGTTGTTTTTGAAAATGTGAACAACATCCAAATTTGTTTTCTCTTCTCTTAATTTTTTGAAAATAGAGACTGATTATACGCATAAATAAAGAACCCTAGGTCGGCACCAAAATCTAATTTATAACTCTATTGAATATAACCGGAAGTAAGTAAAGTGAAAATGGTACGTCAAAAACATAAATCCTCGGTGATGATGTAAAGATGGAATTTGAGTACAAAAATGATTTTCCATGGCAGGACCAAATTTTATGGTGTATGTTGATACCAGCTTCGATTTGATATATTATAGTAATTGTTTCGATACCCGAGTAAAAAGTTATCTCTCTTGAAATTTGTAACTCATATTTGTTTCATGTTTTTTATTATTTTGGAACATGAGAACTACATCCCCTTTCTTTTTCTCTTATGTTATATCTTGTTTAAGAATACAGGATATTTGAACCCATAACTAAAGAATGTTAGGTCGGCACCCATATCTCCTTTATTGCTCTATTGAATAAAAACGGAAGTAAGTAAAATAATAAAGGTGTGTCAAAAACTTGAATTACCCGGTAAGTGATGTAAACGATGAAATTCGGGTACACAAATGATTTTACTTAGTGAGACAAAATCCTATTTTGTAAGTTGATACGAGGTTTGATTTTATATATTATAATAATCATTTCGATACCTGTTTCGAAAGTTTCTCCGTTGAACGTTGCAACTCATATTAAACAAATGTTTTGTTGTTTTTGAAAATGTGAACAACATCCAAATTTGTATTCTCTTATCTTAATTTTTTGAAGAATAGAGACTGATTAAACACATAAATAAAGAACCCTAGGTCGGCACCAAAATCTAATTTATAATTCTATTGAATATAACCGGAAGTAAGTAAAGTGAAAATGGTTCGTCAAAAACATAAATCCTCGGTGATGATGTAAAGATGGAATTTGTGTACAAAAATGATTTTCCATGGCAGGACCAAATTTTATTGTGTGTATTGATACGAGCTTCGATTTGATATATTATAGTAATCGTTTCGATACCCGAGTTAAAAGTTATCTCTCTTGAAATTTGTAACTCATATTTGATTCATGTTTTTTATTATTTTGGAACAAGAGAACTACATCCCCTTTCTTTTTCTCTTCTGTTATATCTTGTTTAAGAATATAGGATATTTGAACCCTTAACTAAAGAATCCTAGGTCGGCACCCATATCTCCTTTATTGCTCTATTGAATAAAAACGGAAGTAAGTAAAATGATAAAGGTGTGTCAAAAACTTTAATTACCCGGTAAGTGATGTAAACGATGAAATTCGGGTACACAAATGATTTTACTTAGTGAGACAAAATCCTATTTTGTAAGTTGATATGAGCTTTGACTTTATATATTATAATAATCATTTCGATACCTGTGTCGAAAGTTTCTCCGTTGAACGTTGCAACTCATATTAAACAAATGTTTTGTTGTTTTTGAAAATGTGAACAACATCTAAATTTTTATTCTCTTCTCTTAATTTTTTAAAGAATAGAGACTGATTAAACACATAAATAAAGAACCCTAGGTCGGCACCAAAATCTAATTTATAACTCTATTGAATATAACCGGAAGTAAGTAAAGTGAAAATGTTACGTCAAAAATATAAATCCTCGGTGATGATGTAAAAATGGAATTTGTGTACAAAAATGATTTTCCATGGCAGGACCAAATTTTATGGTGTATGTTGATACGAGCTTCGATTTGATATATTATAGTAATCGTTTCGATACCCGAATCAAAAGTTATCTCTCTTGAAATTTGTAACTCATATTTGTTTAATATTTTTTATTATTTTGGAACATGAGAACTACATCCCCTTTCTTTTTCTCTTATGTTATATCTTGTTTAAGAACACAGGCTATTTGAACACATAACTAAATAATCCTAGGTCGGCACCCATATCTCCTTTATTGCTCTATTGAATAAAAACGGAAGTAAGTAAAATGATAAAGGTGTGTCAAAAACTTGAATTACCCGGTAAGTGATGTAAACGATGAAATTCGGGTACACAAATGATTTTACTTAGTGACACAAAATCCTATTTTGTAAGTTGATACGAGCTTTGATTTTATATATTATAATAATCATTTCGATACCTGTGTCGAAGGTTTTTCCGTTGAACGTTGCAATTCATATTAAACAACTGTTTTGTTGTTTTTGAAAATGTGAACAACATCTAAATTTTTATTCTCTTCTCTTAATTTTTTGAAGAATAGAGACTGATTAAACACATAAATAAAGAACCCTAGGTCGGCACCAAAATCTAATTTATAACTCTATTGAATATAACCGGAAGTAAGTAAATTGAAAATGGTACGTCAAAAACATAAATCCTCGGTGATGATGTAAAAATGGAATTTGTGTACAAAAATGATTTTCCATGGCAGGACCAAATTTTATGGTGTATGTTGATACCAGCTTCGATTTGATATATTATAGTAATTGTTTCGATACCCGAGTCAAAAGTTATCTCTCTTGAAATTTGTAACTCATATTTGTTTCATGTTTTTTATTATTTTGGAACATGAGAACTACATCACCTTTCTTTTCTCTTATGTTATATCTTGTTTAAGAATACAAGCTATTTGAACACATAACTAAAGAATCCTAGGTCGGCACCCATGTCTCCTTTATTACTCTATTGAATAAAAACGGAAGTAAGTAAAATGATAAAGGTGTGTCAAAAACTTTAATTACCCGGTAAGTGATGTAAACGATGAAATTCGGGTACACAAATGATTTTACTTAGTGACACAAAATCCTATTTTGTAAGTTGATACGAGCTTTGATTTTATATATTATAATAATCATTTCGATACCTGTGTCGAAAGTTTCTCCGTTGAACGTTGCAACTCATATTAAACAAATGTTTTGTTGTTTTTGAAAATTTGAACAACATCCAAATTTGTTTTCTCTTCTCTTAATTTTTTGAAAATAGAGACTGATTAAACACATAAATAAAGAACCCTAGGTCGGCACCAAAATCTAATTTATAACTCTATTGAATATAACCGGAAGTAAGTAAAGTGAAAATGGTACGTCAAAAACATAAATCCTCGGTGATGATGTAAAGATGGAATTGGTGTACAAAAATGATTTTCCATGGCAGGACCAAATTTTATGGTGTATGTTGATACGAGCTTTGATTTAATATATTATAGTAATCGTTTCGATACCCGAGTCAAAAGTTATCTCTCTTGAAATTTGTAACTCATATTTGTTTCATGTTTTTTATTATTTTGGAACATTAGAACTGCATCCCCTTTCTTTTTCTCTTATGTTATATCTTGTTTAAGAATACAGGCTATTTGAACACATAACTAAAGAATCCTAGGTCGGCACCCATGTCTCCTTTATTGCTCTATTGAATAAAAACGGAAGTAAGTAAAATGATAAAGGTGTGTCAAAAACTTTAATTACCCGGTAAATGATGTAAACGATGAAATTCAGGTACACAAATGATTTTACTTAGTGACACAAAATCCTATTTTGTAAGTTGCTACGAGCTTTGATTTTATATATTATAATAATCATTTCGATACCTGTGTCGAAAGTTTCTCCGTTGAACGTTGCAACTCATATTAAACAAATGTTTTGTTGTTTTTGAAAATGTGAACAACATCCAAATTTGTTTTCTCTTCTCTTAATTTTTTGAAGAAAAGAGACTGATTAAACACATAAATAAAGAACCCTAGGTCGGCACCAAAATCTAATTTATAACTCTATTGAATATAACCGGAAGTAAGTAAAGTGAAAATGGTACGTCAAAAACATAAATCCTCGGTGATGATGTAAATATGGAATTTGTGTTCAAAAATGATTATCCATGGCAAGACCAAATTTTATGGTGTATGTTGATACGAGCTTCGATTTGATATATTATAGTAATCGTTTCGATACCCGAGTCAAAAGTTATCTCTCTTGAAATTTGTAACTCATATTTGTTTCATGTTTTTTATTATTTTGGAAAATGAGAACTACATCCCCTTTCTTTTTCTCTTATGTTATATCTTGTTTAAGAATACAGGCTATTTGAACCCTTAACTAAAGAATCCTACGTCGGCACCCATGTCTCCTTTATTGCTCTATTGAATAAAAACGGAAGTAAGTAAAATGATAAAGGTGTGTCAAAAACTTTAATTACCCGGTAAGTGATGTAAACGATGAAATTCGGGTACACAAATGATTTTACTTAGTGAGACAAAATCCTATTTTGTAAGTTGATACCAGCTTTGATTTTATACATTATAATAATTGTTTCGATACCTGTGTCGAAAGTTTCTATGTTAAACGTTGCAACTCATATTAAACAAATGTTTTGTTGTTTTTGAAAATGTGAACAACATCCAAATTTGTTTTCTCTTCTCTTAATTTTTTGAAAATAGAGACTGATTATACGCATAAATAAAGAACCCTAGGTCGGCACCAAAATCTAATTTATAACTCTATTGAATATAACCGGAAGTAAGTAAAGTGAAAATGGTACGTCAAAAACATAAATCCTCGGTGATGATGTAAAGATGGAATTTGTGTACAAAAATGATTTTCCATGGCAGGACCAAATTTTATTGTGTATGTTGATACGAGCTTCGATTTTATATATTATAGTAATCGTTTCGATACCCAGTCAAAAGTTATCTCTCTTGAAATTTGTAACTCATATTTGGTTAATGTTTTTTATTATTTTGGAACATGAGAACTACATCCCCTTTCTTTTTCTCTTATGTTATATCTTGTTTAAGAACACAGGCTATTTGAACACATAACTAAAGAATCCTAGGTCGGCACCCATATCTCCTTTATTGCTCTATTGAATAAAAACGGAAGTAAGTAAAATGATAAAGGTGTGTCAAAAACTTGAATTACCCGGTAAGTGATGTAAACGATGAAATTCGGGTACACAAATGATTTTACTTAGTGAGACAAAATCCTATTTTGTAAGTTGATACGAGCTTTGATTTTATATATTATAATAATCATTTCGATACTTGTGTCGAAACTTTCTCCGTTAAACGTTGCAACTCATATTAAACAAATGTTTTGTTGTTTTTGAAAATGTGAACAACATCCAAATTTGTTTTCTCTTCTCTTAATTTTTTGAAGAATAGAGACTGATTAAACACATAAATAAAGAACCCTAGGTCGGCACCAAAATCTAATTTATAACTCTATTGAATATAACCGGAAGTAAGTAAAGTGAAAATGGTACGTCAAAAACATAAATCCTCGGTGATGATGTAAAAATGGAATTTGTGTTCAAAAATGATTTTCCATGGCAGGACCAAATTTTATGGTGTATGTTGATACCAGCTTCGATTTGATATATTATAGTAATCGTTTCGATACCCGAGTCAAAAGTTATCTCTCTTGAAATTTGTAACTCATATTTGTTTCATGTTTTTTATTATTTTGGAACATGAGAACTACATCCCCTTTCTTTTTCTCTTATGTTATATCTTGTTTAAGAATACAGGCTATTTGAACACATAACTAAAGATTCCTAGGTCGGCACCCATGTCTCCTTTATTGCTCTATTGAATAAAAACGGAAGTAAGTAAAATGATAAAGGTGTGTCAAAAACTTTAATTACCCGGTAAGTGATGTAAACGATGAAATTCAGGTACACAAATGATTTTACTTAGTGAGACAAAATCCTATTTTGTAAGTTGATACGAGCTTTGATTTTATATATTATAATAATTGTTTCGATACCTGTGTCGAAAGTTTCTCCGTTGAACGTTGCAACTCATATTAAACAAATGTTTTGTTGTTTTTGAAAATGTGAACAACATCCAAATTTGTTTTCTCTTCTTTTAATTTTTTGAAAATAGAGACTGATTAAACACATAAATAAAGAACCCTAGGTCCGCACCAAAATCTAATTTATAACTCTATTGAATATAACCGGAAGTAAGTAAAGTGAAAATGGTACGTCAAAAACATAAATCCTCGGTGATGATGTAAAGATGGATGTGGTGTACAAAAATGATTTTCCATGGCAGGACCAAATTTAATGTTGTATGTTGATACGAGCTTCGATTTGATATATTATAGTAATCGTTTCGATACCCGAGTCAAAAGTTATCTCTCTTGAAATTTGTAACTCATATTTGATTCATGTTTTTTATTATTTTGGAACATGAAAACTACATCCCCTTTCTTATTCTCTTCTCTTATATCTTGTTTAAGAACACAGGCTATTTGAACACATAACTAAAGAATCCTAGGTCGGTACCAATATCTATTTTATTACTCTATTGAATAAAACCTAAAGTAAGTAAAATGATAAAGGTGTGTCAAAAACATTAATTACCCGGTAAGGGATGTAAACGATGAAATTCGGGTACACAAATGATTTTACTTAGTGAGACGAAATCCTATTTTGTAAGTTGATACGAGCTTTGATTTTATATATTATAATAATCATTTCGATACCTGTGTCGAAAGTTTCTCCGTTGAACGTTGCAACTCATATTAAACAAATGTTTTGTTGTTTTTGAAAATGTGAACAACATCCAAATTTGTTTTCTCTTCTCTTAATTTTTTGAAGAATAGAGACTGATTAAACACATAAATAAAGAACCCTAGGTCAGCACCAAAATCTAATTTATAACTCTATTGAATATAACCGGAAGTAAGTAAAGTGAAAATGGTACGTCAAAAACATAAATCCTAGGTGATGATGTAAAGATTGAATTTGTGTACAAAAATGATTTTCCATGGCAGGACCAAATTTTATTGTGTATGTTTATACGAGCTTCGATTTGATATATTATAGTAATTGTTTTGATACCCGAGTAAAAAGTTATCTCTCTTGAAATTTGTAACTCATATTTGTTTCATCTTTTTTATTATTTTGGAACATGAGAACTACATCCCCTTTCTTTTTCTCTTATGTTATATCTTGTTTAAGAATACAGGCTATTTGAACACATAACTAAAGAATCCTAGGTCGCCACCCATATCTCCTTTATTGCTCTATTGAATAAAAACGGAAGTAAGTAAAAGGATAAAGGTGTGTCAAAAACTTTAATTACCCGGTAAGGGATGTAAACGATGAAATTCGGGTACACAAATGATTTTATTTAGTGAGACAAAATCCTATTTTGTAAGTTGATACGAGCTTTGATTTTATATATTATAATAATCGTTTCGATACCTGTGTCGAAAGTTTCTCCGTTGAACGTTGCAACTCATTTTAACCAAGTGTTTTGTTGTTTTTGAAAATGTAAACAACATCCACATTTTTTTTCTCTTCTCTTAATTTTTTTAAGAATAGAGACTGATTAAACACATAAATAAAAAACCCTAGGTCGGCACCAAAATCTAATTTATAACTCTATTGAATATAACCGGAAGTAAGTAAAGTGAAAATGGTACGTCAAAAACATAAATCCTCTATGATGATGTAAAGATGGTATTTGTGTACAAAAATGATTTTTCATGGCAGGACCAAATTTTATTGTGTATGTTGATACGAGCTTCGATTTGATATATTATAGTAATCGTTTCGATACTCGAGTCAAAAGTTATCTCCCTTGAAATTTGTAACTCATATTTGATTCATGTTTTTTATTATTTTGGAACATGAGAACTACATCCCCTTTCTTTTTCTCTTCTCTTATATCTTGTTTAAGAATACAGGCTATTTGAACACATAACTAAAGAATCCCAGGTCGGTACCAATATCTATTTTATTACTCTATTGAATAAAACCTAAAGTAGGTAAAATGATAAAGGTGTGTCAAAAACTTTAATTACCCGGTAAGTGATGTAAACGATGAAATTCGGGTACACAAATGATTTTACTTAGTGAGACAAAATCCTATTTTGTAAGTTGATACGAGCTTTGATTTCATATATTATAATAATCGTTTCGATACCTGTGTCGAAAGTTTCTCCGTTGAACGTTGCAACTCATATTAACCAACTGTTTTGTTGTTTTTGAAAATGTAAACAACATCCACATTTTTTTTCTCCTCTCTTATTTGTTTAAGAATAGAGACTGATTAAACACATAAATGAAATACCCTAGGTCGGTACCAAAATCTAAGTTATAAGTCTATTGAATAAAACAGGAAGTAAATAAAGTGAAAATGGTACGTTAAAAACATAAACCCTCGGTGATGATGTAAAGATGGAATTTGTCAACAAAAATGATTTTTCATGGCAGGACCAACTTTTATTGTGTATGTTGATACGAGCTTCGATTTGATATATTATAGTAATCGTTTCGATACGCGAGTCAAAAGTTATGTCTCTTGAAATTTGTAACTCATATTTGTTTCATGTTTTTTATTATTTTGGAACATGAGATCTACATCCCTTTTCTTTTTCTCTTATGTTATATCTTGTTTAAGAATACAGGCTATTTGAACACATAACTAAAGAATATTAGGTCGCCACCCATATCTCCTTTATTGCTCTATTGAATAAAAACGGAAGTAAGTAAAAGGATAAAGGTGTGTCAAAAACTTTAATTACCCGGTAAGGGATGTAAACGATGAAATTCGGGTACACAAATGATTTTACTTTGTGAGAAAAAATCCTATTTTGTAAGTTGATACGAGCTTTGATTTTATATATTATAATAATCGTTTCGATACCTGTGTCGAAAGTTTCTCCGTTGAACGTTGCAACTCATATTAAACAAATGTTTTGTTGTTGTAGAAAATGTGAACAACATCCAAATTTTTTTTTCTCTTTTCTTAATTTTTTGAAGAATAGAGACTGATTAAACACATAAATAAAGACCCCCAGGTCGGCACCAAAATATAATTTATAACTCTATTGAATAAAAGAGGAAGTAAGTAAAGTGAAAATGGTACGTCAAAAACTTAAACCCTCGGTGATGATGTAAAGATGGAATTTGTGTACAAAAATGATTTTTCATGGCAGGACCTAATTTTATTGTGTATGTTGATACGAGCTTCGATTTGATATATTATAGTAGTCGTTTCGATACTTGAGTAAAAAGTTATCTCTCTTGAAATTTGTAACTCATATTTGTTTCATGTTTCTTATTATTTTGGAACATGAGAACTACATCCCCTTTCTTTTTTTCTTATGTTATATCTTTTTTAAGAATACAGGCTATTTGAACCCATAACTAAAGAATCTTAGGTCGGCACCCATATCTCCTTTATTGCTCTATTGAATAAAAAGGGAAGTAAGTAAAATGATAAAGGTGTGTCAAAAACTTTAATTACCCGATAAGTGATGTAAACGATGAAATTCGGGTACAAAAATGATTTTACTTAGTGAGGAAAAATCCTATTTTGTAAGTTGATACGAGCTTTGATTTTATATATTATAATAATCATTTCGATACCTGTGTCGAAAGTTTCTCCGTTGAACGTTGCAACTCATATTAAACAAATGTTCTGTTGTTTTAGAAAATGTGAACAACATCCAAATTTTTTTTTCTCTTTTCTTAATTTTTTGAAGAATAGAGACTAATTAAACACATAAATAAAGACCCCCAGGTCGGCACCAAAATATAATTTATAACTCTATTGAATATAACCGGAAGTAAGTAAAGTGAAAATGGTACGTCAAAAACATAAATCCTCGGTGATGATGTAAACATGGAATTTGTGTACAAAAATGATTTTCCAAGGGAGGACCAAATTTTATTGGTATGTTGATACGAGCTTCGATTTGATATATTATAGTAATCGTTTCGATACCCGAGTCAAAAGTTATCTCTCTTGAAATTTGTAACTCATATTTGATTCATGTTTTTTATTATTTTGGAACATGAGAACTACATCCCCTTTCTTTTTCTCTTCTGTTATATCTTGTTTAAGAATACAGGCTATTTGAACACATAACTAAAGAATCCTAGGTCGGCACCCATATCTCCTTTATTGCTCTATTGAATAAAAACGGAAGTAAGTAAAATGTTAAAGGTGTGTCAAAAACTTCAATTACCCGGTAAGGGATATAAACGATGAAATTGGGGTACACAAATGATTTTACTTAGTGAGAAAAAAATCCTATTTTGTAAGTTGATACGAGCTTTGATTTTATATATTATAATAATCGTTTCGATACCTGTGTCGAAAGTTTCTCCATTGAACGTTGCAACTCATATTAAACAAATGTTTTGTTGTTTTAGAAAATGTGAACAACATCCAAATTTTTTTCTCTTCTCTTATTTTTTGAAGAATAGAGAGAGATTAAACACATAAATAAAGAACCCTAGGTCGGCACGAAAATCTAATATATAACTCTATTGAATAAAAGAGGAAGTAAGTAAAGTGAAAATGGTACGTCAAAAACGTAAACCCTCGGTGATGATGTAAAGATAGAATTTGTGTACAAAAATTATTTTCCATGGCGGGAGCAAATTTTATTGTATAATTTGATAAGAGCTTCGATTTGATATATTATAGTAGTCGTTTCGATACGAGAGTCAAAAGTTATCTCTCTTGAAATTTGTAACTCATATTTGATTCATGTTTTTTATTATTTTGGAACAAGAGAACTGCATCCACTTTCTTTTTCTCTTCTCTTATATCTTGTTTAAGAAGATAGGTTATTTGAACCCATAACTAAAGAAGCTTAGGTCGGCACCCATATCTCCTTTATTGCTCTATTGAATAAAAAAGGAAGTAAGTAAAATGATAAAGGTGTGTCAAAAACTTTAATTACCCGGTAAGTGATGTAAACGATGAAATTCGTGTACACAAATGATTTTACTTAGTGAGAAAAAAATCATATTTTGTAAGTTGATACGAGCTTTGATTTTATATATTATAATAATCATTTCGATACCTTTGTCGAAAGTTTCTCCGTTGAACGTTGCAACTCATATTAAACAAATGTTTTGTTGTTTTAGAAAATGTGAACAACATCCAAATTTTTTTTTCTCTTTTCTTAATTTTTTGAAGAATAGAGACTAATTAAACACATAAATAAAGACCCCCAGGTCGGCACCAAAATATAATTTATAACTCTATTGAATATAACCGGAAGTAAGTGAAGTGAAAATGGTACGTCAAAAACATAAATCCACGGTGATGATGTAAAGATGGAATTTGTGTACTAAAATGATTTTCCATGGCAGGACTAAATTTTATTGTGTATGTTGATACGAGCTTCGATTTGATATATTATACTAATCGTTTCGATACCCGAGTCAAAAGTTATCTCTCTTGAAATTTGTAACTCATATTTTATTCATGTTTTTTATTATTTTGGAACATGAGAACTACATCCCCTTTCTTTTTCTCTTCTCTTATATCTTGTTTAAGAATACAGGCTATTTGAACACATAACTAAAGAATCCCAGTTCGGTACCAATATCTATTTTATTACTCTATTGAATAAAACCTAAAGTATGTAAAATAATAAAGGTGTGTCAAAAACTTTTATTACCCGGTAAGTGATGTAAATGATGAAATTTGGGTACACAAATGATTTTACTTAGTGAGAAAAAAATCATATTTTGTAAGTTGATACGAGCTTTGATTTTATATATTATAATAATAGTTTCGATATCTGTGTCGAAAGTTTCTCCGTTGAACGTTCCAACTCATATTAACCAACTGTTTTGTTGTTTTAGAAAATGTGAACAACATCCAAATTTTTTTTTTCTCTTTTCTTAATTTTTTGAAGAATAGAGACTAATTAAACACATAAATAAAGACCCCCAGGTCGGCACCAAAATATAATTTATAACTCTATTGAATATAACCGGAAGTAAGTGAAGTGAAAATGGTACGTCAAAAACATAAACCCTCGGTGATGATGTAAAGATGGAATTTGTGTACTAAAATGATTTTTCATGGCAGGACTAAATTTTATTGTGTATGTTGATACGAGCTTCGATTTGATATATTATAGTAGTCATTTCGATACCCGAATCAAAAGTTATCTCTCTTGAAATTTGTAACTCATATTTGTTTCATGTTTTTTATTATTTTGGAACATGAGAACTACATCCCCTTTCTTTTTCTCTTCTGTTATATCTTGTTTAAGAATACAGGCTATTTGAACAAATAACTAAAGAATCCTAGGTCGGCACCCATATCTCCTTTATTGCTCTATTCAAAAAAAGGGGAAGTAAGTAAAATGATAAAGGTGTGTCAAAAACTTTAATTACCCGGTAAGTGATGTAAACGATGAAATTTGGGTACACAAATGATTTTACTTAGTGAGACAAAATCCTATTTTGTAAGTTGATACGAGCTTTGATTTTATATATTATAATAATAGTTTCGATACCTGTGTCGAAAGTTTCTCCGTTGAACGTTACAACTCATATTAACCAACTGTTTTGTTGTTTTTGAAAATGTAAACAACATCCACATTTTTTTCTCTTTTCTTAATTTTTTGAAGAATAGAGACTGATTAAACACATAAATAAAGAACCCTAGGTTGGAAACAAAATCTAATTTATAACTCTATTGAATTTAACCGGAAGTAAGTAAAGTGAAAATGGTACGTCAAAAACATAAATCCTCGGTGATGATGTAAAGATGGAATTTGTGTACGAAAATGATTTTCCATGGCATGACCAAATTTTATTGTGTATATTGATACGAGCTTCGATTTGATATATTATAGTAATCGTTTCGATACCCGACAAAAGTTATCTCTCTTGAAATTTGTACCTCATATTTGTTTGATGTTTTTTTTATTATTTTGGAACATGACAACTGCATCCCCGTTCTTTTTCTCTTCTCTTATATCTTGTTTATGAATACAGGCTATTTGAACACATAACTAAAGAATCTCAGGTCGGCACCCATAGCTCCTTTATTGCTCTATTGAATAAAACTGGAAGTAAGTAAAATGATAAAGGTGTGTCAAAAACTTTAATTACCCGGTAAGGGATGTAAACGATGAAATTGGGTACACAAATGATTTTACTTAGTGAGACAAAATCCTATTTTGTAAGTTGATACGAGCTTTGATTTTATACATTATAATAATTGTTTCAATACTTGAGTCAAAAAATTTCTCCGTTGAACGTTGCAACTCATATTAAACAAATGTTTTGTTGTTTTTGAAAATGTGAACAACATCCACATTTTTTTCTCTTCTCTTAATTTTTTGAAGAATAGAGATTGATTAAACACATAAATAAATAAACCTAGGTCGGCACCAAAATCTAATTTATAACTCTATTGAATTTAACCGGAACTAAGTAAAGTGAAAATGGTACGTCAAAAACATAAGTCCTCGGTGATGATGTAAAGATGGAATTTGTGTACGATAATGATTTTCCATGGCATGACCAAATTTTATGGTGTATGTTGATACGAGCTTCGATTTGATATATTATAGTAATCGTTTTGATACCCGATTAAAAGTTATATCTCTTGAAATTTGTACCTCATATTTGTTTGATATTTTTTTATTATTTTGGAACATGACAACTACATCCCCGTTCTTTTTCTCTTCTCTTATATCTTGTTTATGGATACAGGCTATTTGAACACATAACTAAAGAATCCCAGTTCGGTACCAATATCTATTTTATTACTCTATTGAATAAAACCTAAAGTATGTAAAATAATAAAGGTGTGTCAAAAACTTTTATTACCCGGTAAGTGATGTAAATGATGAAATTTGGGTACACAAATGATTTTACTTAGTGAGAAAAAAATCATATTTTGTAAGTTGATACGAGCTTTGATTTTATATATTATAATAATAGTTTCGATATCTGTGTCGAAAGTTTCTCCGTTGAACGTTCCAACTCATATTAACCAACTGTTTTGTTGTTTTAGAAAATGTGAACAACATCCAAATTTTTTTTTTTCTCTTTTCTTAATTTTTTGAAGAATAGAGACTAATTAAACACATAAATAAAGACCCCCAGGTCGGCACCAAAATATAATTTATAACTCTATTGAATATAACCGGAAGTAAGTGAAGTGAAAATGGTACGTCAAAAACATAAACCCTCGGTGATGATGTAAAGATGGAATTTGTGTACTAAAATGATTTTTCATGGCAGGACTAAATTTTATTGTGTATGTTGATACGAGCTTCGATTTGATATATTATAGTAGTCATTTCGATACCCGAATCAAAAGTTATCTCTCTTGAAATTTGTAACTCATATTTGTTTCATGTTTTTTATTATTTTGGAACATGAGAACTACATCCCCTTTCTTTTTCTCTTCTGTTATATCTTGTTTAAGAATACAGGCTATTTGAACAAATAACTAAAGAATCCTAGGTCGGCACCCATATCTCCTTTATTGCTCTATTCAAAAAAAGGGGAAGTAAGTAAAATGATAAAGGTGTGTCAAAAACTTTAATTACCCGGTAAGTGATGTAAACGATGAAATTTGGGTACACAAATGATTTTACTTAGTGAGACAAAATCCTATTTTGTAAGTTGATACGAGCTTTGATTTTATATATTATAATAATAGTTTCGATACCTGTGTCGAAAGTTTCTCCGTTGAACGTTGCAACTCAAATTAACCAACTGTTTTGTTGTTTTTGAAAATGTAAACAACATCCACATTTTTTTCTCTTTTCTTAATTTTTTGAAGAATAGAGACTGATTAAACACATAAATAAAGAACCCTAGGTTGGAACCAAAATCTAATTTATAACTCTATTGAATTTAACCGGAAGTAAGTAAAGTGAAAATGGTACGTCAAAAACATAAATCCTCGGTGATGATGTAAAGATGGAATTTGTGTACGAAAATGATTTTCCATGGCATGACCAAATTTTATTGTGTATATTGATACGAGCTTCGATTTGATATATTATAGTAATCGTTTCGATACCCGACAAAAGTTATCTCTCTTGAAATTTGTACCTCATATTTGTTTGATGTTTTTTTTATTATTTTGGAACATGACAACTGCATCCCCGTTCTTTTTCTCTTCTCTTATATCTTGTTTATGAATACAGGCTATTTGAACACATAACTAAAGAATCTCAGGTCGGCACCCATAGCTCCTTTATTGCTCTATTGAATAAAACTGGAAGTAAGTAAAATGATAAAGGTGTGTCAAAAACTTTAATTACCCGGTAAGGGATGTAAACGATGAAATTGGGTACACAAATGATTTTACTTAGTGAGACAAAATCCTATTTTGTAAGTTGATACGAGCTTTGATTTTATACATTATAATAATTGTTTCAATACTTGAGTCAAAAAATTTCTCCGTTGAACGTTGCAACTCATATTAAACAAATGTTTTGTTGTTTTTGAAAATGTGAACAACATCCACATTTTTTTTCTCTTCTCTTAATTTTTTGAAGAATAGAGATTGATTAAACACATAAATAAATAAACCTAGGTCGGCACCAAAATCTAATTTATAACTCTATTGAATTTAACCGGAACTAAGTAAAGTGAAAATGGTACGTCAAAAACATAAGTCCTCGGTGATGATGTAAAGATGGAATTTGTGTACGATAATGATTTTCCATGGCATGACCAAATTTTATGGTGTATGGTGATACGAGCTTCGATTTGATATATTATAGTAATCGTTTTGATACCCGATTAAAAGTTATATCTCTTGAAATTTGTACCTCATATTTGTTTGATATTTTTTTATTATTTTGGAACATGGCAACTACATCCCCGTTCTTTTTCTCTTCTCTTATATCTTGTTTATGGATACAGGCTATTTGAACACATAACTAAAGAATCTCAGGTCGGCACCTATAGCTCCTTTATTGCTCTATTGAATAAAAGCGGAAGTAAGTAAAATGATAAAGGTGTTTCAAAAACTTTAATTACCCGGTAAGTGATGTAAACGATGAAATTCGGGTACACAAATGATTTTACTTAGTGAGACAAAATCCTATTTTGTAAGTTGATACGAGCATTGATTTTATATATTATAATAATCGTTTCGATACCTCTGTCGAAAGTTTCTCCGTTGAACGTTGCAACTCATATTAAACAAATGTTTTGTGGTTTTTGAAAATGTGAACAACATCCAAATTTTTTTTCTCTTCTCTTAATTTTTTGAAGAATAGAGACTGATTAAATACATAAATAAAGAACCCTAGGTCGGCACCAAAATCTAATTTATAACTCTATTGAATTTAACCGGAAGTAAGTAAAGTGAAAATGGTACGTCAAAAACATAAATCCTCGGTGATGATGTAAAGATGGAATTTGTGTACAAAAATGATTTTCAATGGCAGGACTAAATTTTATTGTGTATGTTGATACGAGCTTCGATTTGATATATTATAGTAATCGTTTCGATACCCGAGTCAAAAGTTATCTCTCTTGAAATTTGTAACTCATATTTTATTCATGTTTTTTATTATTTTGGAACATGAGAACTACATCCCCTTTCTTTTTCTCTTCTCTTATATCTTGTTTAAGAATACAGGCTATTTGAACACATAACTAAAGAATCCCAGTTCGGTACCAATATCTATTTTATTACTCTATTGAATAAAACCTAAAGTATGTAAAATAATGAAGGTGTGTCAAAAACTTTTATTACCCGGTAAGTGATGTAAATGATGAAATTTGGGTACACAAATGATTTTACTTAGTGAGAAAAAAATCATATTTTGTAAGTTGATACGAGCTTTGATTTTATATATTATAATAATAGTTTCGATATCTGTGTCGAAAGTTTCTCCGTTGAACGTTCCAACTCTTATTAACCAACTGTTTTGTTGTTTTAGAAAATGTGAACAACATCCAAATTTTTTTTTTCTCTTTTCTTAATTTTTTGAAGAATAGAGACTAATTAAACATATAAATAAAGACCCCCAGCTCGGCACCAAAATATAATTTATAACTCTATTGAATATAACCGGAAGTAAGTGAAGTGAAAATGGTACGTTAAAAACATAAACCCTCGGTGATGATGTAAAGATGGAATTTGTGTACATAAATGATTTTTCATGGCAGGACCAAATTTTATTGTGTATGTTGATACGAGCTTCGATTTGATATATTATAGTAGTCGTTTCGATACCTGAATCAAAAGTTATCTCTCTTGAAATTTGTAATTCATATTTGTTTCATGTTTTTTATTATTTTGGAACATGAGAACTACATCCCCTTTCTTTTTCTCTTCTGTTATATCTTGTTTAAGAATACAGGCTATTTGAACAAATAACTAAAGAATCCTAGGTCAGCACCCATATCTCCTTTATTGCTCTATTGAATAAAAACGGAAGTAAGTAAAATGATAAAAGTGTGTCAAAAACTTTAATTACCCGGTAAGTGATGTAAACGATGAAATTGGGGTACACAAATGATTTTACTTAGTGAGACAAAATCCTATTTTGTAAGTTGATACGAGCTTTGATTTTATATATTATAATAATTGTTTCGATACCTGTGTCGAAAGTTTCTCCGTTGAACGTTGCAACTCATATTAACCAACTGTTTTGTTGTTTTTGAAAATGTAAACAACATCCACATTTTATTCTCTTCTCTTAATTTTTTGAAGAATAGAGACTGATTAAACACATAAATAAAGAACCCTAGGTCGGAACCAAAATCTAATTTATAACTCTATTGAATTTAACCGGAAGTAAGTAAAGTGAAAATGGTACGTCAAAAACATAAATCCTCTTTGATGATGTAAAGATGGAATTTGTGTACGAAAATGATTTTCCATGGCATGACCAAATTTTATTGTGTATGTTGATACGAGCTTCGATTTGATATATTATAGTAATCGTTTCGATACCCGAGTCAAAAGTTATCTCTCTTGAAATTTTGTACCTCATATTTGTTTGATGTTTTTTTATTATTTTGGAACATGACAACTGCATCCCCGTTCTTTTTCTCTTCTCTTATATCTTGTTTATGAATACAGGCTATTTGAACACATAACTAAAGAATCTCAGGTCGGCACCCATAGCTCCTTTATTGCTCTATTGAATAAACCTGGAAGTAAGTGAAATGATAAAGGTGTGTCAAAAACTTTAATTACCCGGTAAGGGATGTAAACGATGAAATTGGGTACACAAATGATTTTACTTAGTGAGACAAAATCCTATTTTGTAAGTTGATACGAGCTTTGATTTTATATATTATAATAATCGTTTCAATACTTGAGTCAGAAAATTTCTCCGTTGAACGTTGCAACTCATATTAAACAAATGTTTTGTTGTTTTTGAAAATGTGAACAACATCCACATTTTTTTCTCTTCTCTTAATTTTTTGAAGAATAGAGATTGATTAAACACATAAATAAATAAACCTAGGTCGGAACCCAAATCTAAGTTATAACTCTATTGAATTTAACCGGAAGTAAGTAAAGTGAAAATGGTACGTCAAAAACATAAATCCTCGGTGATGATGTAAAGATGGAATTTGTGTACAAAAATGTTTTTCCATGGAAGGACCAAATTTTATTGTGTATGTTGATACGAGCTTCGATTTAATATATTATAATAATCGTTTCGATACCCAAGTCAAAAGTTATCTCTCTTGAAATTTGTAACGCATATTTGTTTCATGTTTTTTATTATTTTGGAACATGAGAACTACGTCCCCTTTCTTTTTCTCTTCTCTTATATCTTGTCTAGGAATACATGCTATTTGAACACATACCTAAAGAATCCTAGGTCGGCACCCATATCTCCTTTATTGCTCTATTGAATAAAAGCGGAAGAAAGTAAAATGATAAAGGTGTGTCAAAAACTTTAATTACCCAGTAAGTGATTTAAACGATGGAATTCGGGTACACAAATGATTTTACTTAGAGAGACAAAATCCTATTTTGTAAGTTGATACGAGCTTTGATTTTATATATTATAATAATAATTTCGATACCTTTGTCGAAAGTTTCTCCGTTGAACGTTGCAACTCATATTAAACAAATGTTTTGTGGTTTTTGAAAATGTGAACAACATCCAAATTTTTTTTCTCTTCTCTTAATTTTTTGAAGAATAGAGACTGATTAAATACATAAATAAAGAACCCTTTTTCGGCACCAAAATCTAATTTATAACTCTATTGAATTTAACCGTAACTAAGTAAAGTGAAAATGGTACGTCAAAAACATAAATCCTCGGTGATGATGTAAAGATGGAATTTGTGTACAAAAATGTTTTTCTATGGAAGGACCAAATTTTATTGTGTATGTTGATACGAGCTTCGATTTGATATATTATAGTAATCGTTTCGATACCCGAGTCAAAAGTTATCTATCTTGAAATTTGTACCTCATATTTGTTTGATGTTTTATTATTATTTTGGAACATGACAACTGCATCCCCGTTCTTTTTCTCTTCTCTTATATCTTGTTTATGAATACAGGCTATTTGAACACATAACTAAAGAATCTCAGGTCGGCACCCATAGCTCCTTTATTGCTCTATTGAATAAAACTGGAAGTAAGTAAAATGATAAAGGTGTGTCAAAAACTTTAATTACCCGGTAAGGGATGTAAACGATGAAATTGGGTACACAAATGATTTTACTTAGTGAGACAAAATCCTATTTTGTAAGTTGATACGAGCTTTGATTTTATATATTATAATAATCGTTTCAATACTTGAGTCAAAAAATTTCTCCGTTGAACGTTGCAACTCATATTAAACAAATGTTTTGTTGTTTTTGAAAATGTGAACAACATCCACATTTTTTTCTCTTCTCTTAATTTTTTGAAGAATAGAGATTGATTAAACACATAAATAAATAAACCGAGGTCGGAACCCAAATCTAAGTTATAACTCTATTGAATTTAACCGGAAGTAAGTAAAGTGAAAATGGTACGTCAAAAACATAAATCCTCGGTGATGATGTAAAGATGGAATTTGTGTACAAAAATGTTTTTCCATGGAAGGACCAAATTTTATTGTGTATGTTGATACGAGCTTCGATTTAATATATTATAGTAATCGTTTCGATACCCGAGTCAAAAGTTATCTCTCTTGAAATTTGTAACGCATATCTGTTTCATGTTTTTTATTATTTTGGAACATGAGAACTACGTCCCCTTTATTTTTCTCTTCTCTTATATCTTGTCAAGGAATACATGCTATTTGAACACATACCTAAAGAATCCTATGTCGGCACCCATATCTCCTTTATTGCTCTATTGAATAAAAGCGGAAGAAAGTAAAATGATAAAGGTGTGTCAAAAACTTTAATTACCCAGTAAGTGATTTAAACGATGGAATTCGGGTACACAAATGATTTTACTTAGAGAGACAAAATCCTATTTTGTAAGTTGATACGAGCTTTGATTTTATATATTATAATAATAATTTCGATACCTTTGTCGAAAGTTTCTCCGTTGAACGTTGCAACTCATATTAAACAAATGTTTTGTGGTTTTTGAAAATGTGAACAACATCCAAATTTTTTTTCTCTTCTCTTAATTTTTTGAAGAATAGAGACTCATTAAATACATAAATAAAGAACCCTAGGTCGGCACCAAAATCTAATTTATAACTCTATTGAATTTAACCGGAACTAAGTAAAGTGAAAATGGTACGTCAAAAACATAAATCCTCGGTGATGATGTAAAGATGGAATTTGTGTACAAAAATGTTTTTCCATGGAAGGACCAAATTTTATTGTGTATGTTGATACGAGCTTCGATTTGATATATTATAGTAATCATTTCGATACCCGAGTCAAAAGTTATCTCTCTTGAAATTTGTAACGCATATTTGTTTCATGTTTTTTATTATTTTGGAACATGAGAACTACGTCCCCTTTCTTTTTCTCTTCTCTTATATCTTGTCTAGGAATACATGCTATTTGAACACATACCTAAAGAATCCTAGGTCGGCACCCATATCTCCTTTATTGCTCTATTGAATAAAAGCAGAAGTAAGTAAAATGATAAAGGTGTGTCAAAAACTTTAATTACCCGGTAAGTGATGTAAACGATGAAATTTGGGTACACAAATGATTTTACTTAGTGAGACAAAATCCTATTTTGTAAGTTGATACGAGCTTTGATTTTATATATTATAATAATCGTTTCGATACCTCTGTCGAAATTTTCTCCGTGGAACGTTGCAACTCATATTAAACAAATGTTTTCTTGTTTTTGAAAATGTGAAAAACATCCAAATTTTTTTTCTCTTCTCTTAATTTTTTGAAGAATAGAGATTGATTAAACACATAAATAAATAAACCTAGGTCGGCATCCAAATCTAATTTATAACTCTATTGAATTTAACCGGAAGTAAGTAAAGTGAAAATGGTACGTCAAAAACATAAATCCTCGGTGATGATGTAAAGAGGGAATTTGTGTACAAAAATGTTTTTCCATGGAAGGACCAAATTTTATTGTGTATGTTGATACGAGCTTCGATTTGATATATTATATTAATCGTTTCGATACCCGAGTCAAAAGTTATTTCTCTTGAAATTTGTACCTCATATTTGTTTGATGTTTTTTTATTATTTTGGAACATGACAACTGCATCCCCGTTCTTTTTCTCTTCTCTTATATCTTGTTTATGAATACAGGCTATTTGAACACATAACTAAAGAATCTCAGGTCGGCACCCATAGATCCTTTATTGCTCTATTGAATAAAACTGGAAGTAAGTAAAATGATAAAGGTGTGTCAAAAACTTTAATTACCCGGTAAGTGATGTAAACGATGAAATTGGGTACACAAATGATTTTACTTAGTGAGACAAAATCCTATTTTTTAAGTTGATACGGGCTTTGATTTTATATATTATAATAATCGTTTCGATACCTCTGTCGAAATTTTCTCCGTTGTACGTTGCAACTCATATTAAACAAATGTTTTCTTGTTTTTGAAAATGTGAACAACATCCAAATTTTTTTTCTCTTCTCTTAATTTTTTGAAGAATAGAGATTGATTAAATACATAAATAAAGAACCCTAGGTTGGCACCCAAATCTAATTTATAACTCTATTGAATTTAACCGGAACTAAGTAAAGTGAAAATGGTACGTCAAAAACATAAATCCCCGGTGATGATGTAAAGATGGAATTTGTGTACAAAAATGTTTTTCCATGGAAGGACCAAATTTTATTGTGTATGTTGATACGAGCTTCGATTTGATATATTATAGTAATCGTTTCGATACCCGAGTCAAAAGTTATCTCTCTTGAAATTTGTAACGCATATTTGTTTCATGTTTTTTATTATTTTGGAACATGAGAACTACGTCCCCTTTCTTTTTCTCTTCTCTTATATCTTGTCTAGGAATACATGCTATTTGAACACATACCTAAAGAATCCTAGGTCGGCACCCATATCTCCTTTATTGCTCTATTGAATAAAAGCGGAAGTAAGTAAAATTATAAAGGTGTGTCAAAAACTTTAATTACCCGGTAAGTGATGTAAACGATGAAATTCGGGTACACAAATGATTTTACTTAGTGAGACAAAATCCTATTTTGTAAGTTGATACGAGCTTTGATTTTATATATTATAATAATAATTTCGATACCTGTGTCGAAAGTTTCTCCGTTGAACGTTGCAACTCATATTAAACAAATGTTTTGTGGTTTTTGAAAATGTGAACAACATCCAAATTTTTTTTCTCTTCTCTTAATTTTTTGAAGAATAGAGACTGATTAAATACATAAATAAAGAACCCTAGGTCCGCACCAAAATCTAATTTATAACTCTATTGAATTTAACCGGAACTAAGTAAAGTGAAAATGGTACGTCAAAAACATAAATCCTCGGTGACGATGTAAAGATGGAATTTGTGTACAAAAATGTTTTTCCATGGAAGGACCAAATTTTATTGTGTATGTTGATACGAGCTTCGATTTGATATATTATAGTAATCTTTTCGATACCCGAGTCAAAAGTTATCTCTCTTAAAATTTGTAACGCATATTTGTTTCATGTTTTTTATTATTTTGGAACATGAGAACTACGTCCCCTTTCTTTTTCTCTTCTCTTATATCTTGTCTAGGAATACATGCTATTTGAACACATACCTAAAGAATCCTAGGTCGGCACCCATATCTCCTTTATTGCTCTATTGAATAAAAGCGGAAGTAAGTAAAATGATAAAGGTGTATCAAAAACTTTAATTACCCGGTAAGTGATGTAAACGATAAAATTCGGTTACACAAATGATTTTACTTAGAGAGACAAAATCCTATTTTGTAAGTTGATACGAGCTTTGATTTTATATATTATAATAATAATTTCGATACCTTTGTCGAAAGTTTCTCCGTTGAACGTTGCAACTCATATTAAACAAATGTTTTGTGGTTTTTGAAAATGTGAACAACATCCAAATTTTTTTTCTCTTCTCTTAATTTTTTGAAGAATAGAGACTCATTAAATACATAAATAAAGAACCCTAGGTCGGCACCAAAATCTAATTTATAACTCTATTGAATTTAACCGGAACTAAGTAAAGTGAAAATGGTACGTCAAAAACATAAATCCTCGGTGATGATGTAAAGATGGAATTTGTGTACAAAAATGTTTTTCCATGGAAGGACCAAATTTTATTGTGTATGTTGATACGAGCTTCGATTTGATATATTATAGTAATTATTTCGATACCCGAGTCAAAAGTTATCTCTCTTGAAATTTGTAACGCATATTTGTTTCATGTTTTTTATTATTTTGGAACATGAGAACTACGTCCCCTTTCTTTTTCTCTTCTCTTATATCTTGTCTAGGAATACATGCTATTTGAACACATACCTAAAGAATCCTAGGTCGGCACCCATATCTCCTTTATTGCTCTATTGAATAAAAGCAGAAGTAAGTAAAATGATAAAGGTGTGTCAAAAACTTTAATTACCCGGTAAGTGATGTAAACGATGAAATTCGGGTACACAAATGATTTTACTTAGTGAGACAAAATCCTATTTTGTAAGTTGATACGAGCTTTGATTTTATATATTATAATAATCGTTTCGATACCTCTGTCGAAATTTTCTCCGTGGAACGTTGCAACTCATATTAAACAAATGTTTTCTTGTTTTTGAAAATGTGAAAAACATCCAAATTTTTTTTCTCTTCTCTTAATTTTTTGAAGAATAGAGATTGATTAAACACATAAATAAATAAACCTAGGTCGGCATCCAAATCTAATTTATAACTCTATTGAATTTAACCGGAAGTAAGTAAAGTGAAAATGGTACGTCAAAAACATAAATCCTCGGTGATGATGTAAAGAGGGAATTTGTGTACAAAAATGTTTTTCCATGGAAGGACCAAATTTTATTGTGTATGTTGATACGAGCTTCGATTTGATATATTATATTAATCGTTTCGATACCCGAGTCAAAAGTTATTTCTCTTGAAATTTGTACCTCATATTTGTTTGATGTTTTTTTATTATTTTGGAACATGACAACTGCATCCCCGTTCTTTTTCTCTTCTCTTATATCTTGTTTATGAATACAGGCTATTTGAACACATAACTAAAGAATCTCAGGTCGGCACCCATAGATCCTTTATTGCTCTATTGAATAAAACTGGAAGTAAGTAAAATGATAAAGGTGTGTCAAAAACTTTAATTACCCGGTAAGTGATGTAAACGATGAAATTGGGTACACAAATGATTTTACTTAGTGAGACAAAATCCTATTTTTTAAGTTGATACGGGCTTTGATTTTATATATTATAATAATCGTTTCGATACCTCTGTCGAAATTTTCTCCGTTGTACGTTGCAACTCATATTAAACAAATGTTTTCTTGTTTTTGAAAATGTGAACAACATCCAAATTTTTTTTCTCTTCTCTTAATTTTTTGAAGAATAGAGATTGATTAAATACATAAATAAAGAACCCTAGGTTGGCACCCAAATCTAATTTATAACTCTATTGAATTTAACCGGAACTAAGTAAAGTGAAAATGGTACGTCAAAAACATAAATCCCCGGTGATGATGTAAAGATGGAATTTGTGTACAAAAATGTTTTTCCATGGAAGGACCAAATTTTATTGTGTATGTTGATACGAGCTTCGATTTGATATATTATAGTAATCGTTTCGATACCCGAGTCAAAAGTTATCTCTCTTGAAATTTGTAACGCATATTTGTTTCATGTTTTTTATTATTTTGGAACATGAGAACTACGTCCCCTTTCTTTTTCTCTTCTCTTATATCTTGTCTAGGAATACATGCTATTTGAACACATACCTAAAGAATCCTAGGTCGGCACCCATATCTCCTTTATTGCTCTATTGAATAAAACCGGAAGTAAGTAAAATTATAAAGGTGTGTCAAAAACTTTAATTACCCGGTAAGTGATGTAAACGATGAAATTCGGGTACACAAATGATTTTACTTAGTGAGACAAAATCCTATTTTGTAAGTTGATACGAGCTTTGATTTTATATACTATAATAATAATTTCGATACCTGTGTTGAAAGTTTCTCCGTTGAACGTTGCAACTCATATTAAACAAATGTTTTGTGGTTTTTGAAAATGTGAACAACATCCAAATTTTTTTTCTCTTCTCTTAATTTTTTGAAGAATAGAGACTGATTAAATACATAAATAAAGAACCCTAGGTCCGCACCAAAATCTAATTTATAACTCTATTGAATTTAACCGGAACTAAGTAAAGTGAAAATGGTACGTCAAAAACATAAATCCTCGGTGACGATGTAAAGATGGAATTGGTGTACAAAAATGTTTTTCCATGGAAGGACCAAATTTTATTGTGTATGTTGATACGAGCTTCGATTTGATATATTATAGTAATCATTTCGATACCCGAGTCAAAAGTTATCTCTCTTGAAATTTGTAACGCATATTTGTTTCATGTTTTTTATTATTTTGGAACATGAGAACTACGTCCCCTTTCTTTTTCTCTTCTCTTATATCTTGTCTAGGAATACATGCTATTTGAACACATACCTAAAGAATCCTAGGTCGGCACCCATATCTCCTTTATTGCTCTATTGAATAAAAGCAGAAGTAAGTAAAATGATAAAGGTGTGTCAAAAACTTTAATTACCCGGTAAGTGATGTAAACGATGAAATTCGGGTACACAAATGATTTTACTTAGTGAGACAAAATCCTATTTTGTAAGTTGATACGAGCTTTGATTTTATATATTATAATAATCGTTTCGATACCTCTGTCGAAATTTTCTCCGTGGAACGTTGCAACTCATATTAAACAAATGTTTTCTTGTTTTTGAAAATGTGAAAAACATCCAAATTTTTTTTCTCTTCTCTTAATTTTTTGAAGAATAGAGATTGATTAAACACATAAATAAATAAACCTAGGTCGGCATCCAAATCTAATTTATAACTCTATTGAATTTAACCGGAAGTAAGTAAAGTGAAAATGGTACGTCAAAAACATAAATCCTCGGTGATGATGTAAAGAGGGAATTTGTGTACAAAAATGTTTTTCCATGGAAGGACCAAATTTTATTGTGTATGTTGATACGAGCTTCGATTTGATATATTATATTAATCGTTTCGATACCCGAGTCAAAAGTTATTTCTCTTGAAATTTGTACCTCATATTTGTTTGATGTTTTTTTATTATTTTGGAACATGACAACTGCATCCCCGTTCTTTTTCTCTTCTCTTATATCTTGTTTATGAATACAGGCTATTTGAACACATAACTAAAGAATCTCAGGTCGGCACCCATAGATCCTTTATTGCTCTATTGAATAAAACTGGAAGTAAGTAAAATGATAAAGGTGTGTCAAAAACTTTAATTACCCGGTAAGTGATGTAAACGATGAAATTGGGTACACAAATGATTTTACTTAGTGAGACAAAATCCTATTTTTTAAGTTGATACGGGCTTTGATTTTATATATTATAATAATCGTTTCGATACCTCTGTCGAAATTTTCTCCGTTGTACGTTGCAACTCATATTAAACAAATGTTTTCTTGTTTTTGAAAATGTGAACAACATCCAAATTTTTTTTCTCTTCTCTTAATTTTTTGAAGAATAGAGATTGATTAAATACATAAATAAAGAACCCTAGGTTGGCACCCAAATCTAATTTATAACTCTATTGAATTTAACCGGAACTAAGTAAAGTGAAAATGGTACGTCAAAAACATAAATCCCCGGTGATGATGTAAAGATGGAATTTGTGTACAAAAATGTTTTTCCATGGAAGGACCAAATTTTATTGTGTATGTTGATACGAGCTTCGATTTGATATATTATAGTAATCGTTTCGATACCCGAGTCAAAAGTTATCTCTCTTGAAATTTGTAACGCATATTTGTTTCATGTTTTTTATTATTTTGGAACATGAGAACTACGTCCCCTTTCTTTTTCTCTTCTCTTATATCTTGTCTAGGAATACATGCTATTTGAACACATACCTAAAGAATCCTAGGTCGGCACCCATATCTCCTTTATTGCTCTATTGAATAAAACCGGAAGTAAGTAAAATTATAAAGGTGTGTCAAAAACTTTAATTACCCGGTAAGTGATGTAAACGATGAAATTCGGGTACACAAATGATTTTACTTAGTGAGACAAAATCCTATTTTGTAAGTTGATACGAGCTTTGATTTTATATACTATAATAATAATTTCGATACCTGTGTCGAAAGTTTCTCCGTTGAACGTTGCAACTCATATTAAACAAATGTTTTGTGGTTTTTGAAAATGTGAACAACATCCAAATTTTTTTTCTCTTCTCTTAATTTTTTGAAGAATAGAGACTGATTAAATACATAAATAAAGAACCCTAGGTCCGCACCAAAATCTAATTTATAACTCTATTGAATTTAACCGGAACTAAGTAAAGTGAAAATGGTACGTCAAAAACATAAATCCTCGGTGACGATGTAAAGATGGAATTTGTGTACAAAAATGTTTTTCCAGGGAAGGACCAAATTTTATTGTGTATGTTGATACGAGCTTCGATTTGATATATTATAGTAATCGTTTCGATACCCGAGTCAAAAGTTATCTCTCTTGAAATTTGTAACGCATATTTGTTTCATGTTTTTTATTATTTTGGAACATGAGAACTACGTCCCCTTTCTTTTTCTCTTCTCTTATATCTTGTCTAGGAATACATGCTATTTGAACACATACCTAAAGAATCCTAGGTCGGCACCCATATCTCCTTTATTGCTCTATTGAATAAAAGCGGAAGTAAGTAAAATGATAAAGGTGTATCAAAAACTTTAATTACCCGGTAAGTGATGTAAACGATAAAATTCGGTTACACAAATGATTTTATTTAGTGAGACAAAATCATATTTTTTAAGTTGATACGAGCTTTGATTTTATATATTATAATAATACTTTCGATACCTGTGTCGAAAGTTTCTCCGTTGAACGTTGCAACTCATATTAAACAAATGTTTTCTTGTTTTTGAAAATGTGAACCACATCCAAATTTTTTTTCTCTTCTCTTACTTTTTTGAAGAATAGAGATTGATTAAACACATAAATGAATAAACCTAGGTCGGCACCCAAATCTAATTTATAACTCTATTGAATTTAACCGGAAGTAAGTAAAGTGAAAATGGTACGTAAAAAACATAAATCCTCGGTGATGATGTAAAGATGGAATTTGTATACAAAAATGTTTTTCCATGGAAGGACCAAATTTTATTGTGTATGTTGATACGAGCTTCGATTTGATATATTATAGTAATCCTTTCGATACCCGAGTCAAAAGTTATCTCTCTTGAAATTTGTATGGCATATTTGTTTCATGTTTTTTATTATTTTGGAACATGAGAACTACGTCCCCTTTCTTTTTCTCTTCTCTTATATCTTGTCTAGGAATACATGCTATTTGAACACATACCTAAACAATCCTAGGTCGGCACCCATATCTCCTTTATTGCTCTATTGAATAAAAGCGGAAGTAAGTAAAATTATAAAGGTGTGTCAAAAACTTTAATTACCCGGTAAGTGATGTAAACGATGAAATTCGGGTACACAAATGATTTTACTTAGTGAGACAAAATCATATTTTATAAGTTGATACGAGCTTTGATTTTTTATATTATAATAATAATTTCGATACCTGTGTCGAAAGTTTCTCCGTTGAACGTTGCAACTCATATTAAACAAATGTTTTCTTGTTTTTGAAAATGTGAACAACATCCAAATTTTTTTTCTCTTCTCTTACTTTTTTGAAGAATAGAGATTGATTAAACACATAAATGAATAAACCTAGGTCGGCACCCAAATCTAATTTATAACTCTATTGAATTTAACCGGAAGTAAGTAAAGTGAAAATGGTACGTAAAAAACATAAATCCTCGGTGATGATGTAAAGATGGAATTTGTATACAAAAATGTTTTTCCATGGAAGGACCAAATTTTATTGTGTATGTTGATACGAGCTTTGATTTGATATATTATAGTAATCGTTTCGATACCCGAGTCAAAAGTTATCTCTCTTGAAATTTGTAACGCATATTTGTTTCATGTTTTTTATTATTTTGGAACATGAGAACTACGTCCCCTTTCTTTTTCTCTTCTCTTATATCTTGTCTAGGAATACATGCTATTTGAACACATACCTAAAGAATCCTAGGTCGGCACCCATATCTCCTTTATTGCTCTATTGAATAAAAGCGGAAGTAAGTAAAATGATAAAGGTGTGTCAAAAACTTTAATTACCCGGTAAGTGATGTAAACGATGAAATTCGGGTACACAAATGATTTTACTTAGTGAGACAAAATCATATTTTATAAGTTGATACGAGCTTTGATTTTATATATTATAATAATAATTTCGATACCTGTGTCGAAAGTTTCTCCGTTGAACGTTGCAACTCATATTAAACAAATGTTTTCTTGTTTTTGAAAATGTGAACAACATCCAAATTTTTTTTCTCTTCTCTTACTTTTTTGAAGAATAGAGATTGATTAAACACATAAATGAATAAAACTAGGTCGGCACCCAAATCTAATTTATAACTCTATTGAATTTAACCGGAAGTAAGTAAAGTGAAAATGGTACGTAAAAAACATAAATCCTCGGTGATGATGTAAAGATGGAATTTGTATACAAAAATGTTTTTCCATGGAAGGACCAAATTTTATTGTGTATGTTGATACGAGCTTCGATTTGATATATTATAGTAATCCTTTCGATACCCGAGTCAAAAGTTATCTCTCTTGAAATTTGTAACGCATATTTGTTTCATGTTTTTTATTATTTTGGAACATGAGAACTACGTCCCCTTTCTTTTTCTCTTCTCTTATATCTTGTCTAGGAATACATGCTATTTGAACACATACCTAAAGAATCCTAGGTCGGCACCCATATCTCCTTTATTGCTCTCTTGAATAAAAGCGGAAGTAAGTAAAATGATAAAGGTGTGTCAAAAACTTTAATTACCCGGTAAGTGATGTAAACGATGAAATTCGGGTACACAAATGATTTTACTTAGTGAGACAAAATCCTATTTTGTAAGTTGATACGAGCTTTGATTTTATATATTATAATAATAATTTCGATATCTGTGTCGAAAGTTTCTCCGTTGAACGTTGCAACTCATATTAAACAAATGTTTTGTGGTTTTTGAAAATGTGAACAACATCCAAATTTTTTTTCTCTTCTCTTAATTTTTTGAAGAATAGAGACTGATTAAATACATAAATAAAGAACCCTAGGTCGGCACCAAAATCTAATTTATAACTCTATTGAATTTAACCGTAACTAAGTAAAGTGAAAATGGTACGTCAAAAACATAAATCCTCGGTGATGATGTAAAGATGGAATTTGTGTACAAAAATGTTTTTCTATGGAAGGACCAAATTTTATTGTGTATGTTGATACGAGCTTCGATTTGATATATTATAGCAATCGTTTCGATACCCGAGTCAAAAGTTATCTCTCTTGAAATTTGTAACGCATATTTGTTTCATGTTTTTTATTATTTTGGAACATGAGAACTACGTCCCCTTTCTTTTTCTCTTCTCTTATATCTTGTCTAGGAATACATGCTATTTGAACACATACCTAAAGAATCCTAGGTCGGCACCCATATCTCCTTTATTGCTCTATTGAATAAAAGCGGAAGTAAGTAAAATGATAAAGGTGTGTCAAAAACTTTAATTACCCGGTACGTGATGTAAACGATGAAATTCGGGTACACAAATGATTTTACTTAGTGAGACAAAATCCTATTTTGTAAGTTGATACGAGCTTTGATTTTATATATTATAATAATCGTTTCGATACCTCTGTCGAATTTTTTTCCGTTGAACGTTGCAACTCATATTAAACAAATGTTTTCTTGTTTTTGAAAATGTGAACAACATCCAAATTTTTTTTCTCTTCTCTTAATTTTTTGAAGAATAGAGATTGATTAAACACATAAATAAATAAACCTAGGTCGGCACACAAATCTAATTTATAACTCTATTGAATTTAACCGGAAGTAAGTAAAGTGAAAATGGTACGTCAAAAACATAAATCCTCGGTGATGATGTAAAGATGGAATTTGTGTAAAAAAATGTTTTTCCATGGAAGGACCAAATTTTATTGTGTATGTTGATACGAGCTTCGATTTGATATATTATAGTAATCCTTTCGATACCCGAGTCAAAAGTTATCTCTCTTGAAATTTGTAACGCATATTTGTTTCATGTTTTTTATTATTTTGGAACATGAGAACTACGTCCCCTTTCTTTTTCTCTTCTCTTATATCTTGTCTAGGAATACATGCTATTTCAACACATACCTAAAGAATCCTAGGTCGGCACCCATATCTCCTTTATTGCTCTATTGAATAAAAGTGGAATTAAGTAAAATGATAAAGGTGTGTCAAAAACTTTAATTACCCGGTAAGTGATGTAAACGATGAAATTCGGGTACACAAATGATTTTACTTAGTGAGACAAAATCCTATTTTATAAGTTCATACGAGCTTTGATTTTATATATTATAATAATAATTTCGATACCTGTGTCGAAAGTTTCTCCGTTGAACGTTGCAACTCATATTAAACAAATGTTTTCTTGTTTTTGAAAATGTGAACAACATCCAAATTTTTTTTCTCTTCTCTTAATTTTTTGAAGAATAGAGATTGATTAAACACATAAATAAATAAACCTAGGTCGGCACACAAATCTAATTTATAACTCTATTGAATTTAACCGGAAGTAAGTAAAGTGAAAATGGTACGTCAAAAACATAAATCCTCGGTGATGATGTAAAGATGGAATTTGTGTACAAAAATGTTTTTCCATGGAAGGACCAAATTTTATTGTGTATGTTGATACGAGCTTCGATTTGATATATTATAGTAATCGTTTCGATACCCGAGTCAAAAGTTATATCTCTTGAAATTTGTAACGTATATTTGTTTCATGTTTTTTTATTATTTTGGAACATGAGAACTACGTCCCCTTTCTTTTTCTCTTCTCTTATATCTTGTCTAGGAATACATGCTATTTCAACACATACCTAAAGAATCCTAGGTCGGCACCCATATCTCCTTTATTGCTCTATTGAATAAAAGCGGAAGTAAGTAAAATGATAAAGGTGTGTCAAAAACTTTAATTACCCGGTAAGTGATGTAAACGATGAAATTCGGGTACACAAATGATTTTACTTAGTGAGACAAAATCCTATTTTGTAAGTTGATACGAGCTTTGATTTTATATATTATAATAATAATTTCGATACCTGTGTCGAAAGTTTCTCCGTTGAACGTTGCAACTCATATTAAACAAATGTTTTGTGGTTTTTGAAAATGTGAACAACATCCAAATTTTTTTTCTCTTCTCTTAATTTTTTGAAGAATAGAGACTGATTAAATACATAAATAAAGAACCCTAGGTCGGCACCAAAATCTAATTTATAACTCTATTGAATTTAACCGGAACTAAGTAAAGTGAAAATGGTACGTCAAAAATATAAATCCTCGGTGATGATGTAAAGATGGAATTTGTGTACAAAAATGTTTTTCCATGGAAGGACCAAATTTTATTGTGTATGTTGATACGAGCTTCGATTTGATATATTATAGTAATCGTTTCGATACCCGAGTCAAAAGTTATATCTCTTGAAATTTGTAACGTATATTTGTTTCATGTTTTTTATTATTTTGGAACATGAGAACTACGTCCCCTTTCTTTTTCTCTTCTCTTATATCTTGTCTAGGAATACATGCTATTTGAACACATACCTAAAGAATCCTAGGTCGGCACCCATATCTCCTTTATTGCTCTATTGAATAAAAGCGGAAGTAAGTAAAATGATAAAGGTGTGTCAAAAACTTTAATTACCCGGTACGTGATGTAAACGATGAAATTCGGGTACACAAATGATTTTACTTAGTGAGACAAAATCCTATTTTGTAAGTTGATACGAGCTTTGATTTTATATATTATAATAATCGTTTCGATACCTCTGTCGAAATTTTCTCCGTTGAACGTTGCAACTCATATTAAACAAATGTTTTCTTGTTTTTGAAAATGTGAACGACATCCAAATTTTTTTTCTCTTCTCTTAATTTTTTGAAGAATAGAGATTGATTAAACACATAAATAAATAAACCTAGGTCGGCACACAAATCTAATTTATAACTCTATTGAATTTAACCGGAAGTAAGTAAAGTGAAAATGGTACGTCAAAAACATAAATCCTCGGTGATGATGTAAAGATGGAATTTGTGTACAAAAATGTTTTTCCATGGAAGGACCAAATTTTATTGTGTATGTTGATACGAGCTTCGATTTGATATATTATAGTAATCGTTTCGATACCCGAGTCAAAAGTTATCTCTCTTGAAATTTGTAACGCATATTTGTTTCATGTTTTTTATTATTTTGGAACATGAGAACTACGTCCCCTTTCTTTTTCTCTTCTCTTATATCTTGTCTAGGAATACATGCTATTTCAACACATACCTAAAGAATCCTAGGTCGGCACCCATATCTCCTTTATTGCTCTATTGAATAAAAGCGGAAGTAAGTAAAATGATAAAGGTGTGTCAAAAACTTTAATTACCCGGTAAGTGATGTAAACGATGAAATTCGGGTACACAAATGATTTTACTTAGTGAGACAAAATCCTATTTTGTAAGTTGATACGAGCTTTGATTTTATATATTATAATAATAATTTCGATACCTGTGTCGAAAGTTTCTCCGTTGAACGTTGCAACTCATATTAAACAAATGTTTTGTGGTTTTTGAAAATGTGAACAACATCCAAATTTTTTTTCTCTTCTCTTAATTTTTTGAAGAATAGAGACTGATTAAATACATAAATAAAGAACCCTAGGTCGGCACCAAAATCTAATTTATAACTCTATTGAATTTAACCGGAACTAAGTAAAGTGAAAATGGTACGTCAAAAACATAAATCCTCGGTGATGATGTAAAGATGGAATTTGTGTACAAAAATGTTTTTCCCTGGAAGGACCAAATTTTATTGTGTATGTTGATACGAGCTTCGATTTGATATATTATAGTAATCATTTCGATACCCGAGTCAAAAGTTATCTCTCTTGAAATTTGTAACGCATATTTGTTTCATGTTTTTTATTATTTTGGAACATGAGAACTACGTCCCCTTTCTTTTTCTCTTCTCTTATATCTTGTCTAGGAATACATGCTATTTGAACACATACCTAAAGAATCCTAGGTCGGCACCCATATCTCCTTTATTGCTCTATTGAATAAAAGCGGAAGTAAGTAAAATGATAAAGGTGTGTCAAAAACTTTAATTACCCGGTAAGTGATGTAAACGATGAAATTCGGGTACACAAATGATTTTACTTAGTGAGACAAAATCCTATTTTGTAAGTTGATACGAGCTTTGATTTTATATATTATAATAATAATTTCGATACCTGTGTCGAAAGTTTCTCCGTTGAACGTTGCAACTCATATTAAACAAATGTTTTGTGGTTTTTGAAAATGTGAACAACATCCAAATTTTTTTTCTCTTCTCTTAATTTTTTGAAGAATAGAGACTGATTAAATACATAAATAAAGAACCCTAGGTCGGCACCAAAATCTAATTTATAACTCTATTGAATTTAACCGGAACTAAGTAAAGTGAAAATGGTACGTCAAAATCATAAATCCTCGGTGATGATGTAAAGATGGAATTTGTGTACAAAAATGTTTTTCCATGGAAGGACCAAATTTTATTGTGTATGTTGATACGAGCTTCGATTTGATATATTATAGTAATCGTTTCGATACCCGAGTCAAAAGTTATATCTCTTGAAATTTGTAACGTATATTTGTTTCATGTTTTTTATTATTTTGGAACATGAGAACTACGTCCCCTTTCTTTTTCTCTTCTCTTATATCTTGTCTAGGAATACATGCTATTTGAACACATACCTAAAGAATCCTAGGTCGGCACCCATATCTCCTTTATTGCTCTATTGAATAAAAGCGGAAGTAAGTAAAATGATAAAGGTGTGTCAAAAACTTTAATTACCCGGTAAGTGATGTAAACGATGAAATTCGGGTACACAAATGATTTTACTTAGTGAGACAAAATCCTATTTTGTAAGTTGATACGAGCTTTGATTTTATATATTATAATAATCGTTTCGATACCTCTGTCGAAATTTTCTCCGTTGAACGTTGCAACTCATATTAAACAAATGTTTTCTTGTTTTTGAAAATGTGAACGACATCCAAATTTTTTTTCTCTTCTCTTAATTTTTTGAAGAATAGAGATTGATTAAACACATAAATAAATAAACCTAGGTCGGCACACAAATCTAATTTATAACTCTATTGAATTTAACCGGAAGTAAGTAAAGTGAAAATGGTACGTCAAAAACATAAATCCTCGGTGATGATGTAAAGATGGAATTTGTGTACAAAAATGTTTTTCCATGGAAGGACCAAATTTTATTGTGTATGTTGATACGAGCTTCGATTTGATATATTATAGTAATCGTTTCGATACCCGAGTCAAAAGTTATCTCTCTTGAAATTTGTAACGCATATTTGTTTCATGTTTTTTATTATTTTGGAACATGAGAACTACGTCCCCTTTCTTTTTCTCTTCTCTTATATCTTGTCTAGGAATACATGCTATTTCAACACATACCTAAAGAATCCTAGGTCGGCACCCATATCTCCTTTATTGCTCTATTGAATAAAAGCGGAAGTAAGTAAAATGATAAAGGTGTGTCAAAAACTTTAATTACCCGGTAAGTGATGTAAACGATGAAATTCGGGTACACAAATGATTTTACTTAGTGAGACAAAATCCTATTTTGTAAGTTGATACGAGCTTTGATTTTATATATTATAATAATAATTTCGATACCTGTGTCGAAAGTTTCTCCGTTGAACGTTGCAACTCATATTAAACAAATGTTTTGTGGTTGTTGAAAATGTGAACAACATCCAAATTTTTTTTCTCTTCTCTTAATTTTTTGAAGAATAGAGACTGATTAAATACATAAATAAAGAACCCTAGGTCGGCACCAAAATCTAATTTATAACTCTATTGAATTTAACCGGAACTAAGTAAAGTGAAAATGGTACGTCAAAAACATAAATCCTCGGTGATGATGTAAAGATGGAATTTGTGTACAAAAATGTTTTTCCATGGAAGGACCAAATTTTATTGTGTATGTTGATACGAGCTTCGATTTGATATATTATAGTAATCGTTTCGATACCCGAGTCAAAAGTTATATCTCTTGAAATTTGTAACGTATATTTGTTTCATGTTTTTTATTATTTTGGAACATGAGAACTACGTCCCCTTTCTTTTTCTCTTCTCTTATATCTTGTCTAGGAATACATGCTATTTGAACACATACCTAAAGAATCCTAGGTCGGCACCCATATCTCCTTTATTGCTCTATTGAATAAAAGCGGAAGTAAGTAAAATGATAAAGGTGTGTCAAAAACTTTAATTACCCGGTACGTGATGTAAACGATGAAATTCGGGTACACAAATGATTTTACTTAGTGAGACAAAATCCTATTTTGTAAGTTGATACGAGCTTTGATTTTATATATTATAATAATCGTTTCGATACCTCTGTCGAAATTTTCTCCGTTGAACGTTGCAACTCATATTAAACAAATGTTTTCTTGTTTTTGAAAATGTGAACGACATCCAAATTTTTTTTCTCTTCTCTTAATTTTTTGAAGAATAGAGATTGATTAAACACATAAATAAATAAACCTAGGTCGGCACACAAATCTAATTTATAACTCTATTGAATTTAACCGGAAGTAAGTAAAGTGAAAATGGTACGTCAAAAACATAAATCCTCGTTGATGATGTAAAGATGGAATTTGTGTACAAAAATGTTTTTCCATGGAAGGACCAAATTTTATTGTGTATGTTGATACGAGCTTCGATTTGATATATTATAGTAATCGTTTCGATACCCTAGTCAAAAGTTATCTCTCTTGAAATTTGTAACGCATATTTGTTTCATGTTTTTTATTATTTTGGTACATGAGAACTACGTCCCCTTTCTTTTTCTCTTCTCTTATATCTTGTCTAGGAATACATGCTATTTGAACACATACCTAAAGAATCCTAGGTCGGCACCCATATCTCCTTTATTGCTCTATTGAATAAAAGCGGAAGTAAGTAAAATGATAAAGGTGTGTCAAAAACTTTAATTCCCGGTAAGTGATGTAAACGATGAAATTCGGGTACACAAATGATTTTACTTAGTGAGACAAAATCCTATTTTGTAAGTTCATACGAGCTTTGATTTTATATATTATAATAATAATTTCGATACCTGTGTCGAAAGTTTCTCCGTTGAACGTTGCAACTCATATTAAACAAATGTTTTCTTGTTTTTGAAAATGTGAACAACATCCAAATTTTTTTTCTCTTCTCTTAATTTTTTTAAGAATAGAGATTGATTAAACACATAAATAAATAAACCTAGGTCGGCACACAAATCTAATTTATAACTCTATTTAATTTAACCGGAAGTAAGTAAAGTGAAAATGGTACGTCAAAAACATAAATCCTCGTTGATGATGTAAAGATGGAATTTGTGTACAAAAATGTTTTTCCATGGAAGGACCAAATTTTATTGTGTATGTTGATACGAGCTTCGATTTGATATATTATAGTAATCGTTTCGATACCCTAGTCAAAAGTTATCTCTCTTGAAATTTGTAACGCATATTTGTTTCATGTTTTTTATTATTTTGGTACATGAGAACTACGTCCCCTTTCTTTTTCTCTTCTCTGATATCTTGTCTAGGAATACATGCTATTTGAACACATACCTAAAGAATCCTAGGTCGGCACCCATATCTCCTTTATTGCTCTATTGAATAAAAGCGGAAGTAAGTAAAATGATAAAGGTGTGTCAAAAACTTTAATTACCCGGTACGTGATGTAAACGATGAAATTCGGGTACACAAATGATTTTACTTAGTGAGACAAAATCCTATTTTGTAAGTTGATACGAGCTTTGATTTTATATTTTATAATAATCGTTTCGATACCTCTGTCGAAATTTTCTCCGTTGAACGTTGCAACTCATATTAAACAAATGTTTTCTTGTTTTTGAAAATGTGAACGTCATCCAAATTTTTTTTCTCTTCTCTTAATTTTTTGAAGAATAGAGATTGATTAAACACATAAATAAATAAACCTAGGTCGGCACACAAATCTAATTTATAACTCTATTGAATTTAACCGGAAGTAAGTAAAGTGAAAATGGTACGTCAAAAACATAAATCCTCGGTGATGATGTAAAGATGGAATTTGTGTAAAAAAATGTTTTTCCATAGAAGGACCAAATTTTATTGTGTATGTTGATACGAGCTTCGATTTGATATATTATAGTAATCCTTTCGATACCCGAGTCAAAAGTTATCTCTCTTGAAATTTGTAACGCATATTTGTTTCATGTTTTTTATTATTTTGGAACATGAGAACTACGTCCCCTTTCTTTTTCTCTTCTCTTATATCTTGTCTAGGAATACATGCTATTTGAACACATACCTGAAGAATCCTAGGTCGGCACCCATATCTCCTTTATTGCTCTATTGAATAAAAGCGGAAGTAAGTAAAATGATAAAGGTGTGTCAAAAACTTTAATTACCCGGTAAGTGATGTAAACGATGAAATTCGGGTACACAAATGATTTTACTTAGTGAGACAAAATCCTATTTTGTAAGTTGATACGAGCTTTGATTTTATATATTATAATAATAATTTCGATACCTGTGTCGAAAGTTTCTCCGTTGAACGTTGCAACTCATATTAAACAAATGTTTTGTGGTTTTTGAAAATGTGAACAACATCCAAATTTTTTTTCTCTTCTCTTAATTTTTTGAAGAATAGAGACTGATTAAATACATAAATAAAGAACCCTAGGTCGGCACCAAAATCTAATTTATAACTCTATTGAATTTAACCGTAACTAAGTAAAGTGAAAATGGTACGTCAAAAACATAAATCCTCGGTGATGATGTAAAGATGGAATTTGTGTACAAAAATGTTTTTCTATGGAAGGACCAAATTTTATTGTGTATGTTGATACGAGCTTCGATTTGATATATTATAGTAATCGTTTCGATACCCTAGTCAAAAGTTATCTCTCTTGAAATTTGTAACGCATATTTGTTTCATGTTTTTTATTATTTTGGAACATGAGAACTACGTCCCCTTTCTTTTTCTCTTCTCTTATATCTTGTCTAGGAATACATGCTATTTGAACACATACCTAAAGAATCCTAGGTCGGCACCCATATCTCCTTTATTGCTCTATTGAATAAAAGCGGAAGTAAGTAAAATGATAAAGGTGTGTCAAAAACTTTAATTACCCGGTAAGTGATGTAAACGATGAAATTCGGGTACACAAATGATTTTACTTAGTGAGACAAAATCCTATTTTGTAAGTTGATACGAGCTTTGATTTTATATATTATAATAATAATTTCGATACCTGTGTCGAAAGTTTCTCCGTTGAACGTTGCAACTCATATTAAACAAATGTTTTGTGGTTTTTGAAAATGTGAACAACATCCAAATTTTTTTTCTCTTCTCTTAATTTTTTGAAGAATAGAGACTGATTAAATACATAAATAAAGAACCCTAGGTCGGCACCAAAATCTAATTTATAACTCTATTGAATTTAACCGTAAGTAAGTAAAGTGAAAATGGTACGTCAAAAACATAAATCCTCGGTGATGATGTAAAGATGGAATTTGTGTACAAAAATGTTTTTCTATGGAAGGACCAAATTTTATTGTGTATGTTGATACGAGCTTCGATTTGATATATTATAGTAATCGTTTCGATACCCTAGTCAAAAGTTATCTCTCTTGAAATTTGTAACGCATATTTGTTTCATGTTTTTTATTATTTTGGAACATGAGAACTACGTCCCCTTTCTTTTTCACTTCTCTTATATCTTGTCTAGGAATACATGCTATTTGAACACATACCTAAAGAATCCTAGGTCGGCACCCATATCTCCTTTATTGCTCTATTGAATAAAAGCGGAAGTAAGTAAAATGATAAAGGTGTGTCAAAAACTTTAATTACCCGGTAAGTGATGTAAACGATGAAATTCGGGTACACAAATGATTTTACTTAGTGAGACAAAATCCTATTTTGTAAGTTGATACGAGCTTTGATTTTATATATTATAATAATAATTTCGATACCTGTGTCGAAAGTTTCTCCGTTGAACGTTGCAACTCATATTAAACAAATGTTTTGTGGTTTTTGAAAATGTGAACAACATCCAAATTTTTTTTCTCTTCTCTTAATTTTTTGAAGAATAGAGACTGATTAAATACATAAATAAAGAACCCTAGGTCGGCACCAAAATCTAATTTATAACTCTATTGAATTTAACCGTAACTAAGTAAAGTGAAAATGGTACGTCAAAAACATAAATCCTCGGTGATGATGTAAAGATGGAATTTGTGTACAAAAATGTTTTTCTATGGAAGGACCAAATTTTATTGTGTATGTTGATACGAGCTTCGATTTGATATATTATAGTAATCGTTTCGATACCCTAGTCAAAAGTTATCTCTCTTGAAATTTGTAACGCATATTTGTTTCATGTTTTTTATTATTTTGGAACATGAGAACTACGTCCCCTTTCTTTTTCTCTTCTCTTATATCTTGTCTAGGAATACATGCTATTTGAACACATACCTAAAGAATCCTAGGTCGACACCCATATCTCCTTTATTGCTCTATTGAATAAAAGCGGAAGTAAGTAAAATGATAAAGGTGTGTCAAAAACTTTAATTACCCGGTAAGTGATGTAAACGATGAAATTCGGGTACACAAATGATTTTACTTAGTGAGACAAAATCCTATTTTGTAAGTTGATACGAGCTTTGATTTTATATATTATAATAATAATTTCGATACCTGTGTCGAAAGTTTCTCCGTTGAACGTTGCAACTCATATTAAACAAATGTTTTGTGGTTTTTGAAAATGTGAACAACATCCAAATTTTTTTTCTCTTCTCTTAATTTTTTGAAGAATAGAGACTGATTAAATACATAAATAAAGAACCCTAGGTCGGCACCAAAATCTAATTTATAACTCTATTGAATTTAACCGTAACTAAGTAAAGTGAAAATGGTACGTCAAAATCATAAATCCTCGGTGATGATGTAAAGATGGAATTTGTGTACAAAAATGTTTTTCTATGGAAGGACCAAATTTTATTGTGTATGTTGATATGAGCTTCGATTTGATATATTATAGTAATCGTTTCGATACCCGAGTCAAAAGTTAACTCTCTTGAAATTTGTAACGCATATTTGTTTCATGTTTTTTATTATTTTGGAACATGAGAACTACGTCCCCTTTCTTTTTCTCTTCTCTTATATCTTGTCTAGGAATACATGCTATTTGAACACATACCTAAAGAATCCTAGGTCGGCACCCATATCTCCTTTATTGCTCTATTGAATAAAAGCGGAAGTAAGTAAAATGATAAAGGTGTGTCAAAAACTTTAATTACCCGGTAAGTGATGTAAACGATGAAATTCGGGTACACAAATGATTTTACTTAGTGAGACAAAATCCTATTTTGTAAGTTGATACGAGCTTTGATTTTATATATTATAATAATAATTTCGATACCTGTGTCGAAAGTTTCTCCGTTGAACGTTGCAACTCATATTAAACAAATGTTTTGTGGTTTTTGAAAATGTGAACAACATCCAAATTTTTTTTCTCTTCTCTTAATTTTTTGAAGAATAGAGACTGATTAAATACATAAATAAAGAACCCTAGGTCGGCACCAAAATCTAATTTATAACTCTATTGAATTTAACCGTAAGTAAGTAAAGTGAAAATGGTACGTCAAAAACATAAATCCTCGGTGATGATGTAAAGATGGAATTTGTGTACAAAAATGTTTTTCTATGGAAGGACCAAATTTTATTGTGTATGTTGATACGAGCTTCGATTTGATATATTATAGTAATCGTTTCGATACCCTAGTCAAAAGTTATCTCTCTTGAAATTTGTAACGCATATTTGTTTCATGTTTTTTATTATTTTGGAACATGAGAACTACGTCCCCTTTCTTTTTCACTTCTCTTATATCTTGTCTAGGAATACATGCTATTTGAACACATACCTAAAGAATCCTAGGTCGGCACCCATATCTCCTTTATTGCTCTATTGAATAAAAGCGGAAGTAAGTAAAATGATAAAGGTGTGTCAAAAACTTTAATTACCCGGTAAGTGATGTAAACGATGAAATTCGGGTACACAAATGATTTTACTTAGTGAGACAAAATCCTATTTTGTAAGTTGATACGAGCTTTGATTTTATATATTATAATAATAATTTCGATACCTGTGTCGAAAGTTTCTCCGTTGAACGTTGCAACTCATATTAAACAAATGTTTTGTGGTTTTTGAAAATGTGAACAACATCCAAATTTTTTTTCTCTTCTCTTAATTTTTTGAAGAATAGAGACTGATTAAATACATAAATAAAGAACCCTAGGTCGGCACCAAAATCTAATTAATAACTCTATTGAATTTAACCGTAACTAAGTAAAGTGAAAATGGTACGTCAAAAACATAAATCCTCGGTGATGATGTAAAGATGGAATTTGTGTACAAAAATGTTTTTCTATGGAAGGACCAAATTTTATTGTGTATGTTGATACGAGCTTCGATTTGATATATTATAGTAATCGTTTCGATACCCTAGTCAAAAGTTATCTCTCTTGAAATTTGTAACGCATATTTGTTTCATGTTTTTTATTATTTTGGAACATGAGAACTACGTCCCCTTTCTTTTTCTCTTCTCTTATATCTTGTCTAGGAATACATGCTATTTGAACACATACCTAAAGAATCCTAGGTCGGCACCCATATCTCCTTTATTGCTCTATTGAATAAAAGCGGAAGTAAGTAAAATGATAAAGGTGTGTCAAAAACTTTAATTACCCGGTAAGTGATGTAAACGATGAAATTCGGGTACACAAATGATTTTACTTAGTGAGACAAAATCCTATTTTGTAAGTTGATACGAGCTTTGATTTTATATATTATAATAATAATTTCGATACCTGTGTCGAAAGTTTCTCTGTTGAACATTGCAACTCATATTAAACAAATGTTTTGTGGTTTTTGAAAATGTGAACAACATCCAAATTTTTTTTCTCTTCTCTTAATTTTTTGAAGAATAGAGACTGATTAAATACATAAATAAAGAACCCTAGGTCGGCACCAAAATCTAATTTATAACTCTATTGAATTTAACCGTAACTAAGTAAAGTGAAAATGGTACGTCAAAATCATAAATCCTCGGTGATGATGTAAAGATGGAATTTGTGTACAAAAATGTTTTTCTATGGAAGGACCAAATTTTATTGTGTATGTTGATATGAGCTTCGATTTGATATATTATAGTAATCGTTTCGATACCCGAGTCAAAAGTTAACTCTCTTGAAATTTGTAACGCATATTTGTTTCATGTTTTTTATTATTTTGGAACATGAGAACTACGTCCCCTTTCTTTTTCTCTTCTCTTATATCTTGTCTAGGAATACATGCTATTTGAACACATACCTAAAGAATCCTAGGTCGGCACCCATATCTCCTTTATTGCTCTATTGAATAAAAGCGGAAGTAAGTAAAATGATAAAGGTGTGTCAAAAACTTTAATTACCCGGTACGTGATGTAAACGATGAAATTCGGGTACACAAATGATTTTACTTAGTGAGACAAAATCCTATTTTGTAAGTTGATACGAGCTTTGATTTTATATATTATAATAATCGTTTCGATACCTCTGTCGAATTTTTTTCCGTTGAACGTTGCAACTCATATTAAACAAATGTTTTCTTGTTTTTGAAAATGTGAACAACATCCAAATTTTTTTTCTCTTCTCTTAATATTTTGAAGAATAGAGATTGATTAAACACATAAATAAATAAACCTAGGTCGGCACACAAATCTAATTTATAACTCTATTGAATTTAACCGGAAGTAAGTAAAGTGAAAATGGTACGTCAAAAACATAAATCCTCGTTGATGATGTAAAGATGGAATTTGTGTACAAAAATGTTTTTCCATTGAAGGACCAAATTTTATTGTGTATGTTGATACGAGCTTCGATTTGATATATTATAGTAATCGTTTCGATACCCTAGTCAAAAGTTATCTCTCTTGAAATTTGTAACGCATATTTGTTTCATGTTTTTTATTATTTTGGAACATGAGAACTACGTCCCCTTTCTTTTTCTCTTCTCTTATATCTTGTCTAGGAATACATGCTATTTGAACACATACCTAAAGAATCCTAGGTCGGCACCCATATCTCCTTTATTGCTCTATTGAATAAAAGCGGAAGTAAGTAAAATGATAAAGGTGTGTCAAAAACTTTAATTACCCGGTAAGTGATGTAAACGATGAAATTCGGGTACACAAATGATTTTACTTAGTGAGACAAAATCCTATTTTGTAAGTTGATACGAGCTTTGATTTTATATATTATAATAATAATTTCGATAACTGTGTCGAAAGTTTCTCCGTTGAACGTTGCAACTCATATTAAACAAATGTTTTGTGGTTTTTGAAAATGTGAACAACATCCAAATTTTTTTTCTCTTCTCTTAATTTTTTGAAGAATGGAGACTGATTAAATACATAAATAAAGAACCCTAGGTCGGCACCAAAATCTAATTTATAACTCTATTGAATTTAACCGTAACTAAGTAAAGTGAAAATGGTACGTCAAAAACATAAATCCTCGGTGATGATGTAAAGATGGAATTTGTGTACAAAAATGTTTTTCTATGGAAGGAGCAAATTATATTGTGTATGTTGATACGAGCTTCGATTTGATATATTATAGTAATCGTTTCGATACCCGAGTCAAAAGTTATCTCTCTTGAAATTTGTAACGCATATTTGTTTCATGTTTTTTATTATTTTGGAACATGAGAACTACGTCCCCTTTCTTTTTCTCTTCTCTTATATCTTGTCTAGGAATACATGCTATTTGAACACATACCTAAAGAATCCTAGGTCGGCACCCATATCTCCTTTATTGCTCTATTGAATAAAAGCGGAAGTAAGTAAAATGATAAAGGTGTGTCAAAAACTTTAATTACCCGGTAAGTGATGTAAACGATGAAATTCGGGTACACAAATGATTTTACTTAGTGAGACAAAATCCTATTTTGTAAGTTGATACGAGATTTGATTTTATATATTATAATAATAATTTCGATACCTGTGTCGAAAGTTTCTCCGTTGAACGTTGCAACTCATATTAAACAAATGTTTTGTGGTTTTTGAAAATGTGAACAACATCCAAATTTTTTTTCTCTTCTCTTAATTTTTTGAAGAATAGAGACTGATTAAATACATAAATAAAGAACCCTAGGTCGGCACCAAAATCTAATTTATAACTCTATTGAATTTAACCGGAACTAAGTAAAGTGAAAATGGTACGTCAAAAACATAAATCCTCGGTGATGATGTAAAGATGGAATTTGTGTACAAAAATGTTTTTCCATGGAAGGACCAAATTTTATTGTGTATGTTGATACGAGCTTCGATTTGATATATTATAGTAATCGTTTCGATACCCGAGTCAAAAGTTATATCTCTTGAAATTTGTAACGTATATTTGTTTCATGTTTTTTATTATTTTGGAACATGAGAACTACGTCCCCTTTCTTTTTCTCTTCTCTTATATCTTGTCTAGGAATACATGCTATTTGAACACATACCTAAAGAATCCTAGGTCGGCACCCATATCTCCTTTATTGCTCTATTGAATAAAAGCGGAAGTAAGTAAAATGATAAAGGTGTGTCAAAAACTTTAATTACCCGGTACGTGATGTAAACGATGAAATTCGGGTACACAAATGATTTTACTTAGTGAGACAAAATCCTATTTTGTAAGTTGATACGAGCTTTGATTTTATATATTATAATAATCGTTTCGATACCTCTGTCGAATTTTTTTCCGTTGAACGTTGCAACTCATATTAAACAAATGTTTTCTTGTTTTTGAAAATGTGAACAACATCCAAATTTTTTTCTCTTCTCTTAATTTTTTGAAGAATAGAGATTGATTAAACACATAAATAAATAAACCTAGGTCGGCACACAAATCTAATTTATAACTCTATTGAATTTAACCGGAAGTAAGTAAAGTGAAAATGGTACGTCAAAAACATAAATCCTCGGTGATGATGTAAAGATGGAATTTGTGTAAAAAAATGTTTTTCCATGGAAGGACCAAATTTTATTGTGTATGTTGATACGAGCTTCGATTTGATATATTATAGTAATCGTTTCGATACCCGAGTCAAAAGTTATCTCTCTTGAAATTTGTAACGCATATTTGTTTCATGTTTTTTATTATTTTGGAACATGAGAACTACGTCCCCTTTCTTTTTCTCTTCTCTTATATCTTGTCTAGGAATACATGCTATTTGAACACATACCTAAAGAATCCTAGGTCGGCACCCATATCTCCTTTATTGCTCTATTGAATAAAAGCGGAAGTAAGTAAAATGATAAAAGTGTGTCAAAAACTTTAATTACCCGGTAAGTGATGTAAACGATGAAATTCGGGTACACAAATGATTTTACTTAGTGAGACAAAATCATATTTTATAAGTTGATACGAGCTTTGATTTTATATATTATAATAATAATTTCGATACCTGTGTCGAAAGTTTCTCCGTTGAACGTTGCAACTCATATTAAACAAATGTTTTCTTGTTTTTGAAAATGTGAACAACATCCAAATTTTTTTTCTCTTCTCTTAATTTTTTGAAGAATAGAGATTGATTAAACACATAAATAAATAAACCTAGGTCGGCACACAAATCTAATTTATAACTCTCTTGAATTTAACCGGAAGTAAGTAAAGTGAAAATGGTACGTCAAAAACATAAATCCTCGGTGAAGATGTAAAGATGGAATTTGTGTACAAAAATGTTTTTCCATGGAAGGACCAAATTTTATTGTGTATGTTGATACGAGCTTCGATTTGATATATTATAGTAATCGTTTCGATACCCGAGTCAAAAGTTATATCTCTTGAAATTTGTAACGTATATTTGTTTCATGTTTTTTTATTATTTTGGAACATGAGAACTACGTCCCCTTTCTTTTTCTCTTCTCTTATATCTTGTCTAGGAATACATGCTATTTGAACACATACCTAAAGAATCCTAGGTCGGCACCCATATCTCCTTTATTGCTCTATTGAATAAAAGCGGAAGTAAGTAAAATGATAAAAGTGTGTCAAAAACTTTAATTACCCGGTAAGTGATGTAAACGATGAAATTCGGGTACACAAATGATTTTACTTAGTGAGACAAAATCATATTTTATAAGTTGATACGAGCTTTGATTTTATATATTATAATAATAATTTCGATACCTGTGTCGAAAGTTTCTCCGTTGAACGTTGCAACTCATATTAAACAAATGTTTTCTTGTTTTTGAAAATGTGAACAACATCCAAATTTTTTTTCTCTTCTCTTAATTTTTTGAAGAATAGAGATTGATTAAACACATAAATAAATAAACCTAGGTCGGCACACAAATCTAATTTATAACTCTATTGAATTTAACCGGAAGTAAGTAAAGTGAAAATGGTACGTCAAAAACATAAATCCTCGGTGAAGATGTAAAGATGGAATTTGTGTACAAAAATGTTTTTCCATGGAAGGACCAAATTTTATTGTGTATGTTGATACGAGCTTCGATTTGATATATTATAGTAATCGTTTCGATACCCGAGTCAAAAGTTATCTCTCTTGAAATTTGTAACGCATATTTGTTTCATGTTTTTTATTATTTTGGAACATGAGAACTACGTCCCCTTTCTTTTTCTCTTCTCTTATATCTTGTCTAGGAATACATGCTATTTGAACACATACCTAAAGAATCCTAGGTCGGCACCCATATCTCCTTTATTGCTCTATTGAATAAAAGCGGAAGTAAGTAAAATGATAAAAGTGTGTCAAAAACTTTAATTACCCGGTAAGTGATGTAAACGATGAAATTCGGGTACACAAATGATTTTACTTAGTGAGACAAAATCATATTTTATAAGTTGATACGAGCTTTGATTTTATATATTATAATAATAATTTCGATACCTGTGTCGAAAGTTTCTCCGTTGAACGTTGCAACTCATATTAAACAAATGTTTTCTTGTTTTTGAAAATGTGAACAACATCCAAATTTTTTTTCTCTTCTCTTAATTTTTTGAAGAATAGAGATTGATTAAACACATAAATAAATAAACCTAGGTCGGCACACAAATCTAATTTATAACTCTATTGAATTTAACCGGAAGTAAGTAAAGTGAAAATGGTACGTCAAAAACATAAATCCTCGGTGAAGATGTAAAGATGGAATTTGTGTACAAAAATGTTTTTCCATGGAAGGACCAAATTTTATTGTGTATGTTGATACGAGCTTCGATTTGATATATTATAGTAATCGTTTCGATACCCGAGTCAAAAGTTATATCTCTTGAAATTTGTAACGTATATTTGTTTCATGTTTTTTTATTATTTTGGAACATGAGAACTACGTCCCCTTTCTTTTTCTCTTCCCTTATATCTTGTCTAGGAATACATGCTATTTCAACACATACCTAAAGAATCCTAGGTCGGCACCCATATCTCCTTTATTGCTCTATTGAATAAAAGCGGAAGTAAGTAAAATGATAAAGGTGTGTCAAAAATTTTAATTACCCGGTACGTGATGTAAACGATGAAATTCGGGTACACAAATGATTTTACTTAGTGAGACAAAATCCTATTTTGTAAGTTGATACGAGCTTTGATTTTATATATTATAATAATCGTTTCGATACCTCTGTCGAATTTTTTTCCGTTGAACGTTGCAACTCATATTAAACAAATGTTTTCTTGTTTTTGAAAATGTGAACAACATCCAAATTTTTTTTCTCTTCTCTTAATTTTTTGAAGAATAGAGATTGATTAAACACATAAATAAATAAACCTAGGTCGGCACACAAATCTAATTTATAACTCTATTGAATTTAACCGGAAGTAAGTAAAGTGAAAATGGTACGTCAAAAACATAAATCCTCGGTGATGATGTAAAGATGGAATTTGTGTAAAAAAATGTTTTTCCATGGAAGGACCAAATTTTATTGTGTATGTTGATACGAGCTTCGATTTGATATATTATAGTAATCGTTTCGATACCCGAGTCAAAAGTTATCTCTCTTGAAATTTGTAACGCATATTTGTTTCATGTTTTTTATTATTTTGGAACATGAGAACTACGTCCCCTTTCTTTTTCTCTTCTCTTATATCTTGTCTAGGAATACATGCTATTTGAACACATACCTAAAGAATCCTAGGTCGGCACCCATATCTCCTTTATTGCTCTATTGAATAAAAGCGGAAGTAAGTAAAATGATAAAAGTGTGTCAAAAACTTTAATTACCCGGTAAGTGATGTAAACGATGAAATTCGGGTACACAAATGATTTTACTTAGTGAGACAAAATCATATTTTATAAGTTGATACGAGCTTTGATTTTATATATTATAATAATAATTTCGATACCTGTGTCGAAAGTTTCTCCGTTGAACGTTGCAACTCATATTAAACAAATGTTTTCTTGTTTTTGAAAATGTGAACAACATCCAAATTTTTTTTCTCTTCTCTTAATTTTTTGAAGAATAGAGATTGATTAAACACATAAATAAATAAACCTAGGTCGGCACACAAATCTAATTTATAACTCTATTGAATTTAACCGGAAGTAAGTAAAGTGAAAATGGTACGTCAAAAACATAAATCCTCGGTGAAGATGTAAAGATGGAATTTGTGTACAAAAATGTTTTTCCATGGAAGGACCAAATTTTATTGTGTATGTTGATACGAGCTTCGATTTGATATATTATAGTAATCGTTTCGATACCCGAGTCAAAAGTTATCTCTCTTGAAATTTGTAACGCATATTTGTTTCATGTTTTTTATTATTTTGGAACATGAGAACTACGTCCCCTTTCTTTTTCTCTTCTCTTATATCTTGTCTAGGAATACATGCTATTTGAACACATACCTAAAGAATCCTAGGTCGGCACCCATATCTCCTTTATTGCTCTATTGAATAAAAGCGAAAGTAAGTAAAATGATAAAGGTGTGTCAAAAACTTTAATTACCCGGTAAGTGATGTAAACGATGAAATTCGGGTACACAAATGATTTTACTTAGTGAGACAAAATCCTATTTTGTAAGTTGATATGAGCTTTGATTTTATATATTATAATAATAATTTCGATACCTGTGTCGAAAGTTTCTCCGTTGAACGTTGCAACTCATATTAAACAAATGTTTTGTGGTTTTTGAAAATGTGAACAACATCCAAATTTTTTTTCTCTTCTCTTAATTTTTTGAAGAATAGAGACTGATTAAATACATAAATAAAGAACCCTAGGTCGGCACCAAAATCTAATTTATAACTCTATTGAATTTAACCGGAACTAAGTAAAGTGAAAATAGTACGTCAAAAACATAAATCCTCGGTGATGATGTAAAGATGGAATTTGTGTACAAAAATGTTTTTCCATGGAAGGACCAAATTTTATTGTGTATGTTGATACGAGCTTCGATTTGATATATTATAGTAATCGTTTCGATACCCGAGTCAAAAGTTATCTCTCTTGAAATTAGTAACGCATATTTGTTTCATGTTTTTTATTATTTTGGAACATGAGAACTACGTCCCCTTTCTTTTTCTCTTCTCTTATATCTTGTCTAGGAATACATGCTATTTGAACACATACCTAAAGAATCCTAGGTCGGCACCCATATCTCCTTTATTGCTCTATTGAATAAAAGCGGAAGTAAGTAAAATGATAAAGGTGTGTCAAAAACTTTAATTACCCGGTAAGTGATGTAAACGATGAAATTCGGGTACACAAATGATTTTACATAGTGAGACAAAATCCTATTTTGTAAGTTGATATGAGCTTTGATTTTATATATTATAATAATCATTTCGATACCTCTGTCGAAATTTTTTCCGTTGAACGTTGCAACTCATATTAAACAAATGTTTTCTTGTTTTTGAAAATGTGAACAACATCCAAATTTTTTTTCTCTTCTCTTAATTTTTTGAAGAATAGAGACTGATTAAACACATAAATAAATAAACCTAGTTCGGCACACAAATCTAATTTATAACTCTATTGAATTTAACCGGAAGTAAGTAAAGTGATAATGGTACGTCAAAAACATAAATCCTCGGTGATGATGTAAAGATGGAATTTGTGTACAAAAATGTTTTTCCATGGAAGGATCAAATTTTATTGTGTATGTTGATACGAGCTTCGATTTGATATATTATAGTAATCGTTTCGATACCCGAGTCAAAAGTTATCTCTCTTGAAATTTGTAACGCATATTTGTTTCATGTTTTTTATTATTTTGGAACATGAGAACTACGTTCCCTTTCTTTTTCTCTTCTCTTATATCTTGTCTAGGAATACATGCTATTTGAACACATACCTAAAGAATCCTAGGTCGGCACCCATATCTCCTTTATTGCTCTATTGAATAAAAGCGGAAGTAAGTAAAATGATAAAGGTGTGTCAAAAACTTTAATTACCCGGTAAGTGATGTAAACGATGAAATTCGGGTACACAAATGATTTTACTTAGTGAGACAAAATCCTATTTTGTAAGTTGATACGAGCTTTGATTTTATATATTATAATAATAATTTCGATACCTGTGTCAAAAGTTTCTCCGTTGAACGTTGCAACTCATATTAAACAAATGTTTTGTGGTTTTTGAAAATGTGAACAACAGCCAAATTTTTTTTCTCTTCTCTTAATTTTTTGAAGAATAGAGACTGATTAAATACATAAATAAAGAACCCTAGGTCGGCACCAAAATCTAATTTATAACTGTATTGAATTTAACCGGAACTAAGTAAAGTGAAAATGGTACGTCAAAAACATAAATCCTCGGTGATGATGTAAAGATGGAATTTGTGTACAAAAATGTTTTTCCATGGAAGGACCAAATTTTATTGTGTATGTTGATACGAGCTTCGATTTGATATATTATACTAATCGTTTCCATACCCGAGTCAAAAGTTATCTCTCTTGAAATTTGTAACGCATATTTGTTTCATGTTTTTTATTATTTTGGAACATGAGAACTACGTCCCCTTTCTTTTTCTCTTCTCTTATATCGTTTCTAGGAATACATGCTATTTGAACACATACCTAAAGAATCCTAGGTCGGCACCCATATCTCCTTTATTGCTCTATTGAATAAAAGCGGAAGTAAGTAAAATGATAAAGGTCTGTCAAAAACTTTAATTACCCGGTAAGTGATGTAAACGATGAAATTCGGGTACACAAATGATTTTACTTAGTGAGACAAAATCCTATTTTGTAAGTTGATACGAGCTTTGATTTTATATATTATAATAATCGTTTCGATACCTCTCTCGAAATTTTCTCCGTTGAACGTTGCAACTCATATTAAACAAATGTTTTCTTGTTTTTGAAAATGTGAACAACATCCAAATTTTTTTCCCTTCTCTTAATTTTTTGAAGAATAGAGATTGATTAAACACATAAATAAATAAACCTAGGTCGGCACCCAAATCTAATTTATAACTCTATTGAATTTAACCGGAAGTAAGTAAAGTGAAAATGGTACGTAAAAAACATAAATCCTCGGTGATGATGTAAAGATGGAATTTGTGTACAAAAATGTTTTTCCATGGAAGGACCAAATTTTATTGTGTATGTTGATACGAGCTTCGATTTGATATATTATAGTAATCGTTTCGATACCCGAGTCAAAAGTTATCTCTCTTGAAATTTGTAACGCATATTTGTTTCATGTTTTTTATTATTTTGGAACATGAGAACTACGTCCCCTTTCTTTTTCTCTTCTCTTATATCTTGTCTAGGAATACATGCTATTTGAACACATACCTAAAGAATCCTAGGTCGGCACCCGTATCTCCTTTATTGCTCTATTGAATAAAAGCGGAAGTAAAATGATAAAGGTGTGTCAAAAACTTTAATTACCCGGTAAGTGATGTAAACGATGAAATTCGGGTACACAAATGATTTTACTTAGTGAGACAAAATCATATTTTGTAAGTTGATACGAGCTTTGATTTTATATATTATAATAATAATTTCGATACCTGTGTCGAAAGTTTCTCCGTTGAACGTTGCAACTCATATTAAACAAATGTTTTGTGGTTTTTGAAAATGTGAACAACATCCAAATTTTTTTTCTCTTCTCTTAATTTTTTGAAGAATAGAGACTGATTAAATACATAAATAAAGAACCCTAGGTCAGCACCAAAATCTAATTTATAACTCTATTAAATTTAACCGGAACTAAGTAAAGTGAAAATGGTACGTCAAAAACATAAATCCTCGGTGATGATGTAAAGATGGAATTTGTGTACGATAATGATTTTCCAGGGCATGACCAAATTTTATTGTGTATGTTGATACGAGCTTCGATTTGATATATTATAGTAATCGTTTCGATACCCGAGTCAAAAGTTATCTCTCTTGAAATTAGTAACGCATATTTGTTTCATGTTTTTTATTATTTTGGAACATGAGAACTACGTCCCCTTTCTTTTTCTCTTCTCTTATATCTTGTCTAGGAATACATGCTATTTGAACACATACCTAAAGAATCCTAGGTCGGCACCCATATCTCCTTTATTGCTCTATTGAATAAAAGCGGAAGTAAGTAAAATGATAAAGGTGTGTCAAAAACTTTAATTACCCGGTAAGTGATGTAAACGATGAAATTCGGGTACACAAATGATTTTACATAGTGAGACAAAATCCTATTTTGTAAGTTGATATGAGCTTTGATTTTATATATTATAATAATCGTTTCGATACCTCTGTCGAAATTTTTTCCGTTGAACGTTGCAACTCATATTAAACAAATGTTTTCTTGTTTTTGAAAATGTGAACAACATCCAAATTTTTTTTTTCTTCTCTTAATTTTTTGAAGAATAGAGACTGATTAAACACATAAATAAATAAACCTAGTTCGGCACACAAATCTAATTTATAACTCTATTGAATTTAACCGGAAGTAAGTAAAGTGATAATGGTACGTCAAAAACATAAATCCTCGGTGATGATGTAAAGATGGAATTTGTGTACAAAAATGTTTTTCCATGGAAGGATCAAATTTTATTGTGTATGTTGATACGAGCTTCGATTTGATATATTATAGTAATCGTTTCGATACCCGAGTCAAAAGTTATCTCTCTTGAAATTTGTAACGCATATTTGTTTCATGTTTTTTATTATTTTGGAACATGAGAACTACGTTCCCTTTCTTTTTCTCTTCTCTTATATCTTGTCTAGGAATACATGCTATTTGAACACATACCTAAAGAATCCTAGGTCGGCACCCATATCTCCTTTATTGCTCTATTGAATAAAAGCGGAAGTAAGTAAAATGATAAAGGTGTGTCAAAAACTTTAATTACCCGGTAAGTGATGTAAACGATGAAATTCGGGTACACAAATGATTTTACTTAGTGAGACAAAATCCTATTTTGTAAGTTGATACGAGCTTTGATTTTATATATTATAATAATAATTTCGATACCTGTGTCAAAAGTTTCTCCGTTGAACGTTGCAACTCATATTAAACAAATGTTTTGTGGTTTTTGAAAATGTGAACAACAGCCAAATTTTTTTTCTCTTCTCTTAATTTTTTGAAGAATAGAGACTGATTAAATACATAAATAAAGAACCCTAGGTCGGCACCAAAATCTAATTTATAACTGTATTGAATTTAACCGGAACTAAGTAAAGTGAAAATGGTACGTCAAAAACATAAATCCTCGGTGATGATGTAAAGATGGAATTTGTGTACAAAAATGTTTTTCCATGGAAGGACCAAATTTTATTGTGTATGTTGATACGAGCTTCGATTTGATATATTATACTAATCGTTTCCATACCCGAGTCAAAAGTTATCTCTCTTGAAATTTGTAACGCATATTTGTTTCATGTTTTTTATTATTTTGGAACATGAGAACTACGTCCCCTTTCTTTTTCTCTTCTCTTATATCGTGTCTAGGAATACATGCTATTTGAACACATACCTAAAGAATCCTAGGTCGGCACCCATATCTCCTTTATTGCTCTATTGAATAAAAGCGGAAGTAAGTAAAATGATAAAGGTCTGTCAAAAACTTTAATTACCCGGTAAGTGATGTAAACGATGAAATTCGGGTACACAAATGATTTTACTTAGTGAGACAAAATCCTATTTTGTAAGTTGATACGAGCTTTGATTTTATATATTATAATAATCGTTTCGATACCTCTCTCGAAATTTTCTCCGTTGAACGTTGCAACTCATATTAAACAAATGTTTTCTTGTTTTTGAAAATGTGAACAACATCCAAATTTTTTTCCCTTCTCTTAATTTTTTGAAGAATAGAGATTGATTAAACACATAAATAAATAAACCTAGGTCGGCACCCAAATCTAATTTATAACTCTATTGAATTTAACCGGAACTAAGTAAAGTGAAAATGGTACGTAAAAAACATAAATCCTCGGTGATGATGTAAAGATGGAATTTGTGTACAAAAATGTTTTTCCATGGAAGGACCAAATTTTATTGTGTATGTTGATACGAGCTTCGATTTGATATATTATAGTAATCGTTTCGATACCCGAGTCAAAAGTTATCTCTCTTGAAATTTGTAACGCATATTTGTTTCATGTTTTTTATTATTTTGGAACATGAGAACTACGTCCCCTTTCTTTTTCTCTTCTCTTATATCTTGTCTAGGAATACATGCTATTTGAACACATACCTAAAGAATCCTAGGTCGGCACCCATATCTCCTTTATTGCTCTATTGAATAAAAGCGGAAGTAAGTAAAATGATAAAGGTGTGTCAAAAACTTTAATTACCCGGTAAGTGATGTAAACGATGAAATTCGGGTACACAAATGATTTTACATAGTGAGACAAAATCCTATTTTGTAAGTTGATATGAGCTTTGATTTTATATATTATAATAATCGTTTCGATACCTCTGTCGAAATTTTTTCCGTTGAACGTTGCAACTCATATTAAACAAATGTTTTCTTGTTTTTGAAAATGTGAACAACATCCAAATTTTTTTTCTCTTCTCTTAATTTTTTGAAGAATAGAGACTGATTAAACACATAAATAAATAAACCTAGTTCGGCACACAAATCTAATTTATAACTCTATTGAATTTAACCGGAAGTAAGTAAAGTGATAATGGTACGTCAAAAACATAAATCCTCGGTGATGATGTAAAGATGGAATTTGTGTACAAAAATGTTTTTCCATGGAAGGATCAAATTTTATTGTGTATGTTGATACGAGCTTCGATTTGATATATTATAGTAATCGTTTCGATACCCGAGTCAAAAGTTATCTCTCTTGAAATTTGTAACGCATATTTGTTTCATGTTTTTTATTATTTTGGAACATGAGAACTACGTTCCCTTTCTTTTTCTCTTCTCTTATATCTTGTCTAGGAATACATGCTATTTGAACACATACCTAAAGAATCCTAGGTCGGCACCCATATCTCCTTTATTGCTCTATTGAATAAAAGCGGAAGTAAGTAAAATGATAAAGGTGTGTCAAAAACTTTAATTACCCGGTAAGTGATGTAAACGATGAAATTCGGGTACACAAATGATTTTACTTAGTGAGACAAAATCCTATTTTGTAAGTTGATACGAGCTTTGATTTTATATATTATAATAATAATTTCGATACCTGTGTCAAAAGTTTCTCCGTTGAACGTTGCAACTCATATTAAACAAATGTTTTGTGGTTTTTGAAAATGTGAACAACAGCCAAATTTTTTTTCTCTTCTCTTAATTTTTTGAAGAATAGAGACTGATTAAATACATAAATAAAGAACCCTAGGTCGGCACCAAAATCTAATTTATAACTGTATTGAATTTAACCGGAACTAAGTAAAGTGAAAATGGTACGTCAAAAACATAAATCCTCGGTGATGATGTAAAGATGGAATTTGTGTACAAAAATGTTTTTCCATGGAAGGACCAAATTTTATTGTGTATGTTGATACGAGCTTCGATTTGATATATTATACTAATCGTTTCCATACCCGAGTCAAAAGTTATCTCTCTTGAAATTTGTAACGCATATTTGTTTCATGTTTTTTATTATTTTGGAACATGAGAACTACGTCCCCTTTCTTTTTCTCTTCTCTTATATCGTGTCTAGGAATACATGCTATTTGAACACATACCTAAAGAATCCTAGGTCGGCACCCATATCTCCTTTATTGCTCTATTGAATAAAAGCGGAAGTAAGTAAAATGATAAAGGTCTGTCAAAAACTTTAATTACCCGGTAAGTGATGTAAACGATGAAATTCGGGTACACAAATGATTTTACTTAGTGAGACAAAATCCTATTTTGTAAGTTGATACGAGCTTTGATTTTATATATTATAATAATCGTTTCGATACCTCTCTCGAAATTTTCTCCGTTGAACGTTGCAAACTCATATTAAACAAATGTTTTCTTGTTTTTGAAAATGTGAACAACATCCAAATTTTTTTCCCTTCTCTTAATTTTTTGAAGAATAGAGATTGATTAAACACATAAATAAATAAACCTAGGTCGGCACCCAAATCTAATTTATAACTCTATTGAATTTAACCGGAAGTAAGTAAAGTGAAAATGGTACGTAAAAAACATAAATCCTCGGTGATGATGTAAAGATGGAATTTGTGTACAAAAATGTTTTTCCATGGAAGGACCAAATTTTATTGTGTATGTTGATACGAGCTTCGATTTGATATATTATAGTAATCGTTTCGATACCCGAGTCAAAAGTTATCTCTCTTGAAATTTGTAACGCATATTTGTTTCATGTTTTTTATTATTTTGGAACATGAGAACTACGTCCCCTTTCTTTTTCTCTTCTCTTATATCTTGTCTAGGAATACATGCTATTTGAACACATACCTAAAGAATCCTAGGTCGGCACCCATATCTCCTTTATTGCTCTATTGAATAAAAGCGGAAGTAAAATGATAAAGGTGTGTCAAAAACTTTAATTACCCGGTAAGTGATGTAAACGATGAAATTCGGGTACACAAATGATTTTACTTAGTGAGACAAAATCATATTTTGTAAGTTGATACGAGCTTTGATTTTATATATTATAATAATAATTTCGATACCTGTGTCGAAAGTTTCTCCGTTGAACGTTGCAACTCATATTAAACAAATGTTTTGTGGTTTTTGAAAATGTGAACAACATCCAAATTTTTTTTCTCTTCTCTTAATTTTTTGAAGAATAGAGACTGATTAAATACATAAATAAAGAACCCTAGGTCAGCACCAAAATCTAATTTATAACTCTATTAAATTTAACCGGAACTAAGTAAAGTGAAAATGGTACGTCAAAAACATAAATCCTCGGTGATGATATAAAGATGGAATTTGTGTACGATAATGATTTTCCAGGGCATGACCAAATTTTATTGTGTATGTTGATACGAGCTTCGATTTGATATATTATAGTAATTGTTTCGATACCCGAGTCAAAAGTTATCTCTCTTGAAATTTGTACCTCATATTTGTTTGATGTTTTTTTATTATTTTGGAACATGAGAACTACATCCCCGTTCTTTTTCTCTTCTCTTATATCTTGTTTATGAATACAGGCTATTTGAACACATAACTAAAGAATCTCAGGTCGGCACCCATAGCTCCTTTATTGCTCTATTGAATAAAACTGGAAGTAAGTAAAATGATAAAGGTGTGTCAAAAACTTTAATTACCCGGTAAGGGATGTAAACGATGAAATTGGGTACACAAATGATTTTACTTAGTGAGACAAAATCGTATTTTTTAAGTTGATATGAGCTTTGATTTTATATATTATAATAATCGTTTCGATACCTCTCTCGAAATTTTCTCCGTTGTACGTTGCAACTCATATTAAACAAATGTTTTCTTGTTTTTGAAAATATTAACAACATCCAAATTTTTTTTCCCTTCTCTTAATTTTTTGAAGAATAGAGATTGATTAAACACATAAATAAATAAACCTAGGTCTGCACCCAAATCTAATTTACAACTCTATTGAATTTAACCGGAAGTAAGTAAAGTGAAAATGGTACGTCAAAAACATAAATCCTCGGTGATGATGTAAAGATGGAATTTGTGTACAAAAATATTTTTCCATGCAAGGACCAAATTTTATTGTGTATGTTGATACGAGCTTCGATTTGATATATTATAGTAATCGTTTCGTTACCCGAGTCAAAAGTTATCTCTCTTGAAATTTGTAACGCATATTTGTTTCATGTTTTTTATTATTTTGGAACTTGAGAACTACGTACCCTTTCTTTTTCTCTTCTCTTATATCTTGTCTAGGAATACATGCTATTTGAACACATACCTAAAGAATCCTAGGTCGGCACCCATATCTCCTTTATTGCTCTATTGAATAAAAGCGGAAGTAAGTAAAATGATAAAGGTGTGTCAAAAACTTTAATCACCCGGTAAGTGATGTAAACGATGAAATTCGGGTACACAAATGATTTTACTTAGTGAGACAAAATCCTATTTTGTAAGTTGATACGAGCTTTGATTTTAAATATTATAATAATAATTTCGATACCTGTGTCGAAAGTTTCTCCGTTGAACGTTGCAACTCATATTAAACAAATGTTTTGTGGTTTTTGAAAATGTGAACAACATCCAAATTTTTTTTCTCTTCTCTTAATTTTTTGAAGAATAGAGACTGATTAAATACATAAATAAAGAACCCTAGGTCGGCACCAAAATCTAATTTATAACTCTATTGAATTTAACCGGAACTAAGTAAAGTGAAAATGGTACGTCAAAAACATAAATCCTCGGTGATGATGTAAAGATGGAATTTGTGTACGATAATGATTTTCCAGGGCATGGCCAAATTTTATTGTGTATGTTGATACGAGCTTCGATTTGATATATTATAGTAATCGTTTCGATATCCGAGTCAAAAGGTATCTCTCTTGAAATTTGTACCTCATATTTGTTTGATGTTTTTTTATTATTTTGGAACATGACAACTACATCCCCGTTCTTTTTCTCTTCTATTAAATCTTGTTTATGAATACAGGCTATTTGAACACATAACTAAAGAATCTCAGGTCGGCACTCATAGCTCCTTTATTGCTCTATTGAATAAAACTGGAAGTAAGTAAAATGATAAAGGTGTGTCAAAAACATTAATTACCCGGTAAGGGATGTAAACGATGAAATTGGGTACACAAATGATTTAACTTAGTGAGAAAAAATCCTATTTTGTAAGTTGATACGAGCTTTGATTTTATATATTATAATAATCGTTTCAATACTTGAGTCAAAAATTTTCTCCGTTGAACCTTGCAACTCATATTAAACAAATGTTTTGTTGTTTTTGAAATTGTGAACAACATCCACATTTTTTTCTCTTCTCTTATTTTTTGAAGAATAGAGACTGATTAAACACATAAATAAATAACCCTAGGTCGGCACCAAAATCTAATATATAACTCTATTGAATAAAACAGGAAGTAAGTAAAGTGAAATTGGTACGTTAAAAACATAAACCCTCGGTGATGATGTAAAGATGGAATTTGTCTACAAAAATGATTTTTCATGGCAGGACCAAATTTTATTGTGTATGTTGATACGAGCTTCGATTTGATATATTATAGTAATCGTTTCGATACCCGAGTCAAAAGTTATCTTTCTTGAAATTTGTAACTCATATTTGTTTCATGTTTTTTATTATTTTTGAACATGAGAACTACGTCCCCTTTCTTTTGCTCTTCTCTTATATCTTGTTTATGAATACAGGCTATTTGAACACATAACTAATGAATCCCAGGTCGGCACCCATATCTCCTTTATTGCTCTATTGAATAAAACTGGAAGTATGTAAAATGATAAAGGTGTGTCAAAAACTTTAATTACCCGGTAAGTGATGTAAACGATGAAATTCGGGTACACAAATGATTTTACTTAGTGAGACAAAATCCTATTTTGTAAGTTGATACGAGCTTTGATTTTATATATTATAATAATAATTTCGATACCTGTGTCGAAAGTTTCTCCGTTGAACGTTGCAACTCATATTAAACAAATGTTTTGTTGTTTTTGAAAATGTGAACAAGATCTAAATTATTTTTCTCTTCTCTTAATTTTTGAGGAATAGAGACTGATTAAACACATAAATAAAGAACCCTAGGTCGGCACCAAAATCTAATATATAACTCTATTGAATAAAACAGGAAGTAAGTAAAGTGAAAATCGTACGTTAAAAACATAAACCCTCGGTGATGATGTAAAGATGGAATTTGTCTACAAAAATAATTTTTCATGGCAGGACCAAATTTTATTGTGTATGTTGATACGAGCTTCGATTTGATATATTATAGTAATCGTTTCGATACCCGAGTCAAAAGTTATCTTTCTTGAAATTTGTAACTCATATTTGTTTCATGTTTTTTATTATTTTGGAACAAGAGAACTACGTCCCCTTTCTTTTTCTCTTCTCTTATATCTTGTTTAAGAATACAGGCTATTTGAACACATAACTAAAGAATCCTAGGTCAACACCCATATCGCCATTATTTTGTCTATTGAATAAAACCGAAAGTAAGTTAAATGATAAAGGTGTGTCAAAAACTTTAATTACCCGGTAAGTGATTTAAAAGATGAAATTTGGGTACACAAATGATTTTACTTAGTGAGACAAAATCCTATTTTGTAAGTTGATACGAGCTTTGATTTTATATATTATAATAATCGTTTCAATACTTGAGTCAAAAAATTTCTCCGTTGAACCTTGCAACTCATATTAAACAAATGTTTTGTTGTTTTTGAAAATGTGAACAACATCCACATTTTTTTCTCTTCTCTTATTTTTTGAAGAATAGAGACTGATTAAAAACATAAATAAAGAACCCTAGGTCGGCACCAAAATCTAATATATAACTCTATTGAATAAAACAGGAAGTAAGTAAAGTGAAAACGGTACGTTAAAAACATAAACCCTCGGTGATGATGTAAAGATGGAATTTGTGTACGATAATGATTTTCCAGGGCATGACCAAATTTTATTGTGTATGTTGATACGAGCTTCGATTTGATATATTATAGTAATCGTTTCGATACCCGAGTCAAAAGTTATCTCTCTTGAAATTTGTACCTCATATTTGTTTGATGTTTTTTTATTATTTTGGAACATGAGAACTACATCCCCGTTCTTTTTCTCTTCTCTTATATCTTGTTTATGAATACAGGCTATTTGAACACATAACTAAAGAATCTCAGGTCGGCACCCATAGCTCCTTTATTGCTCTATTGAATAAAACTGGAAGTAAGTAAAATGATAAAGGTGTGTCAAAAACTTTAATTACCCGGTAAGGGATGTAAACGATGAAATTGGGTACACAAATGATTTTACTTAGTGAGACAAAATCGTATTTTTTAAGTTGATATGAGCTTTGATTTTATATATTATAATAATCGTTTCGATACCTCTCTCGAAAGTTTCTCCGTTGTACGTTGCAACTCATATTAAACAAATGTTTTCTTGTTTTTGAAAATATGAACAACATCCAAATTTTTTTTCCCTTCTCTTAATTTTTTGAAGAATAGAGATTGATTAAACACATAAATAAATAAACCTAGGTCTGCACCCAAATCTAATTTACAACTCTATTGAATTTAACCGGAAGTAAGTAAAGTGAAAATGGTACGTCAAAAACATAAATCCTCGGTGATGATGTAAAGATGGAATTTGTGTACAAAAATATTTTTCCATGCAAGGACCAAATTTTATTGTGTATGTTGATACGAGCTTCGATTTGATATATTATAGTAATCGTTTCGTTACCCGAGTCAAAAGTTATCTCTCTTGAAATTTGTAACGCATATTTGTTTCATGTTTTTTATTATTTTGGAACTTGAGAACTACGTACCCTTTCTTTTTCTCTTCTCTTATATCTTGTCTAGGAATACATGCTATTTGAACACATACCTAAAGAATCCTAGGTCGGCACCCATATCTCCTTTATTGCTCTATTGAATAAAAGCGGAAGTAAGTAAAATGATAAAGGTGTGTCAAAAACTTTAATTACCCGGTAAGTGATGTAAACGATGAAATTCGGGTACACAAATGATTTTACTTAGTGAGACAAAATCCTATTTTGTAAGTTGATACGAGCTTTGATTTTAAATATTATAATAATAATTTCGATACCTGTGTCGAAAGTTTCTCCGTTGAACGTTGCAACTCATATTAAACAAATGTTTTGTGGTTTTTGAAAATGTGAACAACATCCAAATTTTTTTTCTCTTCTCTTAATTTTTTGAAGAATAGAGACTGATTAAATACATAAATAAAGAACCCTAGGTCGGCACCAAAATCTAATTTATAACTCTATTGAATTTAACCGGAACTAAGTAAAGTGAAAATGGTACGTCAAAAACATAAATCCTCGGTGATGATGTAAAGATGGAATTTGTGTACGATAATGATTTTCCAGGGCATGGCCAAATTTTATTGTGTATGTTGATACGAGCTTCGATTTGATATATTATAGTAATCGTTTCGATATCCGAGTCAAAAGGTATCTCTCTTGAAATTTGTACCTCATATTTGTTTGATGTTTTTTTATTATTTTGGAACATGACAACTACATCCCCGTTCTTTTTCTCTTCTATTAAATCTTGTTTATGAATACAGGCTATTTGAACACATAACTAAAGAATCTCAGGTCGGCACTCATAGCTCCTTTATTGCTCTATTAAATAAAACTGGAAGTAAGTAAAATGATAAAGGTGTGTCAAAAACATTAATTACCCGGTAAGGGATGTAAACGATGAAATTGGGTACACAAATGATTTAACTTAGTGAGAAAAAATCCTATTTTGTAAGTTGATACGAGCTTTGATTTTATATATTATAATAATCGTTTCGATACCTCTCTCGAAATTTTCTCCGTTGTACGTTGCAACTCATATTAAACAAATGTTTTCTTGTTTTTGAAAATATGAACAACATCCAAATTTTTTTTCCCTTCTCTTAATTTTTTGAAGAATAGAGATTGATTAAACACATAAATAAATAAACCTAGGTCTGCACCCAAATCTAATTTACAACTCTATTGAATTTAACCGGAAGTAAGTAAAGTGAAAATGGTACGTCAAAAACATAAATCCTCGGTGATGATGTAAAGATGGAATTTGTGTACAAAAATATTTTTCCATGCAAGGACCAAATTTTATTGTGTATGTTGATACGAGCTTCGATTTGATATATTATAGTAATCGTTTCGTTACCCGAGTCAAAAGTTATCTCTCTTGAAATTTGTAACGCATATTTGTTTCATGTTTTTTATTATTTTGGAACTTGAGAACTACGTACCCTTTCTTTTTCTCTTCTCTTATATCTTGTCTAGGAATACATGCTATTTGAACACATACCTAAAGAATCCTAGGTCGGCACCCATATCTCCTTTATTGCTCTATTGAATAAAAGCGGAAGTAAGTAAAATGATAAAGGTGTGTCAAAAACTTTAATTACCCGGTAAGTGATGTAAACGATGAAATTCGGGTACACAAATGATTTTACTTAGTGAGACAAAATCCTATTTTGTAAGTTGATACGAGCTTTGATTTTAAATATTATAATAATAATTTCGATACCTGTGTTGAAAGTTTCTCCGTTGAACGTTGCAACTCATATTAAACAAATGTTTTGTGGTTTTTGAAAATGTGAACAACATCCAAATTTTTTTTCTCTTCTCTTAATTTTTTGAAGAATAGAGACTGATTAAATACATAAATAAAGAACCCTAGGTCGGCACCAAAATCTAATTTATAACTCTATTGAATTTAACCGGAACTAAGTAAAGTGAAAATGGTACGTCAAAAACATAAATCCTCGGTGATGATGTAAAGATGGAATTTGTGTACGATAATGATTTTCCAGGGCATGGCCAAATTTTATTGTGTATGTTGATACGAGCTTCGATTTGATATATTATAGTAATCGTTTCGATATCCGAGTCAAAAGGTATCTCTCTTGAAATTTGTACCTCATATTTGTTTGATGTTTTTTTATTATTTTGGAACATGACAACTACATCCCCGTTCTTTTTCTCTTCTATTAAATCTTGTTTATGAATACAGGCTATTTGAACACATAACTAAAGAATCTCAGGTCGGCACTCATAGCTCCTTTATTGCTCTATTAAATAAAACTGGAAGTAAGTAAAATGATAAAGGTGTGTCAAAAACATTAATTACCCGGTAAGGGATGTAAACGATGAAATTGGGTACACAAATGATTTAACTTAGTGAGAAAAAATCCTATTTTGTAAGTTGATACGAGCTTTGATTTTATATATTATAATAATCGTTTCGATACCTCTCTCGAAATTTTCTCCGTTGTACGTTGCAACTCATATTAAACAAATGTTTTCTTGTTTTTGAAAATATGAACAACATCCAAATTTTTTTTCCCTTCTCTTAATTTTTTGAAGAATAGAGATTGATTAAACACATAAATAAATAAACCTAGGTCTGCACCCAAATCTAATTTACAACTCTATTGAATTTAACCGGAAGTAAGTAAAGTGAAAATGGTACGTCAAAAACATAAATCCTCGGTGATGATGTAAAGATGGAATTTGTGTACAAAAATATTTTTCCATGAAAGGACCAAATTTTATTGTGTATGTTGATACGAGCTTCGATTTGATATATTATAGTAATCGTTTCGTTACCCGAGTCAAAAGTTATCTCTCTTGAAATTTGTAACGCATATTTGTTTCATGTTTTTTATTATTTTGGAACTTGAGAACTACGTACCCTTTCTTTTTCTCTTCTCTTATATCTTGTCTAGGAATACATGCTATTTGAACACATACCTAAAGAATCCTAGGTCGGCACCCATATCTCCTTTATTGCTCTATTGAATAAAAGCGGAAGTAAGTAAAATGATAAAGGTGTGTCAAAAACTTTAATTACCCGGTAAGTGATGTAAACGATGAAATTCGGGTACACAAATGATTTTACTTAGTGAGACAAAATCCTATTTTGTAAGTTGATACGAGCTTTGATTTTAAATATTATAATAATAATTTCGATACCTGTGTCGAAAGTTTCTCCGTTGAACGTTGCAACTCATATTAAACAAATGTTTTGTGGTTTTTGAAAATGTGAACAACATCCAAATTTTTTTTCTCTTCTCTTAATTTTTTGAAGAATAGAGACTGATTAAATACATAAATAAAGAACCCTAGGTCGGCACCAAAATCTAATTTATAACTCTATTGAATTTAACCGGAACTAAGTAAAGTGAAAATGGTACGTCAAAAACATAAATCCTCGGTGATGATGTAAAGATGGAATTTGTGTACGATAATGATTTTCCAGGGCATGGCCAAATTTTATTGTGTATGTTGATACGAGCTTCGATTTGATATATTATAGTAATCGTTTCGATATCCGAGTCAAAAGGTATCTCTCTTGAAATTTGTACCTCATATTTGTTTGATGTTTTTTTATTATTTTGGAACATGACAACTACATCCCCGTTCTTTTTCTCTTCTATTAAATCTTGTTTATGAATACAGGCTATTTGAACACATAACTAAAGAATCTCAGGTCGGCACTCATAGCTCCTTTATTGCTCTATTAAATAAAACTGGAAGTAAGTAAAATGATAAAGGTGTGTCAAAAACATTAATTACCCGGTAAGGGATGTAAACGATGAAATTGGGTACACAAATGATTTAACTTAGTGAGAAAAAATCCTATTTTGTAAGTTGATACGAGCTTTGATTTTATATATTATAATAATCGTTTCGATACCTCTCTCGAAATTTTCTCCGTTGTACGTTGCAACTCATATTAAACAAATGTTTTCTTGTTTTTGAAAATATGAACAACATCCAAATTTTTTTTCCCTTCTCTTAATTTTTTGAAGAATAGAGATTGATTAAACACATAAATAAATAAACCTAGGTCTGCACCCAAATCTAATTTACAACTCTATTGAATTTAACCGGAAGTAAGTAAAGTGAAAATGGTACGTCAAAAACATAAATCCTCGGTGATGATGTAAAGATGGAATTTGTGTACAAAAATATTTTTCCATGCAAGGACCAAATTTTATTGTGTATGTTGATACGAGCTTCGATTTGATATATTATAGTAATCGTTTCGTTACCCGAGTCAAAAGTTATCTCTCTTGAAATTTGTAACGCATATTTGTTTCATGTTTTTTATTATTTTGGAACTTGAGAACTACGTACCCTTTCTTTTTCTCTTCTCTTATATCTTGTCTAGGAATACATGCTATTTGAACACATACCTAAAGAATCCTAGGTCGGCACCCATATCTCCTTTATTGCTCTATTGAATAAAAGCGGAAGTAAGTAAAATGATAAAGGTGTGTCAAAAACTTTAATTACCCGGTAAGTGATGTAAACGATGAAATTCGGGTACACAAATGATTTTACTTAGTGAGACAAAATCCTATTTTGTAAGTTGATACGAGCTTTGATTTTAAATATTATAATAATAATTTCGATACCTGTGTCGAAAGTTTCTCCGTTGAACGTTGCAACTCATATTAAACAAATGTTTTGTGGTTTTTGAAAATGTGAACAACATCCAAATTTTTTTTCTCTTCTCTTAATTTTTTGAAGAATAGAGACTGATTAAATACATAAATAAAGAACCCTAGGTCGGCACCAAAATCTAATTTATAACTCTATTGAATTTAACCGGAACTAAGTAAAGTGAAAATGGTACGTCAAAAACATAAATCCTCGGTGATGATGTAAAGATGGAATTTGTGTACGATAATGATTTTCCAGGGCATGGCCAAATTTTATTGTGTATGTTGATACGAGCTTCGATTTGATATATTATAGTAATCGTTTCGATATCCGAGTCAAAAGGTATCTCTCTTGAAATTTGTACCTCATATTTGTTTGATGTTTTTTTATTATTTTGGAACATGACAACTACATCCCCGTTCTTTTTCTCTTCTATTAAATCTTGTTTATGAATACAGGCTATTTGAACACATAACTAAAGAATCTCAGGTCGGCACTCATAGCTCCTTTATTGCTCTATTAAATAAAACTGGAAGTAAGTAAAATGATAAAGGTGTGTCAAAAACATTAATTACCCGGTAAGGGATGTAAACGATGAAATTGGGTACACAAATGATTTAACTTAGTGAGAAAAAATCCTATTTTGTAAGTTGATACGAGCTTTGATTTTATATATTATAATAATCGTTTCAATACTTGAGTCAAAAATTTTCTCCGTTGAACCTTGCAACTCATATTAAACAAATGTTTTGTTGTTTTTGAAATTGTGAACAACATCCACATTTTTTTCTCTTCTCTTATTTTTTGAAGAATAGAGACTGATTAAACACATAAATAAATAACCCTAGGTCGGCACCAAAATCTAATATATAACTCTATTGAATAAAACAGGAAGTAAGTAAAGTGAAATTGGTACGTTAAAAACATAAACCCTCGGTGATGATGTAAAGATGGAATTTGTCTACAAAAATGATTTTTCATGGCAGGACCAAATTTTATTGTGTATGTTGATACGAGCTTCGATTTGATATATTATAGTAATCGTTTCGATACCCGAGTCAAAAGTTATCTTTCTTGAAATTTGTAACTCATATTTGTTTCATGTTTTTTATTATTTTTGAACATGAGAACTACGTCCCCTTTCTTTTGCTCTTCTCTTATATCTTGTTTATGAATACAGGCTATTTGAACACATAACTAATGAATCCCAGGTCGGCACCCATATCTCCTTTATTGCTCTATTGAATAAAACTGGAAGTATGTAAAATGATAAAGGTGTGTCAAAAACTTTAATTACCCGGTAAGTGATGTAAACGATGAAATTCGGGTACACAAATGATTTTACTTAGTGAGACAAAATCCTATTTTGTAAGTTGATACGAGCTTTGATTTTATATATTATAATAATAATTTCGATACCTGTGTCGAAAGTTTCTCCGTTGAACGTTGCAACTCATATTAAACAAATGTTTTGTTGTTTTTGAAAATGTGAACAAGATCTAAATTATTTTTCTCTTCTCTTAATTTTTGAGGAATAGAGACTGATTAAACACATAAATAAAGAACCCTAGGTCGGCACCAAAATCTAATATATAACTCTATTGAATAAAACAGGAAGTAAGTAAAGTGAAAATCGTACGTTAAAAACATAAACCCTCGGTGATGATGTAAAGATGGAATTTGTCTACAAAAATAATTTTTCATGGCAGGACCAAATTTTATTGTGTATGTTGATACGAGCTTCGATTTGATATATTATAGTAATCGTTTCGATACCCGAGTCAAAAGTTATCTTTCTTGAAATTTGTAACTCATATTTGTTTCATGTTTTTTATTATTTTGGAACAAGAGAACTACGTCCCCTTTCTTTTTCTCTTCTCTTATATCTTGTTTAAGAATACAGGCTATTTGAACACATAACTAAAGAATCCTAGGTCAACACCCATATCGCCATTATTTTGTCTATTGAATAAAACCGAAAGTAAGTTAAATGATAAAGGTGTGTCAAAAACTTTAATTACCCGGTAAGTGATTTAAAAGATGAAATTTGGGTACACAAATGATTTTACTTAGTGAGACAAAATCCTATTTTGTAAGTTGATACGAGCTTTGATTTTATATATTATAATAATCGTTTCAATACTTGAGTCAAAAAATTTCTCCGTTGAACCTTGCAACTCATATTAAACAAATGTTTTGTTGTTTTTGAAAATGTGAACAACATCCACATTTTTTTCTCTTCTCTTATTTTTTGAAGAATAGAGACTGATTAAAAACATAAATAAAGAACCCTAGGTCGGCACCAAAATCTAATATATAACTCTATTGAATAAAACAGGAAGTAAGTAAAGTGAAAACGGTACGTTAAAAACATAAACCCTCGGTGATGATGTAAAGATGGAATTTGTCTACAAAAATGATTTTTCAGGGCAGGACCAAATTTTATTGTGTATGTTGATACGAGCTTCGATTCGATATATTATAGTAATCGTTTCGATACCCGAGTCAAAAGTTATCTTTCTTGAAATTTGTAACTCATATTTGTTTCATGTTTTTTATTATTTTGGAACATGAGAACTACGTCCCCTTTCTTTTTCTCTTCTCTTATTTCTTGTTTATGAATACAGGCTATTTGAACACATAACTAAAGAATCCTAGGTCAACACCCATATCGCCTTTATTTCTCTATTGAATAAAACTGAAAGTAAGTAAAATTATAAAGGTGTGTCAAAAACTTTAATTACCCGGTAAGTGATTTAAAAGATGAAATTCGGGTACACAAATGATTTTACTTAGTTAGACAAAATCATATTTTGTAAGTTGATACGAGCTTTGATTTTATATATTATAATAATCGTTTCCATACTTGAGTCAAAAATTTTCTCCGTTGAACGTTGCAACTCATATTAAACAAATGTTTTGTTGTTTTTGAAAATGTGAACAACATCTAAATTTTTTTTCTCTTCTCTTAATTTTTGAGGAATAGAGACTGATTAAACACATAAATAAAGAACCCTAGGTCGGCACCAAAATCTAATATATAACTCTATTGAATAAAACAGGAAGTAAGTAAAGTGAAAATGGTACGTTTAAAACATAAACCCTCGGTGATGATGTAAAGATGGAATTTGTCTACAAAAATGATTTTTCATGGCAGGACCAAATTTTATTGTGTATGTTGATACGAGCTTCGATTTGATATATTATAGTAATCGTTTCGATACCCGAGTCAAAAGTTATCTTTCTTGAAATTTGTAACTCATATTTGTTTCATGTTTTTTATTATTTTGGAACAAGAGAACTACGTCCCCTTTCTTTTTCTCTTCTCTTATATCTTGTTTAAGAATACAGGCTATTTGAACACATAACTAAAGAATCCTAGGTCAACACCCATATCGCCTTTATTTTGCCTATTGAATAAAACTGAAAGTAAGTAAAATGATAAAGGTGTGTCAAAAACTTTAATTACCCGGTAAGTGATTTAAAAGATGAAATTCGGGTACACAAATGATTTTACTTAGTGAGACAAAATCATATTTTGTAAGTTGATACGAGCTTTGATTTTATATATTATAATAATCGTTTCAATACTTGAGTCAAACATTTTCTCCGTTGAACGTTGCAACTCATATTAAACAAATGTTTTGTTGTTTTTGAAAATGTGAACAACATCCACATTTTTTTCTCTTCTCATATTTTTTGAAGAATAGAGACTGATTAAAAACATAAATAAAGAACCCTAGGTCGGCACCAAAATCTAATATATAACTCTATTGAATAAAACAGGAAGTAAGTAAAGTGAAAACGGTACGTTAAAAACATAAACCCTCGGTGATGATGTAAAGATGGAATTTGTCTACAAAAATGATTTTTCATGGCAGGACCAAATTTTATTGTGTATGTTGATACGAGCTTCGATTCGATATATTATAGTAATCGTTTCGATACCCGAGTCAAAAGTTATCTTTCTTGAAATTTGTAACTCATATTTGTTTCATGTTTTTTATTATTTTGGAACATGAGAACTACGTCCCCTTTCTTTTTCTCTTCTCTTATTTCTTGTTTATGAATACAGGCTATTTGAACACATAACTAAAGAATCCTAGGTCAACACCCATATCGCCTTTATTTCTCTATTGAATAAAACTGAAAGTAAGTAAAATGATAAAGGTGTGTCAAAAACTTTAATTACCCGGTAAGTGATTTAAAAGATGAAATTCGGGTACACAAATGATTTTACTTAGTTAGACAAAATCATATTTTGTAAGTTGATACGAGCTTTGATTTTATATATTATAATAATCGTTTCCATACTTGAGTCAAAAAATTTCTCCGTTGAACGTTGCAACTCATATTAAACAAATGTTTTGTTGTTTTTGAAAATGTGAACAACATCTAAATTTTTTTTCTCTTCTCTTAATTTTTGAGGAATAGAGACTGATTAAACACATAAATAAAGAACCCTAGGTCGGCACCAAAATCTAATATATAACTCTATTGAATAAAACAGGAAGTAAGTAAAGTGAAAATGGTACGTTTAAAACATAAACCCTCGGTGATGATGTAAAGATGGAATTTGTCTACAAAAATGATTTTTCATGGCAGGACCAAATTTTATTGTGTATGTTGATACGAGCTTCGATTTGATATATTATAGTAATCGTTTCGATACCCGAGTCAAAAGTTATCTTTCTTGAAATTTGTAACTCATATTTGTTTCATGTTTTTTATTATTTTGGAACAAGAGAACTACGTCCCCTTTCTTTTTCTCTTCTCTTATATCTTGTTTAAGAATACAGGCTATTTGAACACATAACTAAAGAATCCTAGGTCAACACCCATATCGCCTTTATTTTGCCTATTGAATAAAACTGAAAGTAAGTAAAATGATAAAGGTGTGTCAAAAACTTTAATTACCCGGTAAGTGATTTAAAAGATGAAATTCGGGTACACAAATGATTTTAGTTAGTGAGACAAAATCATATTTTGTAAGTTGATACGAGCTTTGATTTTATATATTATAATAATCGTTTCAATACTTGAGTCAAACATTTTCTCCGTTGAACCTTGCAACTCATATTAAACAAATGTTTTGTTGTTTTTGAAAATGTGAACAACATCCACATTTTTTTCTCTTCTCTTATTTTTTGAAGAATAGAGACTGATTAAACACATAAATAAAGAACCCTAGGTCGGCACCAAAATCTAATATATAACTCTATTGAATAAAACAGGAAGTAAGTAAAGTGAAAATGGTACGTTAAAAACATAAATCCTCGGTGATGATGTAAAGATGGAATTTGTCTACAAAAATGATTTTTCATGGCAGGACCAAATTTTATTGTGTATGTTGATACGAGCTTCGATTTGATATATTATAGTAATCGTTTCGATACCCGAGTCAAAAGTTATCTTTCTTGAAATTTGTAACTCATATTTGTTTCATGTTTTTTATTATTTTGGAACATGAGAACTACGTCCCCTTTCTTTTTCTCTTCTCTTATATCTTGTTTATGAATACAGGCTATTTGAACACATAACTAAAGAATCCCAGGTCGGCACCCATATCTCCTTTATTGCTCTATTGAATAAAACTGGAAGTATGTAAAATGATAAAGGTGTGTCAAAAACTTTAATTACCCGGTAAGTGATGTAAACGATGAAATTCGGGTACACAAATGATTTTACTTAGTGAGACAAAATCCTATTTTGTAAGTTGATACGAGCTTTGATTTTATATATTAATATAATAATTTCGATACCTGTGTCGAAAGTTTCTCCGTTGAACGTTGCAACTCATATTAAACAAATGTTTTGTTGTTTTTGAAAATGGGAACAAGATCTAAATTTTTTTTCTCTTCTCTTAATTTTTGAGGAATAGAGACTGATTAAACACATAAATAAAGAACCCTAGGTCTGCACCAAAATCTAATATATAACTCTATTGAATAAAACAGGAAGTAAGTAAAGTGAAAATGGTACGTTTAAAACATAAACCCTCGGTGATGATGTAAAGATGGAATTTGTCTACAAAAATGATTTTTCATGGCAGGACCAAATTTTATTGTGTATGTTGATACGAGCTTCGATTTGATATATTATAGTAATCGTTTCGATACCCGAGTCAAAAGTTATCTTTCTTGAAATTTGTAACTCATATTTGTTTCATGTTTTTTATTATTTTGGAACAAGAGAACTACGTCCCCTTTCTTTTTCTCTTCTCTTATATCTTGTTTAAGAATACAGGCTATTTGAACACATAACTAAAGAATCCTAGGTCAACACCCATATCGCCTTTATTTTGTCTATTGAATAAACCCGAAAATAAGTAAAATGATAAAGGTGTGTCAAAAACTTTTATTACCCGGTAAGTGATTTAAAAGATGAAATTCGGGTACACAAATGATTTTACTTAGTGAGACAAAATCATATTTTGTAAGTTGATACGAGCTTTGATTTTATATATTATAATAATCGTTTCAATACTTGAGTCAAAAAATTTCTCCGTTGAACCTTGCAACTCATATTAAACAAATGTTTTGTTGTTTTTGAAAATGTGAACAACATCCACATTATTTTCTTTTCTCTTATTTTTTGAAGAATAGAGACTGATTAAAAACATAAATAAAGAACCCTAGGTCGGCACCAAAATCTAATATATAACTCTATTGAATAAAACAGGAAGTAAGTAAAGTGAAAACGGTACGTTAAAAACATAAACCCTCGGTGATGATGTAAAGATGGAATTTGTCTACAAAAATGATTTTTCATGGCAGGACCAAATTTTATTGTGTATGTTGATACGAGCTTCGATTCGATATATTATAGTAATCGTTTCGATACCCGAGTCAAAAGTTATCTTTCTTGAAATTTGTAACTCATATTTGTTTCATGTTTTTTATTATTTTGGAACATGAGAACTACGTCCCCTTTCTTTTTCTCTTCTCTTATTTCTTGTTTATGAATACAGGCTATTTGAACACATAACTAAAGAATCCTAGGTCAACACCCATATCGCTTTTATTTCTCTATTGAATAAAACTGAAAGTAAGTAAAATGATAAAGGTGTGTCAAAAACTTTAATTACCCGGTAAGTGATTTAAAAGATGAAATTCGGGTACACAAATGATTTTACTTAGTTAGACAAAATCATATTTTGTAAGTTGATACGAGCTTTGATTTTATATATTATAATAATCGTTTCAATACTTGAGTCAAAAATTTTCTCCGTTGAACGTTGCAACTCATATTAAACAAATGTTTTGTTGTTTTTGAAAATGTGAACAACATCTAAATTTTTTTTCTCTTCTCTTAATTTTTGAGGAATAGAGACTGATTAAACACATAAATAAAGAACCCTAGGTCGGCACCAAAATCTAATATATAACTCTATTGAATAAAACAGGAAGTAAGTAAAGTGAAAATGGTACGTTTAAAACATAAACCCTCGGTGATGATGTAAAGATGGAATTTGTCTACAAAAATGATTTTTCATGGCAGGACCAAATTTTATTGTGTATGTTGATACGAGCTTCGATTTGATATATTATAGTAATCGTTTCGATACCCGAGTCAAAAGTTATCTTTCTTGAAATTTGTAACTCATATTTGTTTCATGTTTTTTATTATTTTGGAACAAGAGAACTACGTCCCCTTTCTTTTTCTCTTCTCTTATATCTTGTTTAAGAATACAGGCTATTTGAACACATAACTAAAGAATCCTAGGTCAACACCCATATCGCCTTTATTTTGCCTATTGAATAAAACTGAAAGTAAGTAAAATGATAAAGGTGTGTCAAAAACTTTAATTACCCGGTAAGTGATTTAAAAGATGAAATTCGGGTACACAAATGATTTTACTTAGTGAGACAAAATCATATTTTGTAAGTTGATACGAGCTTTGATTTTATATATTATAATAATCGTTTCAATACTTGAGTCAAACATTTTCTCCGTTGAACCTTGCAACTCATATTAAACAAATGTTTTGTTGTTTTTGAAAATGTGAACAACATCCACATTTTTTTCTCTTCTCTTATTTTTTGAAGAATAGAGACTGATTAAACACATAAATAAAGAACCCTAGGTCGGCACCAAAATCTAATATATAACTCTATTGAATAAAACAGGAAGTAAGTAAAGTGAAAATGGTACGTTAAAAACATAAATCCTCGGTGATGATGTAAAGATGGAATTTGTCTACAAAAATGATTTTTCATGGCAGGACCAAATTTTATTGTGTATGTTGATACGAGCTTCGATTTGATATATTATAGTAATCGTTTCGATACCCGAGTCAAAAGTTATCTTTCTTGAAATTTGTAACTCATATTTGTTTCATGTTTTTTATTATTTTGGAACATGAGAACTACGTCCCCTTTCTTTTTCTCTTCTCTTATATCTTGTTTATGAATACAGGCTATTTGAACACATAACTAAAGAATCCCAGGTCGGCACCCATATCTCCTTTATTGCTCTATTGAATAAAACTGGAAGTATGTAAAATGATAAAGGTGTGTCAAAAACTTTAATTACCCGGTAAGTGATGTAAACGATGAAATTCGGGTACACAAATGATTTTACTTAGTGAGACAAAATCCTATTTTGTAAGTTGATACGAGCTTTGATTTTATATATTAATATAATAATTTCGATACCTGTGTCGAAAGTTTCTCCGTTGAACGTTGCAACTCATATTAAACAAATGTTTTGTTGTTTTTGAAAATGGGAACAAGATCTAAATTTTTTTTCTCTTCTCTTAATTTTTGAGGAATAGAGACTGATTAAACACATAAATAAAGAACCCTAGGTCTGCACCAAAATCTAATATATAACTCTATTGAATAAAACAGGAAGTAAGTAAAGTGAAAATGGTACGTTTAAAACATAAACCCTCGGTGATGATGTAAAGATGGAATTTGTCTACAAAAATGATTTTTCATGGCAGGACCAAATTTTATTGTGTATGTTGATACGAGCTTCGATTTGATATATTATAGTAATCGTTTCGATACACGAGTCAAAAGTTATCTTTCTTGAAATTTGTAACTCATATTTGTTTCATGTTTTTTATTATTTTGGAACAAGAGAACTACGTCCCATTTCTTTTTCTCTTCTCTTATATCTTGTTTAAGAATACAGGCTATTTGAACACATAACTAAAGAATCCTAGGTCAACACCCATATCGCCTTTATTTTGTCTATTGAATAAACCCGAAAATAAGTAAAATGATAAAGGTGTGTCAAAAACTTTAATTACCCGGTAAGTGATTTAAAAGATGAAATTCGGGTACACAAATGATTTTACTTAGTGAGACAAAATCATATTTTGTAAGTTGATACGAGCTTTGATTTTATATATTATAATAATCGTTTCAATACTTGAGTCAAAAAATTTCTCCGTTGAACCTTGCAACTCATATTAAACAAATGTTTTGTTGTTTTTGAAAATGTGAACAACATCCACATTATTTTCTCTTCTCTTATTTTTTGAAGAATAGAGACTGATTAAAAACATAAATAAAGAACCCTAGGTCGGCACCAAAATCTAATATATAACTCTATTGAATAAAACAGGAAGTAAGTAAAGTGAAAACGGTACGTTAAAAACATAAACCCTCGGTGATGATGTAAAGATGGAATTTGTCTACAAAAATGATTTTTCATGGCAGGACCAAATTTTATTGTGTATGTTGATACGAGCTTCGATTTGATATATTATAGTAATCGTTTCGATACCCGAGTCAAAAGTTATCTTTCTTGAAATTTGTAACTCATATTTGTTTCATGTTTTTTATTATTTTGGAACATGAGAACTACGTCCCCTTTCTTTTTCTCTTCTCTTATTTCTTGTTTATGAATACAGGCTATTTGAACACATAACTAAAGAATCCTAGGTCAACACCCATATCGCTTTTATTTCTCTATTGAATAAAACTGAAAGTAAGTAAAATGATAAAGGTGTGTCAAAAACTTTAATTACCCGGTAAGTGATTTAAAAGATGAAATTCGGGTACACAAATGATTTTACTTAGTTAGACAAAATCATATTTTGTAAGTTGATACGAGCTTTGATTTTATATATTATAATAATCGTTTCAATACTTGAGTCAAAAATTTTCTCCGTTGAACGTTGCAACTCATATTAAACAAATGTTTTGTTGTTTTTGAAAATGTGAACAACATCTAAATTTTTTTTCTCTTCTCTTAATTTTTGAGGAATAGAGACTGATTAAACACATAAATAAAGAACCCTAGGTCGGCACCAAAATCTAATATATAACTCTATTGAATAAAACAGGAAGTAAGTAAAGTGAAAATGGTACGTTTAAAACATAAACCCTCGGTGATGATGTAAAGATGGAATTTGTCTACAAAAATGATTTTTCATGGCAGGACCAAATTTTATTGTGTATGTTGATACGAGCTTCGATTTGATATATTATAGTAATCGTTTCGATACCCGAGTCAAAAGTTATCTTTCTTGAAATTTGTAACTCATATTTGTTTCATGTTTTTTATTATTTTGGAACAAGAGAACTACGTCCCCTTTCTTTTTCTCTTCTCTTATATCTTGTTTAAGAATACAGGCTATTTGAACACATAACTAAAGAATCCTAGGTCAACACCCATATCGCCTTTATTTTGCCTATTGAATAAAACTGAAAGTAAGTAAAATGATAAAGGTGTGTCAAAAACTTTAATTACCCGGTAAGTGATTTAAAAGATGAAATTCGGGTACACAAATGATTTTACTTAGTGAGACAAAATCATATTTTGTAAGTTGATACGAGCTTTGATTTTATATATTATAATAATCGTTTCAATACTTGAGTCAAACATTTTCTCCGTTGAACCTTGCAACTCATATTAAACAAATGTTTTGTTGTTTTTGAAAATGTGAACAACATCCACATTTTTTTCTCTTCTCTTATTTTTTGAAGAATAGAGACTGATTAAACACATAAATAAAGAACCCTAGGTCGGCACCAAAATCTAATATATAACTCTATTGAATAAAACAGGAAGTAAGTAAAGTGAAAATGGTACGTTAAAAACATAAATCCTCGGTGATGATGTAAAGATGGAATTTATCTACAAAAATGATTTTTCATGGCAGGACCAAATTTTATTGTGTATGTTGATACGAGCTTCGATTTGATATATTATAGTAATCGTTTCGATACCCGAGTCAAAAGTTATCTTTCTTGAAATTTGTAACTCATATTTGTTTCATGTTTTTTATTATTTTGGAACATGAGAACTACGTCCCCTTTCTTTTTCTCTTCTCTTATATCTTGTTTATGAATACAGGATATTTGAACACATAACTAAAGAATCCCAGGTCGGCACCCATATCTCCTTTATTGCTCTATTGAATAAAACTGGAAGTATGTAAAATGATAAAGGTGTGTCAAAAACTTTAATTACCCGGTAAGTGATGTAAACGATGAAATTCGGGTACACAAATGATTTTACTTAGTGAGACAAAATCCTATTTTGTAAGTTGATAAGAGCTTTGATTTTATATATTAATATAATAATTTCGATACCTGTGTCGAAAGTTTCTCCGTTGAACGTTGCAACTCATATTAAATAAATGTTTTGTTGTTTTTGAAAATGGGAACAAGATCTAAATTTTTTTCTCTTCTCTTAATTTTTGAGGAATAGAGACTGATTAAACACATAAATAAAGAACCCTAGGTCGGCACCAAAATCTAATATATAACTCTATTGAATAAAACAGGAAGTAAGTAAAGTGAAAATGGTACGTTTAAAACATAAACCCTCGGTGATGATGTAAAGATGGAATTTGTCTACAAAAATGATTTTTCATGGCAGGACCAAATTTTATTGTGTATGTTGATACGAGCTTCGATTTGATATATTATAGTAATCGTTTCGATACCCGAGTCAAAAGTTATCTTTCTTGAAATTTGTAACTCATATTTGTTTCATGTTTTTTATTATTTTGGAACAAGAGAACTACGTCCCCTTTCTTTTTCTCTTCTCTTATATCTTGTTTAAGAATACAGGCTATTTGTACACATAACTAAAGAATCCTAGGTCAACACCCATATCGCCTTTATTTTGTCTATTGAATAAAACCGAAAGTAAGTAAAATGATAAAGGTGTGTCAAAAACTTTAATTACCCGGTAAGTGATTTAAAAGATGAAATTCGGGTACACAAATGATTTTACTTAGTGAGACAAAATCCTATTTTGTAAGTTGATACGAGCTTTGATTTTATATATTAATATAATAATTTCGATACCTGTGTCGAAAGTTTCTCCGTTGAACGTTGCAACTCATATTAAATAAATGTTTTGTTGTTTTTGAAAATGGGAACAAGATCTAAATTTTTTTTCTCTTCTCTTAATTTTTGAGGAATAGAGACTGATTAAACACATAAATAAAGAACCCTAGGTCGGCACCAAAATCTAATATATAACTCTATTGAATAAAACAGGAAGTAAGTAAAGTGAAAATGGTACGTTTAAAACATAAACCCTCGGTGATGATGTAAAGATGGAATTTGTCTACAAAAATGATTTTTCATGGCAGGACCAAATTTTATTGTGTATGTTGATACGAGCTTCGATTTGATATATTATAGTAATCGTTTCGATACCCGAGTCAAAAGTTATCTGTCTTGAAATTTGTAACTCATATTTGTTTCATGTTTTTTATTATTTTGGAACATGAGAACTACGTCCCCTTTCTTTTTCTCTTCTCTTATATCTTGTTTATGAATACAGGCTATTTGAACACATAACTAAAGAATCCTAGGTCAACACCCATATCACCTTTATTTCTCTATTGAATAAAACTGAAAGTAAGTAAAATGATAAAGGTGTGTCAAAAACTTTAATTACCCGGTAAGTGATTTAAAAGATGAAATTCGGGTACACAAATGATTTTACTTAGTTAGACAAAATCATATTTTGTAAGTTGATACGAGCTTTGATTTTATATATTATAATAATCGTTTCAATACTTGAGTCAAAAATTTTCTCCGTTGAACCTTGCAACTCATATTAAACAAATGTTTTGTTGTTTTTGAAAATGTGAACAACATCCACATTTTTTTCTCTTCTCTTATTTTTTGAAGAATAGAGACTGATTAAACACATAAATAAAGAACCCTAGGTCGGCACCAAAATCTAATATATAACTCTATTGAATAAAACAGGAAGTAAGTAAAGTGAAAATGGTACGTTAAAAACATAAACCCTCGGTGATGATGTAAAGATGGAATTTGTCTACAAAAATGATTTTTCATGGCAGGACCAAATTTTATTGTGTATGTTGATACGAGCTTCGATTTGATATATTATAGTAATCGTTTCGATACCCGAGTCAAAAGTTATCTTTCTTGAAATTTGTAACTCATATTTGTTTCATGTTTTTTATTATTTTGGAACATGAGAAATACGTCCCCTTTCTTTTTCTCTTCTCTTATATCTTGTTTAATAATACAGGCTATTTGAACACATAACTAAAGAATCCTAGGTCGGCACCAATATCTCTTTTATAGCTCTATTGAATGAAACCGAAAGTAAGTAAAATAATAAAGGAATGTCAAAAACTTTAATTACCCGGTAAGTGATGTAAACGATGAAATTCGGGTACACAAATGATTTTACTTCGTGAGACAAAATCATATTTTGTAAGTTCATACGAGCTTTGATTTTATATATTATAATAATCGTTTCGATACCTGTGTCAAAATTTGTCTCCGTTGAACGTTGCAACTCATATTAACCAAATGTTTTGTTATTTTTGAAAATATGAACAACATCCACATTTTTTCCCTTCTCTTATTTTTTTAAGAATAGAGACTGATTAAACACATAAATAAAGAACCCTAGGTCGGCACCAAAATCTAATTTATAACTCTATTGAACAAAACCGGAAGTAAGTAAAGTGAAAATGGTACGTCAAAAACTTAAACCCTCGGTGCTAATGTAAACGATGGAATTTTTCTACAAAACTGATTTTTCATGGCGCAACCAAATTTTATTGTGTAAGTTGATACGAACTTCGATTTGATATATTATAGTACTCGTTTCGATACGCGAGTCAAAAGTTATCTCTCTTAAAATTTGTAACTCATATTTGTTTCATGTTTTTTATTATTTTGGAACATGAAAACTACATCCCCTTTCTTTTTCTCTTCTCTTATATCTTGTTTAATAATACAGGCTATTTGAACACATAACTAAAGAATCCTAGGTCGGCACCAATATCTCCTTTATAGCTCTATTGAATAAAACCGAAAGTAAGTAAAATAATAAAGGTGTGTCAAAAACTTTAATTACCCCGTAAGTGATGTAAACGATGAAATTCGGGTACACAAATGATTTTACTTAGTGAGACAAAATCATATTTTTGTAAGTTGATACTAGCTTTGATTTTATATATTATAACAATCGTTTTGATACCTGTGTCAAATGTTGTCTCCGTTGAACGTTGCAACTCATATTAACCAAATGTTTTGTTGTTTTTGAAAATGTGAACAACATTCAAATTTTTTTTCTCTTCTCTTAATTTGTTTAAGAATAGAGATTGATTAAACACATAAATAAAGAACCCAAGGTCGGCACCAAAATCTAATTTATAACTCTATTGACCAAAACCGGAAGTAAGTAAAGTGAAAATGGTACGTCAAAAACTTAAACCCTCGGTGATGATGTAAACGATGGAATTTGTCTATAAAAATGATTTTTGATGGCGCAACCCAATTTTATTGTGTAAGTTGATACGAACTTCGATTTGATATATTATAGTACTCGTTTCGATACCCGACTAAAAAGTTATCTCTCTTGAAATTTGTAACTCATATTTGTTTCATGTTTTTTATTATTTTGGAACCTGAAAACTACATCCCCTTTCTTTTTCTCTTCTCTTATATCTTGTTTAATAATACAGGCTATTTGAACACATAACTAAAGAATCCTAGGTCGGCACCAATATCTCCTTTATAGCTCTATTGAATAAAACCGAAAGTAAGTAAAATAATAAAGGTGTGTCAAAAACTTTAATTACCCCGTAAGTGATGTAAACGATGAAATTCGGGTACACAAATGATTTTACTTAGTGAGACAAAATCATATTTTGTAAGTTGATACTAGCTTTGATTTTATATATTATAATAATCGTTTTGATACCTGTGTCAAATGTTGTCTCCGTTGAACGTTGCAACTCATATTAACCAAATGTTTTGTTGTTTTTGAAAATGTGAACAACATTCAAATTTTTTTTCTCTTCTCTTAATTTGTTTAAGAATAGAGATTGATTAAACACATAAATAAAGAACCCAAGGTCGGCACCAAAATCTAATTTATAACTCTATTGACCAAAACCGGAAGTAAGTAAAGTGAAAATGGTACGTCAAAAACTTAAACCCTCGGTGATGATGTAAACGATGGAATTTGTCTACAAAAATGATTTTTGATGGCGCAACCCAATTTTATTGTGTAAGTTGATACGAACTTCGATTTGATATATTATAGTACTCGTTTCGATACCCGACTCAAAAGTTATCTCTCTTGAAATTTGTAACTCATATTTGTTTCATGTTTTTTATTATTTTGGAACCTGAAAACTACATCCCCTTTCTTTTTCTCTTCTCTTATATCTTGTTTAATAATACAGGCTATTTGAACACATAACTAAAGAATCCTAGGTCGGCACCAATATCTCCTTTATAGCTCTATTGAATGAAACCGAAAGTAAGTAAAATAATAAAGGTGTGTCAAAAACATTAATTACCCGGTAAGTGATGTAAACGATGAAATTCGGGTACACAAATGATTTTACTTCGTGAGACAAAATCATATTTTGTAAGTTCATACGAGTTTTGATTTTATATATTATAATAATCGTTTCGATACCTGTGTCAAAATTTGTCTCCGTTGAACGTTTCAACTCATATTAACCAAATGTTTTGTTATTTTGAAAATATGAACAACATCCACATTTTTTTCTCTTCTCTTATTTTTTTAAGAATAGAGACTGATTAAACACATAAATAAAGAACCCTATGTCGGCACCAAAATCTAATTTATAACTCTATTGAACAAAACCGGAAGTAAGTAAAGTGAAAATGGTACGTCAAAAACTTAAACCCTCGGTGCTAATGTAAACGATGGAATTTTTCTACAAAAATGATTTTTCATGGCGCAACCAAATTTTATGGTGTAAGTTGATACGAACTTCGATTTGATATATTATAGTACTCGTTTCCATACGCGAGTCAAAAGTTATCTCTCTTAAAATTTGTAACTCATATTTGTTTCATGTTTTTTATTATTTTGGAACATGAAAACTACATCCCCTTTCTTTTTCTCTTCTCTTATATCTTGTTTAATAATACAGGCTATTTGAACACATAACTAAAGAATCCTAGGTCGGCACCAATATCTCCTTTATAGCTCTATTGAATAAAACGGAAAGTATGTAAAATAATAAAGGTGTGTCAAAAACTTTAATTACCCGGTAAGTGATGTAAACGATGAAATTCGGGTACACAAATGATTTTACTTCGTGAGACAAAATCATATTTTGTAAGTTCATACGAGCTTTGATTTTATATATTATAATAATCGTTTCGATACCTGATGAGTGCTCAAAAAGCACTAAAATAACCATGATTTTATGCACATTAATTGATTAAAAATACCCGGTACTGTGCAACCGCGGTACTGTTCATACCCGGTACTGTTCATACCCGGTACTGTGCAGCCGCCCCCTGTCATGCTGACGTCATCAAATGACGTCAGTAATCAATAATCCGCGTTTTTACATTTTTTTAACATTTTTTTCTCTACTTTTTCTCTCCATCCTCACCTATAAATACCCCCCTTCCCTTCACTTCAAAACACACCTTCAAAACACACTTCTCTCTTCTTTCTTTCTCTCATTTCTTAGTTTTTAAGTTTTCCTTAGTTTCTTTCTTAGTTTCTAAGTTTTTCTTAGTTTCCTTCTTAGTTTTTAGTTCAATTCTCTTAGTTTTAGTGTTCTTCTCTTTTTGAGAGGAACTTGTAATGTTTTTGTAATAATTTAGTTTTTGATTCAATAAATGGGAGTGCAAATTCCGCTTGGAGGTTTTCTAGCAACGGGAATAGCGTCGAAGTTCTGTAACGATTTTATTTTCTTTACAGTTATTTTTGTGCTTTATTCTTACATGTTATATTTAATTTGTCTATGATTAAATTTAACTCTGCTAGCTGTTTATAAACATGATATAATAATAACGTTGTTATGCTTGCGAAATATTAAATAGGTGAAAATTTCTAAAATGAATTGATTTTGTTTTTATTCAAGATTTTATATTAAGAATGTTAGAGAGAAATATATTATTTTTCATTACAAACTTAAAACTGAAAATTAGATTTTAAGGTTTAGTTATCCGGTCTAATTTAGAGTAGTGCTCTTTTATTTGTTGGTACAATCGCCCGGTAGTTAGAGTGAAACTCTATTTCAAAAGTTTTTATAAGAATTATTATGTGAAAATGTATTGACAACATGTTTTCAATAGTGGTTTTAAAACTTGAAAGTTAGTACTCGGATAATTAAATTCTTATGTTTAATTTGGACACCTTGAATAAAGTTTAAACTGTCTAACCCCACCAAAGGTGGCATTTAAATGGTTCATTTTCAATCTCTTAGAAAAAGGAATTAATTTAATTAAGCATATTAGTTATCAACCCCACCCATAGGTGTTAATTGATTTGTTTAGTTAACAAAGAATATCTAACCCCACCAAAGGTGGTATTTATATAAAAAAGAGAGAATCAATAAAATACCAATTTATATCTTTAATAACCTAGATAATATGAGCAAGCATAATTAATTTAGTTATTATATCCATAAATACTCCGCTAATATAAATGATAAAATTTACATGAATATTTATTGAATCTGTATATATGTTTATTTTTAGATAATTATTTATTGAATTTGTATCTATGTTTATTTTATGTTATTAGATTAGGAACACAAAAACCAAACTATCGTGACAGGATGTGTAGGATTTAATTTCGTTTTTAAAAGTTTGAATAATAAATTAAAAACCACATACATTCTTTCCTTAGATCGACCTTGGGAGTATACTTATCATTTTCTTTGAAATGATTCGTGCACATGCGAGAGTTTTATAAATATTAAAACCAAAGTATTTGCGAAGATCGGCGATGCCGGTTTTCGTTCATCAAGTTTTTGGCGCCGTTGCCGGGGAAGGAATAGCGTTTTTAAATTATTTATCAAAATTTTAAAAAAAATTTTGTGCTGTAAATAATTGTGATATTTTAATAATAATCAAATTTCAAAATTCATAATAAATAAAAAAAAATAAAAAAAAATAATAATTTTTTTTAATTGTAAAATAATTTAGAAATTTGAAATTTGAAGTAAAAAATTTTACCGTTCATAAATAGTAAAAAAAAAAATTTATAAAATCAAAATTCAAAAAATTTTAAGTTAATAAGAAATAATATAGCGTGAATAGTAAAAAAAATTACCGTTCAAAAAAAAAAAAATTTCAAAAACTTAAATTTCAAAAAGATTTTAAGTTAATAAGACATTATATAGCGTGAATAGTAAAATAAAATTACCGTTCATGAATAATAATAAAAAAAAACATTACTTGAATTTATACCTAATTAACTAAATAACATGAAAAGTAAAAATCTAATGGAGTTCTGTATAGGAGACTAGTTCTTGGAAGCCTTTGTGCCACTAGTCTTTCCTGGGAACGTTGCTCTGGCTAGTAGAATGGTATTTAAGGAGCCGTTTGCACCACCATTCTTTCCTGGGAGCACTCTTGGTTAATACTAATTATGTTACAAAATAAAAAAAATATATAAAAAAAAAATTAAGAAAAAAAAATGATAAAAAAAAAAAATTCTTTTTTTAGGGTTTAACTAGTTTTGTTTAGTGCTTTGTATTAAATAACATGTAAATTTTCTCTAAATATTTTATTTTGTTGACAGGAGTTTTAAATTTACGTTTACAATAGTCTATGCGTGGTAGGAGATCCTTAGGAAACCCTCTTACACCATATGTAAATAATTTTCATAAATTTAAACAAGTGTCAACAAAACTGGATTCTACCCATCAACCTGTTTTTGAGCCAAACATAGAACCAAGTCTTAATCCTTTGCTAGAACCAAAAGAAATGGAGGAAAACCAACATATTAGGGAAACTACGATGAAGGAGTTTGCAAGACCGGTGATTGGCACGGCAACTGCCGCTATTCAGTTGGGAGAGGCTGCTCGGAATTATGACCTTAAAAATATTCATTTTTCTATGCTTCCTTCCTTTTATGGGTTACCTAATGAAGATTCTCTTTCCTTTATGAGAGATTTCTATGCTACGGTCCAAACATTCCCCCTCGGTATTCTAAACGAGGATCAACTTAGGATGAGATGTTTTCCCTACACATTAAAGGATAAGGCCAAAACTTGGTTGATGTCACTTCCCCCAGGTTCTCTGATGACATGGGGTAACATTTACAATAAATTCATGGGAAAATTCTATTCCCACCAAAAAACATCAGAGTTGAGAGGAAAGATTGCTACTTTCTCTCAGATGGATGGAGAACCATTCCATGAAGCTTGGGATAGGTTCAAAATGTTTCTCACTCAATGTCCCCATCATAGCTTTCCCCTACAGTTGCAGAACCAATTCTTTTACGATGGACTTACACAACAATGTCAGTTCATTGTCGACAACGCTGCAGGAGGAGCAATAGGAGAAAAAACTGCCTCAGAGACGTATAACCTCTTTGAGATGTTGGGTGCTAATTCCCAACAGAAAAGCTCCCGAGTGAGAAAAGCTGGAGTTCATGAAATCGACTCCAATAATGAAGTTCAACAACAACTTGTTCAACTGACTAAGCAAGTTGCCCTTCTCGCTACACAAACCAACACCAATAATGATCAATATGGTTTGTATAACAACATGGGACATGGTACTGAAGCCTGTCCATATCAAGGAGATACAACTGGACCTGAACAGGTCAATGTATTGGGAGCATATCAACAGAGACCAAGGTTTGATCCCAATTCAAATACCTATAATCCTGGGTGGAGAAGTCATCCAAATTTTTCTTGGAGGCAAAACAACCCTCCTTTCACTCAAAGCTCAAACCAGGCAGGCCAGCAATTCCACCCACTTATTCCAAGAAGCATTCCCAATAAACCAACCCTGGAGGACAACTTGAATTCTTTTATTCAAGTTTGTAGGGATAACCAATCTAAAACCAATCAACGGTTGGACTCTGTGGAAACTTCTATTAAAAAGGTGGAAGTTCAAGTTGAACAGTTAGTTGAACATTTGCAAAAAGGCAAAGACTAATTTGATACTTAAATGAATTCAATGAAGAGGAGACATTGAGTTTTTCATTCTGCAATCTCCAAGCAACGTCTTACTAGAGGACGATAAATTTTAGTCCTGTATGGGAGGTCACCCATTATTGTATTTTGCTTTGTTTTAGTTTGCGTGTAATAAAAATTCAAATGAAATAAATTTGTTTGTTTCAAAAATTGTGTCCATTCGTTTAAATTTAAATTAAAAAAAAAATTAGGTTCCTTGCACCTTTTTGCTTTAAGCCTTTACGTTTTATCAAGTTATAAAAATATCTACTAAGAGCAAAATGTTGATACACAATAGGAGGAGGATCATTTTCAACTACAAACAACCATGGGAGATGCTGAAGATAGGCGGAAAAAGATGAAAGAATATACAATGCCAATCATTGGCAATGTAACTTCCGGTATCCAATTACAAGAGGCTGCAAGGAATTATGAATTGAAAAAGATTCATTATTCTTTGTTGCCTTCCTTTTACGGTATCCCTAATGAAGACCCTTTAAATTTCATTCGAGAATTCTATGCTATTGTCCAAACCTTTCCACTACATGCAATTAATGAAGATCAACTTAGGATGAGGTGTTTTCCTTACACTCTCAAAGATAAAGCTTGGTCATGGTTCATTACTCTACAGTCAGGTTCTCTTAAAACTTGGGAGGCAGTCTATGAAATTTTCATGGGTAGGTTCTATTCCCATCAAAAGACTGTTGATCTAAGAACAAAGATAGCAACATTTTCTCAAATGTATGAAGAGCCCTTTCATGAAGCTTGGGAACGATTCAAACTCCTTTTCATTCAATGTCAAAATCATAGCTTTCCATTACAGCTACAAAACCAATTCTTTTACGATGGATTGACACTACAGAGTCAATACATGGTTGATAATGCTGCTGGAGGTGCTGTAGGAGAAAAGACCGCAGAGGAAACCTATAATCTCTATGAGCTATTGGGTTCTAATTCCCAACAAAGAGGTGGTAGAAGGAAAGCAAAGGTCAATGAAGTCGGCTCTGATAATGAGATAACCTTGCAACTTGCTGAATTGACTAAACAAGTGAAATTCCTCACTTCCCACCAAATTTCAAATCAAGAGGTATGTGAAGTGTGTTGTTCAATTGGGCATGGTACTCATAATTGTTCAAATACTTGTGATTCTAGTGTCGATGCCATAGAGGAAGTCCAATCTTTTCAAAGGTATCATCCAAACACCTATAATCACCCAGCCTACACCCAATATCCAACACTAAGGTCGGATAACAACCACCCTTACCCACCAAGCCAATCTTTTAAACCAACCTTAGAAGATAGCTTGAATGCTTTTATTCAAGTTAGTCGTGACAACCAATTGATGACTAATCAAAGGTTGAACACCATGGAGGCTTCAGTTAAAAGAATTGAATCTAAAGTTGGGCAACTGGCTGAACAAATGCAAAAGAAAGAACCAGGAAAGTTGCCCAGTCAACCAGAACAAGCAAAGGATGTTAGAACCCTTCAAAGTGGTAAGGTAGTCAATACCAGTTTACCTGAAATCTCTAACAATCTACCTTGTAATTCACGTAACAGAGAAGGCGATACTCAAATCTCGCAAAAAGGAGAAACAGGTGTTAAACTTAACAAGCCTTCTGAAAAACTCATTGGGGGGTCATCTGACACCCCCAAAATTCAAAAGACAACAGAACCACACCAGATACAAGTACCTTTTCCCCACAGGTTAAAAGAGTCCAAACAAGATAAGCAATTCAATGATCTTTTTAATATGCTCTCTAAAGTAAATATCAATTTACCATTATTAGAAGTGATCATGAATGTGCCCTCATATGCCAAGTTTTTCAAAGAGTTGAATACTAAGAAAAGGAGGTATGAACTGAATGAAGGAGTAGTAGTATCAGAAATTTCTAGCGTTGTACTTCAGCACAAACTACCCCCTAAGTTGAAAGACCCTGGCAGTTTTATTATAAACATAACTATGGGGGATAGGAAGGTTGCTAAAGCAATGCTTGATTTAGGTGCTAGTATAAATTTGATGTCCTACTCTATATTCTTACAACTCAATCTAGGGGATTTAAAACACACAACTATGTCCCTTCAACTTGCAGATAGATCTCTTAAATATCCAGAGGGAATAGTTGAGGATGTTTTGGTACAGGTAGACAAACTGATAATACCTGTTGACTTTGTGGTTCTGGATATGCAAGAAAATCCAGCATTGGACAGAGAGCACACAATATTGCTCGGTAGACCATTTATGGCAACTACTAAAACTATTATTGATGTCCAAGATGGAAATTTGACAATGACAGTCTTAGGAGAGACTGTTCATTTTAAAGTTTTTGATTCTTCACCTTTCCCTTCTATTTCTGCCATCGATGAAATATTCGATGTTGATCCTTTGGATAATCTTGTCCAAAACACCTTTTTCCGAACCAGAATAAAAGACAAGCTTGAAACCGTTCTTACACTTGAAAAGGTTGAAAAGATTTAGATGAAGAAATTAAGGGGTACCTTGAACAACTAGACAATAATGAAGTGATGACAAAATCTAGTACACTTTTAAATCTACCCAGTTCTTCATCTAGTAAAGAGGCCAATCCACCTGAACTTGAACTCAAAGTCTTACCTGAGCACTTAAAATATGTGTTTTTGGGAGAGGGAGAAACTTATCCAGTGATAATTTCTTCAACCTTGACCAAACCACAAGAAAAGGAACTCATCAAAGTGCTTAAACAGTTTAAGAAATCTATAGGTTGGAGTATAGGGGATATAAGAGGCATTAGTCCAACAATGTGTATGCACAAGATCAACTTGGAGGATGGTGCTAAACCTGTACGAGAGGCCCAAAGAAGACTAAACCCAAACATGCAAGAGGTAGTTAAAAAAGAAATTCTTAAATTATTAGAAGAAGGGATTATCTATCCTATTGCGGATAGTAAGTGGGTTAGTCCAGTGCATGTGGTACCAAAGAAATCTGGGATAACAGTTGTTAAAAATGACAAAAGTGAATTAGTGCCCACTAGAATAATCACTGGATGGAGAATGTGTATAGATTTTAGGAAACTAAATTTATATACGAAAAAGGATCACTTTCCTCTTCCATTCATTGATCAAATGTTGGAAAGATTAGCTGGGCACGAATTTTACTGTTTTTTGGATGGACTGTCTGGATATTATCAAGTACCCATAGCACCAGAAGATCAGGAAAAGACCACATTTACATGTCCTTTTGGGACATTTGCTTTTCGCAGAATGCCATTTGGGTTATGCAATGCCCCTGCCACGTTCCAGAGATGCATGATATCCATTTTCTCGGACATGGTGGAGAAATTCATTGAGATTTTCATGGACGATTTCTCTGTCTTTGGGAACTCATTTGATGATTGCTTACATAAATTGACTTTGGTTTTAGAAAGATGCATTGAATGCAATCTAACCCTTAGTTGGGAGAAAAGTCATTTTATGGTTCAACAAGGGATAGTTTTAGGACATATAATTTCAAACAAGGGTATTGAAGTTGATAAGGCAAAAGTTGAATTGATATCCAAACTACCTCCCCCTACATCTGTGAAGGGGATAAGAAGCTTCTTGGGACATGCAGGATTCTACAGACGATTTATTAAAGATTTCTCTAAAATAAGTCGTCCATTATGTAACTTGCTATCCAAAGATGCTGATTTTGATTTCAACAATGACTGCCTTACTTCCTTTAATACCTTGAAAGATAAACTCACATCTACCCCTGTTATAATGGCACCAAACTGGTCTTTACCCTTTGAAATAATGTGTGACGCTTCTGATTATGCAATAGGAGCAGTCCTGGGACAAAGAGTGGATAAGCGTTTACATGTCATCTACTATGCTAGCAAAACACTCAATGATGCCCAGATGAATTACACCACCACTGAAAAGGAATTCTTGGCTATAGTATTCTCTTTAGACAAATTTCGGTCTTATTTAGTAGGATCTAAAGTGATTGTGCATTCTGATCATGCTGCTTTAAGATACCTATTAAGTAAACCAAATGCTAAGCCAAGATTAATCAGGTGGGTCTTACTCTTACAAGAATTTGACCTAGAAATCAAGGATAAGAAAGGCAGTGAAAACTTAGTAGCTGACCATTTGTCTAGGTTGATTTCTGACTTCAATTCTCTTAAAGATGAGAGTAATGACGATATAGTTGAAACCTTTCCTGATGAACAGTTATTTTTCATAGGTTCGAACCCATGGTATGCTGATATTGTAAACTATCTTGCCACTGGTGTTTTGCGACCTAACACTTCATATCAGGACAAGAAAAGGTTTTTTAAAACTATTAAGGACTATTTCTGGGATGACCCTTATTTATACAAGATTGGTCAAGATCAAGTCATCCAGAGATGTGTACCTGAAGAAGAACATAAGAGCATTCTGACTTTTTGTCATGAACTTCATTGTGGGGGTCATTTTGGAGGAGAAAAGACAGCCCCGTAAGATATTACAGTCTGGATTCTTTTGGCCCACTCTTTTTAAAGATGCTCATATGTTTTGTGCACAATGTGATAGATGTCAAAGAACAGGAAACATAAGCAAAAGAGATGAAATGCCTTTGACATCTAATTTAGTTGTTGAACTCTTCGATGTATGGGGGATTGACTTTATGGGTCCTTTTCCCCCCCCCATCTAATGGTTTTCAATACATTTTGGTTGCTGTGGATTATGTGTCCAAGTGGGTAGAAGCTATCCCCACCAAAACCAATGATGCTAATGTTGTTGTGAAATTCTTGAAAGATTTCATATTCAGTAGGTTCGGAACGCCTAGAGCTATAATAAGTGATGGAGGTAGCCATTTTTGTAACAAACTCTTTGATGGAGTACTAAACAAGTACAACATCACACATAAGGTAGCTACTTCATATCACCCTCAAACTTCCGGTTTAGTGGAAGTAAGTAATAGGCAAATTAAGGGAATATTGGAACGCACTGTGCGTCCCTCAAGGAAGGATTGGGCATTTAAGTTAAATGATGCCTTATGGGCATACCGCACCGCTTACAAAACACCTATTGGGATGAGCCCTTACCGGTTAATCTTTGGGAAAGCGTGCCACCTTCCAGTTGAACTTGAACACAAGGCTTATTGGGCAATTAAAGAGCTAAACATGGATTTAGATAAAGCAGGTGAAAAACGAGTACTCCAGCTTCATGAGTTGGAAGAAATTAGGAATGAAGCCTATGAGAATGCAAAATTATACAAGGAGCGTACTAAGCGCTACCATGACAAGAGGCTAGTTCCTAAAACTTTTCACCCTAGAATGAAAGTTCTTTTATTTAACTCTCATTTGAGATTGTTTCCAGGAAAGCTGAGATCAAGATGGGATGGACCATTCAAAATAGTTCAGGTATCTGAACATGGAGTAGTAGAACTATTGGACTCCAAGACACAAAAAACGTTCAAAGTTAATGGCCATCGTGTCAAGCCTTATGTAGAAGAACCAAACAACATTGCTGAAATGGATTGCATTTGGCTGAGTAACCCTTAGCACCAAAAAGATACGTCTTGCTAAGACGTTAAACTAAGCGCTGGATGGGAGGCAACCCATCATGTTAGGTAATTTTTTGTTTTATTTGTTTTATTTACTTAATATTATTGTTTATTTTAGTTTACTTATATGTGAATAATTTTAAAATTGTTAAAACTAAAATATTTGTTGAGATGTTAGAAGTTCACAGCAATCTGTCTGTATACACTTTAATGATGAATATGATGGATGCACCTGCATTTCTTCATTACTACTTACACATTCTCAAGAAATAGGTAATCTTTCTCCTCTTTTCTCTTTATCTTTAATTTGCAGTTGTTACATTGAGGACAATGTAAGTTCTAGGTTGGGGGTGGTGAAAAGTTACCATGCTTAATAAAAAAAATAAAAAAAAATTCTCACAAAAATTTATCATTTCTTTAAATCAAATTTAAGTAAATAGTTAAGTCTTTGGTACTGTTAGATTAATTTTTTTGAAAACATATCATGAAATATTGTGTAATTATTTTTGATAATTAGTTAGTTTTTGTCATAACTAGTATTTCTTGATAAAATGTGGAAATTATATTAAACCCAAAATCGGTGTTTATGAATTTTTTTTAGTGGAGACTACCCTTGTGAGATATAATTTGAGCCTAAATTCTTTTATTCAGAGTGAAATATATATTTTTTCTACTCCAAACACATTTCTTATTTATTCAAAAAGTTTAGATGATCTCTATAGGTATTAGCATTGAATGTATGATTTTTTTTCTCATCTTAATAGAGTATCATATATTTTTGATTATTATTTTTGCTTAAGATTAAATGATTTGAGTTGAAATTGATAGTATATGCTTATATCTCATTTATGCATGACTGCTACAAAAACAAAAAGACATATCTGGGGTTACCTAAACCAAGATCAAACAGAAAAGCCACAAAATTAACCACTCACCAAAATCCAAAAAAATGTACAATCTGTACATGGGTTGACTCTCTAAAAAAATACATATATTGAAAAATATCTAAAAAAAAAAAAATAGAGAGATAAAAAATATATATAGTATCATCTACATACTATGACCCACATTGCCTACAAAGTTGTGAGTAAAGGCTAATTACAAAAGAAAGATATAGGAAGTATTTCCCTAAAAAGTCATTGCAATTTCTTCATTTGTAAAAAGCATATATCTTGAAATTCTTTCTTAATGAGTTTGATTTATGCATAAAAATAATTTTTATATATGATATCTTTATAATTTATACATTCGATTCCTTTCATGAGATCAATGTTAAAATAACACTTTGAGCCTTTATTATTTATACATATGCGAACATATTAGTTCATTTCTATACATAAACTCTTTCGCATATAAATTAGTATGAGTGTTTGAACCCATAGGATTCAGTGTTTTGAGAGTATTGACTTGTGAGGAATAGAGTCGAAGCGAATTCTGATTCATGACACTGAAATTGGGTAAAATTAAATTGATACATTTTTGATATGAAATATGAAAATGATTTTCGACTAATTATTATAATAAAATCATGATTTTTTAAAGAGATTAAAATAACTTATGCTTGAGATTTTAATTATGATCTTAAAAGAGATTAAAAAGTATGAGACATTTTTGTGATATGTTTTTTTCTTTTATCCTTAAATTAATTTTTGATTTTGTTGTAATTTTAGTTTTTGATTTGATTGTTTTTATTGTTTCTTTTGATTTCTACATTTAGTTCAATGTTTGTGGGTATCATTACTGAAAACCCTCACGAGACTCAAACTCGTCCACTAGGGCAACCTAGGGGTTTAACGGCTTGTTGCATAGGCTAAATGCAACCGTTTCAATCCACGAAAGTGATTTAGGATAGTTTAATTTTTAGTTTTTATCGCTTCTCTTGCTAAGGGACTAGCAAGAAGCTGGTTGGGGGTTGTGATGAGTGCTCAAAAAGCACTAAAATAACCATGATGTTATGCACATTAATTGATTAAAAATACATATATTTATATGTTTTATCATATATTTATATAAATTTGTCTTTTTCGGAATCACGGGTATTTTTATTGTTTTTCAGGTATTTTGGCTTAAAAACGCAATTTAAAGACTCAAACAGGAATACTTGAAGCAATACATCACAAATATATTAATAAATAAGTGGGAAAAGGTCAACAAACATGGAAAAATTGGACAAAATGGGTCGAAAAGGTCAAAAATGTCAAAAAGACGAAAATCGCGCCGCCGCGCCCCAGCGCCCAGCACCGCCCCAAGCAGCAGCGCGCGTACTGTTCATCCGCGGTACTGTGTAGACTCGGCACTGTTCATACCCGATACTGTGCAGCCGCGGTACTGTTCATACCCGGAACTGTGCAGCCGCCCCCTGTCATGCTGACGTCATCAAATGACGTCAGCAATCAATAATCCGCGTTTTTACATTTTTTTAACATTTTTTCTCTACTTTTTCTCTCCATCCTCACCTATAAATACCCCCCTTCCCTTCACTTCAAAACACACCTTCAAAACACACTTCTCTCTTCTTTCTTTCTCTCATTTCTTAGTTTTTAAGTTTTCCTTAGTTTCTTTCTTAGTTTCTAAGTTTTTCTTAGTTTCCTTCTTAGTTTTTAGTTCAATTCTCTTAGTTTTAGTGTTCTTCTCTTGGCGACAAAAACTTGATGAACGAAAACCGGCATCGCCGATCTACGCAAATACTTTGGTTTTAATATTTATAAAACTCTCGCAAGTGCACGAATCATTTCGAAGAAAATGATAAGTATACTCCCAAGGTCGATCTAAGGAAAGAATGTATGTGGTTTTTAATTTATTATTCAAACTTTTAAAAACGAAATTAAATCCTAAACATCCTGTCACGATAGTTTGGTTTTTGTGTTCCTAATCTAATAACATAAAATAAACATAGATACAAATTCAATAAATAATTATCTAAAAATAAACATATATACAGATTCAATAAATATTTGTGCAAATTTTATCATTTATATTAGCGGAGTATTTATGGATATAATAACTAAATTAATTATGCTTGCTCATATTATCTAGGTTATTAAAGATATAAATTGGTATTTTATTGATTCTCTCTTTTTTATATAAATACCACCTTTAGTGGGGTTAGATATTCTTTGTTAACTAAACAAATCAATTAACACCTATGGGTGGGGTTTTATATGCTTAATTAAATTAATTCCTTTTTCTAAGAGATTGAAAATGAACCATTTAAATGCCACCTTTGGTGGGGTTAGACAGTTTAAACTTTATTCAAGGTGTCCAAATTAAACATAAGAATTTAATTATCCGAGTACTAACTTTCAAGTTTTAAAACCACTATTGAAAACATGTTGTCAATACATTTTCACATAATAATTCTTATAAAAACTTTTGAAATAGAGTTTCACTCTAACTACCGGGCGATTGTACCAACAAATAAAAGAGCACTACTCTAAATTAGACCGGATAACTAAACCTTAAAATCTAATTTTCAGTTTTAAGTTTGTAATGAAAAATAATATATTTCTCTCTAACATTCTTAATATAAAATCTTGAATAAAAACAAAATCAATTCATTTTAGAAATTTTCACCTATTTAATATTTCGCAAGCATAACAACGTTATTATTATATCATGTTTATAAACAGCTAGCAGAGTTAAATTTAATCATAGACAAATTAAATATAACATGTAAGAATAAAGCATAAAAATAACTATAAAGAAAATAAAATCCTTACAGAACTTCGACGCTATTCCCGTTGCTAGAAAACCTCCAAGCGGAATTTGCACTCCCATTTATTGAATCAAAAACTAAATTATTACAAAAACATTACAAGTTCCTCTCAAAAAGAGAAGAACACTAAAACTAAGAGAATTGAACTAAAAACTAAGAAGGAAACTAAGAAAAACTTAGAAACTAAGAAAGAAACTAAGGAAAACTTAAAAACTAAGAAATGAGAGAAAGAAAGAAGAGAGAAGTGTGTTTTGAAGGTGTGTTTTGAAGTGAAGGGAAGGGGGGTATTTATAGGTGAGGATGGAGAGAAAAAGTAGAGAAAAAAATGTTAAAAAAATGTAAAAACGCGGATTATTGATTGCTGACGTCATTTGATGACGTCAGCATGACAGGGGGCGGCTGCACAGTACCGGGTATGAACAGTACCGCGGCTGCACAGTACCGGGTATGAACAGTGCCGAGTCTACACAGTACCGTGGATGAACAGTACGCGCGCTGCTGCTTGGGGCGGTGTTGGGCGCTGGGGCGCGGCGGCGCGATTTTCGTCTTTTTGACATTTTTGACCTTTTCGACCCATTTTGTCCAATTTTTCCGTGTTTGTTGACCTTTTCCCACTTATTTATTAATATATTTGTGATGTATTGCTTCAAGTATTCATGTTTGAGTCTTTAAATTGCGTTTTTAAGCCAAAATACCTGAAAAACAATAAAAATACCCGTGATTCCGAAAAAGACAAATTTATATAAATATATGATAAAACATATAAATATATGTATTTTTAATCAATTAATGTGCATAAAATCATTGTTATTTTAGTGCTTTTTGAGCACTCATCAATACCTGTGTCAAAATTTGTCTCCGTTGAACGTTGCAACTCATATTAACCAAATGTTTTGTTATTTTTGAAAATATGAACAACATCCACATTTTTTTCTCTTCTCTTATTTTTTTAAGAATAGAGATTGATTAAACACATAAATAAAGAACCCAAGGTCGGCACCAAAATCTAATTTATAACTCTATTGACCAAAACTGGAAGTAAGTAAAGTGAAAATGGTACGTCAAAAACTTAAACCCTCGGTGATGATGTAAACGATGGAATTTGTCTACAAAAATGATTTTTCATGGCGCAACCAAATTTTATTGTGTAAGTTGATACGAACTTCGATTTTATATATTATAGTACTCGTTTCGATACCCGAGTCAAAAGTTATCTCTCTTGAAATTTGTAACTCATATTTGTTTCATGTTTTTTATTATTTTGGAACCTGAAAACTACATCCCCTTTCTTTTTCTCTTCTCTTATATCTTGTTTAATAATACAGGCTATTTGAACACATAACTAAAGAATCCTAGGTCGGCACCAATATCTCCTTTATAGCTCTATTGAATGAAACCGAAAGTAAGTAAAATAATAAAGGTGTGTCAAAAACTTTAATTACCCGGTAAGTGATGTAAACGATGAAATTCGGGTACACAAATGATTTTACTTCGTGAGACAAAATCATATTTTGTAAGTTCATACGAGCTTTGATTTTATATATTATAATAATCGTTTCGATACCTGTGTCAAAATTTGTCTCCGTTGAACGTTGCAACTCATATTAACCAAATGTTTTGTTATTTTTGAAAATATGAAAAACATCCACATTTTTTTCTGTTCACTTAGTTTTTTAAGAATAGAGACTGATTAAACACATAAATAAAGAACCCTAGGTCGGCACCAAAATCTAATTTATAACTCTATTGAACAAAACTGGAAGTAAGTAAAGTGAAAATGGTACGTCAAAAACTTAAACCCTCGGTGCTGATGTAAACGATGGAATTTGTCTACAAAAATGATTTTTCATGGTGCAACCAAATTTTATTGTGTAAGTTGATACGAACTTCGATTTGATATATTATAGTACTCGTTTTGATACGCGAGTCAAAAGTTATCTCTCTTGAAATTTGTAACTCATATTTGTTTCATGTTTTTTATTATTTTGGAACCTGAAAACTACATCCCCTTTCTTTTTCTCTTCTCTTATATCTTGTTTAATAATACAGGCTATTTGAACACATAACTAAAGAATCCTAGGTCGGCACCAATATCTCCTTTATAGCTCTATTGAATAAAAACGAAAGTAAGTAAAATAATAAAGGTGTGTCAAAAACTTTAATTACCCGGTAAGTGATGTAAACGATGAAATTCGTGTACACAAATGATTTTACTTCGTGAGACAAAATCATATTTTGTAAGTTCATACGAGCTTTGATTTTATATATTATAATAATCGTTTCGATACCTGTGTCAAAATTTGTCTCCGTTGAACGTTGCAACTCATATTAACCAAATGTTTTGTTATTTTTGAAAATATGAACAACATCCACATTTTTTTCTCTTCTCTTATTTTTTTAAGAATAGAGACTGATTAAACACGTAAATAAAGAACCCAAGGTCGGCACCAAAATCTAATTTATAACTCTATTGACCAAAACTGGAAGTAAGTAAAGTGAAAATGGTACGTCAAAAACTTAAACCCTCGGTGATGATGTAAAGGATGGAATTTGTCTACAAAAATGATTTTTCATGGCGCAACCAAATTTTATTGTGTAAGTTGATACGAACTTCGATTTTATATATTATAGTTCTCGTTTCGATACCCGAGTCAAAAGTTATCTCTCTTGAAATTTGTAACTCATATTTGTTTCATGTTTTTTATTATTTTGGAACATGAAAACTACATCCCCTTTCTTTTTCTCTTCTCTTATATCTTGTTTAATAATATAGGCTATTTGAACACATAACTAAAGAATCCAAGGTCGGCACCAATATCTCCTTTATAGCTCTATTGAATAAAACCGAAAGTAAGTAAAATAATAAAGGTGTGTCAAAAACTTTAATTACCCGGTAAGTGATGTAAACGATGAAATTCGTGTACACAAATGATTTTACTTCGTGAGACAAAATCATATTTTGTAAGTTCATACGAGCTTTGATTTTATATATTATAATAATCGTTTCGATACCTGTGTCAAAATTTGTCTCCGTTGAACGTTGCAACTCATATTAACCAAATGTTTTGTTATTTTTGAAAATATGAACAACATCCACATTTTTTTCTCTTCTCTTATTTTTTTAAGAATAGAGACTGATTAAACACATAAATAAAGAACCCAAGGTCGGCACCAAAATCTAATTTATAACTCTATTGACCAAAACCGGAAGTAAGTAAAGTGAAAATGGTACGTCAAAAACTTAAACCCTCGGTGATGATGTAAACGATGGAATTTGTCTACAAAAATGATTTTTCATGGCGCAACCAAATTTTATTGTGTAAGTTGATACGAACTTCGATTTTATATATTATAGTACTCGTTTCGATACCCGAGTCAAAAGTTATCTCTCTTGAAATTTGTAACTCATATTTTTTTCATGTTTTTTATTATTTTGGAACCTGAAAACTACATCCCCTTTCTTTTTCTCTTCTCTTATATCTTGTTTAATAATACAGGCTATTTGAACACATAACTAAAGAATCCTAGGTCGGCACCAATATCTCCTTTATAGCTCTATTGAATAAAACCGAAAGTAAGTAAAATAATAAAGGTGTGTCAAAAACTCTAATTACCCGGTAAGTGATGTAAACGATGAAATTCGTGTACACAAATGATTTTACTTCGTGAGACAAAATCATATTTTGTAAGTTCATACGAGCTTTGATTTTATATATTATAATAATCGTTTCGATACCTGTGTCAAAATTTGTCTCCGTTGAACGTTGCAACTCATATTAACCAAATGTTTTGTTATTTTTGAAAATATGAACAACATCCACATTTTTTTCTCTTCTCTTATTTTTTTAAGAATAGAGACTGATTAAACACATAAATAAAGAACCCTAGGTCGGCATCAAAATCTAATTTATAACTCTATTGAACAAAACCGGAAGTAAGTAAAGTGAAAATGGTACGTCAAAAACTTAAACCCTCGGTGCTAATGTAAACGATGGAATTTGTCTACAAAAATGATTTTTCATGGCGCAACCAAATTTTATTGTGTAAGTTGATACGAACTTCGATTTGATATATTATAGTACTCGTTTCGATACGCGAGTCAAAAGTTATCTCTCTTAAAATTTGTAACTCATATTTGTTTCATGTTTTTTATTATTTTGGAACATGAAAACTACATCCCCTTTCTTTTTCTCTTCTCTTATATCTTGTTTAATAATACAGGCTATTTGAACACATAACTAAAGAATCCTAGGTCGGCACCAATATCTCCTTTATAGCTCTATTGAATAAAACCAAAAGTAAGTAAAATAATAAAGGTGTGTCAAAAACTCTAATTACCCGGTAAGTGATGTAAACGATGAAATTCGGGTACACAAATGATTTTCCTTCGTGAGACAAAATCATATTTTGTAAGTTCATACAAGCTTTGATTTTATATATTATATTAATCGTTTCGATACCTGTGTCAAAATTTGTCTCCGTTGAACGTTGCAATTCATATTAACCAAATGTTTTGTTATTTTTGAAAATATGACCAACATCCACATTTTTTTCTCTTCTCTTATTTTTTTAAGAATAGAGACTGATTAAACACATAAATAAAGAACCCAAGGTCGGCTCCAAAATCTAATTTATAACTCTATTGACCAAAACTGGAAGTAAATAAAGTGAAAATGGTACGTCAAAAACTAAAACCCTCGGTGCTAATGTAAACGATGGAATTTGTCTACAAAAATGATTTTTCATGGCGCAACCAAATTTTATTGTGTAAGTTGATACGAACTTCGATTTGATATATTATAGTACTCGTTTCGATACGCGAGTAAAAGTTATCTCTCTTAAAATTTGTAACTCATATTTGTTTCATGTTTTTTATTATTTTGGAACATGAAAACTACATCCCCTTTCTTTTTCTCTTCTCTTATATCTTGTTTAATAATACAGGCTATTTGAACACATAACTAAAGAATCCTAGGTCGGCACCAATATCTCCTTTATAGCTCTATTGAATAAAACCGAAAGTAAGTAAAATAATAAAGGTGTGTCAAAAACTCTAATTACCCGGTACGTGATATAAACGATGAAATTCGGGTACACAAATGATTTTACTTCGTGAGACAAAATCATATTTTGTAAGTTTATACGAGCTTTGATTTTATATATTATAATAATCGTTCCAATACCTGTGTCAAAATTTGTCTCCGTTGAACGTTGCAACTCATATTAACCAAATGTTTTGTTATTTTTGAAAATATGAACAACATCCACATTTTTTTCACTTCTCTTATTTTTTTAAGAATAGAGACTGATTAAACACGTAAATAAAGAACCCTAGGTCGGCACCAAAATCTAATTTATAACTCTATTGAACAAAACCGGAAGTAAGTAAAGTGAAAATGGTACGTCAAAAACTTAAACCCTCGGTGATGATGTAAACGATGGAATTTGTCTACAAAAATGATTTTTCATGGCGCAACCAAATTTTATTGTGTAAGTTGATACGAAGTTCGATTTGATATATTATAGTACTCGTTTCGATACGCGAGTCAAAAGTTATCTCTCTTGAAATTTGTAACTCATATTTGTTTCATGTTTTTTATTATTTTGGAACATGAAAACTACATCCCCTTTCTTTTTCTCTTCTCTTATATCTTGTTTAATAATATAGGCTATTTGAACACATAACTAAAGAATCCTAGGTCGGCACCAATATCTCCTTTATAGCTCTATTGAATAAAACCGAAAGTAAGTAAAATAATAAAGGTGTGTCAAAAACTCTAATTACCCGGTAAGTGATGTAAACGATGAAATTCGTGTACACAAATGATTTTACTTCGTGAGACAAAATCATATTTTGTAAGTTTATACGAGCTTTGATTTTATATATAATAATAATCGTTCCAATACCTGTGTCAAAATTTGTCTCCGTTGAACGTTGCAACTCATATTAACCAAATGTTTTGTTATTTTTGAAAATATGAACAACATCCATATTTTTTTCTCTTCTTTTATTTTTTTAAGAATAGAGACTGATTAAACACATAAATAAAGAACCCTAGGTCGGCACCAAAATCTAATTTATAACTCTATTGAACAAAACCGGAAGTAAGTAAAGTGAAAATGGTACGTCAAAAACTTAAACCCTCGGTGATGATGTAAACGATGGAATTTGTCTACAAAAATGATTTTTCATGGCGCAACCAAATTTTATTGTGTAAGTTGATACGAACTTCGATTTGATATATTATAGTACTCGTTTCGATACGCGAGTCAAAAGTTATCTCTCTTGAAATTTGTAACTCATATTTGTTTCATGTTTTTTATTATTTTGGAACATGAAAACTACATCCCCTTTCTTTTTCTCTTCTCTTATATCTTGTTTAATAATATAGGCTATTTGAACACATAACTAAAGAATCCTAGGTCGGCACCAATATCTCCTTTATAGCTCTATTGAATAAAACCGAAAGTAAGTAAAATAATAAAGGTGTGTCAAAAACTCTAATTACCCGGTAAGTGATGTAAACGATGAAATTCGTGTACACAAATGATTTTACTTCGTGAGACAAAATCATATTTTGTAAGTTCATACGAGCTTTGATTTTATATATAATAATAATCGTTTCGATACCTGTGTCAAAATTTGTCTCCGTTGAACGTTGCAACTCATATTAACCAAATGTTTTGTTATTTTTTAAAATATGAACAACATCCATATTTTTTTCTCTTCTTTTATTTTTTTAAGAATAGAGACTGATTAAACACATAAATAAAGAACCCTAGGTCGGCACCAAAATCTAATTTATAACTCTATTTAACAAAACCGGAAGTAAGTAAAGTGAAAATGGTACGTCAAAAACTTAAACCCTCGGTGATGATGTAAACGATGGAATTTGTCTACAAAAATGATTTTTCATGGCGCAACCAAATTTTATTGTGTAAGTTGATACGAACTTCGATTTGATATATTATAGTACTCGTTTCGATATTCGAGTCAAAAGTTATCTCTCTTGAAATTTGTAACTCATATTTGTTTCATGTTTTTTATTATTTTGGAACATGAAAACTACATCCCCTTTCTTTTTCTCTTCTCTTATATCTTGTTTAATAATACAGGCTATTTGAACACATAACTAAAGAATCCTAGGTCGGCACCAATATCTCCTTTATAGCTCTATTGAATGAAACCGAAAGTAAGTAAAATAATAAAGGTGTGTCAAAAACTTTAATTACCCGGTAAGTGATGTAAACGATGAAATTCGGGTACACAAATGATTTTACTTCGTGAGACAAAATCATATTTTGTAAGTTCATACGAGCTTTGATTTTATATATTATAATAATCGTTTCGATACCTATGTCAAAATTTGTCTCCGTTGAACGTTGCAACTCATATTAACCAAATGTTTTGTTATTTTTGAAAATATGAACAACATCCACATTTTTTTCTCTTCTCTTATTTTTTTAAGAATAGAGACTGATTAAACACATAAATAAAGAACCCAAGGTCGGCTCCAAAATCTAATTTATAACTCTATTGACCAAAACTGGAAGTAAATAAAGTGAAAATGGTACGTCAAAAACTAAAACCCTCGGTGATGATGTAAACGATGGAATTTGTCTACAAAAATGATTTTTCATGGCGCAACCAAATTTTATTGTGTAAATTGATACGAACTTCGATTTTATATATTATAGTACTCGTTTCGATACCCGAGTCAAAAGTTATCTCTCTTGAAATTTGTAACTCATATTTGTTTCATGTTTTTTATTATTTTGGAACATGAAAACTACATCCCCTTTCTTTTTCTCTTCTCTTATATCTTGTTTAATAATAGAGGCTATTTGAACACATAACTAAAGAATCCTAGGTCGGCACCAATATCTCTTTTATATCTCTATTGAATGAAACCGAAAGTAAGTAAAATAATAAAGGTGTGTCAAAAACTTTAATTACCCGGTAAGTGATGTAAACGATGAAATTCGGGTACACAAATGATTTTACTTCTTGAGACAAAATCATATTTTGTAAGTTTATACGAGCTTTGATTTTATATATTATAATAATCGTTCCAATACCTGTGTCAAAATTTGTCTCCGTTGAACGTTGCAACTCATATTAACCAAATGTTTTGTTATTTTTGAAAATATGAACAACATCCACATTTTTTTCACTTCTCTTATTTTTTTAAGAATAGAGACTGATTAAACACGTAAATAAAGAACCCTAGGTCGGCACCAAAATCTAATTTATAACTCTATTGAACAAAACCGGAAGTAAGTAAAGTGAAAATGGTACGTCAAAAACTTAAACCCTCGGTGATGATGTAAACGATGGAATTTGTCTACAAAAATGATTTTTCATGGCGCAACCAAATTTTATTGTGTAAGTTGATACGAAGTTCGATTTGATATATTATAGTACTCGTTTCGATACGCGAGTCAAAAGTTATCTCTCTTGAAATTTGTAACTCATATTTGTTTCATGTTTTTTATTATTTTGGAACATGAAAACTACATCCCCTTTCTTTTTCTCTTCTCTTATATCTTGTTTAATAATATAGGCTATTTGAACACATAACTAAAGAATCCTAGGTCGGCACCAATATCTCCTTTATAGCTCTATTGAATAAAACCGAAAGTAAGTAAAATAATAAAGGTGTGTCAAAAACTCTAATTACCCGGTAAGTGATGTAAACGATGAAATTCGTGTACACAAATGATTTTACTTCGTGAGACAAAATCATATTTTGTAAGTTCATACGAGCTTTGATTTTATATATAATAATAATCGTTTCGATACCTGTGTCAAAATTTGTCTCCGTTGAACGTTGCAACTCATATTAACCAAATGTTTTGTTATTTTTTAAAATATGAACAACATCCATATTTTTTTCTCTTCTTTTATTTTTTTAAGAATAGAGACTGATTAAACACATAAATAAAGAACCCTAGGTCGGCACCAAAATCTAATTTATAACTCTATTTAACAAAACCGGAAGTAAGTAAAGTGAAAATGGTACGTCAAAAACTTAAACCCTCGGTGATGATGTAAACGATGGAATTTGTCTACAAAAATGATTTTTCATGGCGCAACCAAATTTTATTGTGTAAGTTGATACGAACTTCGATTTGATATATTATAGTACTCGTTTCGATATTCGAGTCAAAAGTTATCTCTCTTGAAATTTGTAACTCATATTTGTTTCATGTTTTTTATTATTTTGGAACATGAAAACTACATCCCCTTTCTTTTTCTCTTCTCTTATATCTTGTTTAATAATACAGGCTATTTGAACACATAACTAAAGAATCCTAGGTCGGCACCAATATCTCCTTTATAGCTCTATTGAATGAAACCGAAAGTAAGTAAAATAATAAAGGTGTGTCAAAAACTTTAATTACCCGGTAAGTGATGTAAACGATGAAATTCGGGTACACAAATGATTTTACTTCGTGAGACAAAATCATATTTTGTAAGTTCATACGAGCTTTGATTTTATATATTATAATAATCGTTTCGATACCTATGTCAAAATTTGTCTCCGTTGAACGTTGCAACTCATATTAACCAAATGTTTTGTTATTTTTGAAAATATGAACAACATCCACATTTTTTTCTCTTCTCTTATTTTTTTAAGAATAGAGACTGATTAAACACATAAATAAAGAACCCAAGGTCGGCTCCAAAATCTAATTTATAACTCTATTGACCAAAACTGGAAGTAAATAAAGTGAAAATGGTACGTCAAAAACTAAAACCCTCGGTGATGATGTAAACGATGGAATTTGTCTACAAAAATGATTTTTCATGGCGCAACCAAATTTTATTGTGTAAATTGATACGAACTTCGATTTTATATATTATAGTACTCGTTTCGATACCCGAGTCAAAAGTTATCTCTCTTGAAATTTGTAACTCATATTTGTTTCATGTTTTTTATTATTTTGGAACATGAAAACTACATCCCCTTTCTTTTTCTCTTCTCTTATATCTTGTTTAATAATAGAGGCTATTTGAACACATAACTAAAGAATCCTAGGTCGGCACCAATATCTCTTTTATATCTCTATTGAATGAAACCGAAAGTAAGTAAAATAATAAAGGTGTGTCAAAAACTTTAATTACCCGGTAAGTGATGTAAACGATGAAATTCGGGTACACAAATGATTTTACTTCTTGAGACAAAATCATATTTTGTAAGTTTATACGAGCTTTGATTTTATATATTATAATAATCGTTCCAATACCTGTGTCAAAATTTGTCTCCGTTGAACGTTGCAACTCATATTAACCAAATGTTTTGTTATTTTTGAAAATATGAACAACATCCACATTTTTTTCACTTCTCTTATTTTTTTAAGAATAGAGACTGATTAAACACGTAAATAAAGAACCCTAGGTCGGCACCAAAATCTAATTTATAACTCTATTGAACAAAACCGGAAGTAAGTAAAGTGAAAATGGTACGTCAAAAACTTAAACCCTCGGTGATGATGTAAACGATGGAATTTGTCTACAAAAATGATTTTTCATGGCGCAACCAAATTTTATTGTGTAAGTTGATACGAAGTTCGATTTGATATATTATAGTACTCGTTTCGATACCCGAGTCAAAAGTTATCTCTCTTGAAATTTGTAACTCATATTTGTTTCATGTTTTTTATTATTTTGGAACATGAAAACTACATCCCCTTTCTTTTTCTCTTCTCTTATATCTTGTTTAATAATATAGGCTATTTGAACACATAACTAAAGAATCCTAGGTCGGCACCAATATCTCCTTTATAGCTCTATTGAATAAAACCGAAAGTAAGTAAAATAATAAAGGTGTGTCAAAAACTCTAATTACCCGGTAAGTGATGTAAACGATGAAATTCGTGTACACAAATGATTTTACTTCGTGAGACAAAATCATATTTTGTAAGTTCATACGAGCTTTGATTTTATATATAATAATAATCGTTTCGATACCTGTGTCAAAATTTGTCTCCGTTGAACGTTGCAACTCATATTAACCAAATGTTTTGTTATTTTTTAAAATATGAACAACATCCATATTTTTTTCTCTTCTTTTATTTTTTTAAGAATAGAGACTGATTAAACACATAAATAAAGAACCCTAGGTCGGCACCAAAATCTAATTTATAACTCTATTTAACAAAACCGGAAGTAAGTAAAGTGAAAATGGTACGTCAAAAACTTAAACCCTCGGTGATGATGTAAACGATGGAATTTGTCTACAAAAATGATTTTTCATGGCGCAACCAAATTTTATTGTGTAAGTTGATACGAACTTCGATTTGATATATTATAGTACTCGTTTCGATATTCGAGTCAAAAGTTATCTCTCTTGAAATTTGTAACTCATATTTGTTTCATGTTTTTTATTATTTTGGAACATGAAAACTACATCCCCTTTCTTTTTCTCTTCTCTTATATCTTGTTTAATAATATAGGCTATTTGAACACATAACTAAAGAATCCTAGGTCGGCACCAATATCTCCTTTATAGCTCTATTGAATGAAACCGAAAGTAAGTAAAATAATAAAGGTGTGTCAAAAACTTTAATTACCCGGTAAGTGATGTAAACGATGAAATTCGGGTACACAAATGATTTTACTTCGTGAGACAAAATCATATTTTGTAAGTTCAGACGAGCTTTGATTTTATATATTATAATAATCGTTTCGATACCTATGTCAAAATTTGTCTCCGTTGAACGTTGCAACTCATATTAACCAAATGTTTTGTTATTTTTGAAAATATGAACAACATCCACATTTTTTTCTCTTCTCTTATTTTTTTAAGAATAGAGACTGATTAAACACATAAATAAAGAACCCAAGGTCGGCTCCAAAATCTAATTTATAACTCTATTGACCAAAACTGGAAGTAAATAAAGTGAAAATGGTACGTCAAAAACTAAAACCCTCGGTGATGATGTAAACGATGGAATTTGTCTACAAAAATGATTTTTCATGGCGCAACCAAATTTTATTGTGTAAATTGATACGAACTTCGATTTTATATATTATAGTACTCGTTTCGATACCCGAGTCAAAAGTTATCTCTCTTGAAATTTGTAACTCATATTTGTTTCATGTTTTTTATTATTTTGGAACATGAAAACTACATCCCCTTTCTTTTTCTCTTCTCTTATATCTTGTTTAATAATAGAGGCTATTTGAACACATAACTAAAGAATCCTAGGTCGGCACCAATATCTCTTTTATAGCTCTATTGAATGAAACCGAAAGTAAGTAAAATAATAAAGGTGTGTCAAAAACTTTAATTACCCGGTAAGTGATGTAAACGATGAAATTCGGGTACACAAATGATTTTACTTCTTGAGACAAAATCATATTTTGTAAGTTTATACGAGCTTTGATTTTATATATTATAATAATCGTTCCAATACCTGTGTCAAAATTTGTCTCCGTTGAACGTTGCAACTCATATTAACCAAATGTTTTGTTATTTTTGAAAATATGAACAACATCCACATTTTTTTCACTTCTCTTATTTTTTTAAGAATAGAGACTGATTAAACACGTAAATAAAGAACCCTAGGTCGGCACCAAAATCTAATTTATAACTCTATTGAACAAAACCGGAAGTAAGTAAAGTGAAAATGGTACGTCAAAAACTTAAACCCTCGGTGATGATGTAAACGATGGAATTTGTCTACAAAAATGATTTTTCATGGCGCAACCAAATTTTATTGTGTAAGTTGATACGAAGTTCGATTTGATATATTATAGTACTCGTTTCGATACGCGAGTCAAAAGTTATCTCTCTTGAAATTTGTAACTCATATTTGTTTCATGTTTTTTATTATTTTGGAACATGAAAACTACATCCCCTTTCTTTTTCTCTTCTCTTATATCTTGTTTAATAATATAGGCTATTTGAACACATAACTAAAGAATCCTAGGTCGGCACCAATATCTCCTTTATAGCTCTATTGAATAAAACCGAAAGTAAGTAAAATAATAAAGGTGTGTCAAAAACTCTAATTACCCGGTAAGTGATGTAAACGATGAAATTCGTGTACACAAATGATTTTACTTCGTGAGACAAAATCATATTTTGTAAGTTCATACGAGCTTTGATTTTATATATAATAATAATCGTTTCGATACCTGTGTCAAAATTTGTCTCCGTTGAACGTTGCAACTCATATTAACCAAATGTTTTGTTATTTTTTAAAATATGAACAACATCCATATTTTTTTCTCTTCTTTTATTTTTTTAAGAATAGAGACTGATTAAACACATAAATAAAGAACCCTAGGTCGGCACCAAAATCTAATTTATAATATTTAACAAAACCGGAAGTAAGTAAAGTGAAAATGGTACGTCAAAAACTAAAACCCTCGGTGATGATGTAAACGATGGAATTTGTCTACAAAAATGATTTTTCATGGCGCAACCAAATTTTATTGTGTAAATTGATACGAACTTCAGTTTTATATATTATAGTACTCGTTTCGATACCCGAGTCAAAAGTTATCTCTGTTGAAATTTGTAACTCATATTTGTTTCATGTTTTTTATTATTTTGGAACATGAAAACTACATCCCCTTTCTTTTTCTCTTCTCTTATAACTTGTTTAATAATATAGGCTATTTGAACACATAACTAAAGAATCCTAGGTCGGCACCAATATCTCCTTTATAGCTCTATTGAATAAAACCGAAAGTAAGTAAAATAATAAAGGTGTGTCAAAAACTTTAATTACCCGGTAAGTGATGTAAACGATGAACTTCGTGTACACAAATGATTTTACTTCGTGAGACAAAATCATATTTTGTAAGTTCATACGAGCTTTGATTTTATATATTATAATAATCGTTTCGATACTTGTGTCAAAATTTGTCTCCGTTCAACGTTGCAACTCATATTAACCAAATGTTTTGTTATTTTTGAAAATATGAACAACATCCACATTTTTTTCTCTTCTCTTATTTTTTTAAGAATAGAGACTGATTAAACACATAAATAAAGAACCCAAGGTCGGCACCAAAATCTAATTTATAACTCTATTGACCAAAACCGGAAGTAAGTAAAGTGAAAACGGTACGTCAAAAACTTAAACCCTCGGTGATGATGTAAACGATCGAATTTGTCTACAAAAATGATTTTTCATGGCGCAACCAAATTTTTTTGTGTAAGTTGATACGAACTTCGATTTTATATATTATAGTACTCGTTTCGATACTCGAGTCAAAAGTTATCTCTCTTGAAATTTGTAACTCATATTTGTTTCATGTTTTTTATTATTTTGTAACCTGAAAACTACATCCCCTTTCTTTTTCTCTTCTCTTATATCTTGTTTAATAATACAGGCTATTTGAACACATAACTAAAGAATCCTAGGTCGGCACCAATATCTCCTTTATAGCTCTATTGAATGAAACCGAAAGTAAGTAAAATAATAAAGGTGTGTCAAAAACTTTAATTACCCGGTAAGTGATGTAAACGATGAAATTCGGGTACACAAATGATTTTACTTCGTGAGACAAAATCATATTTTGTAAGTTCATACGAGCTTTGATTTTATATATTATAATAATCGTTTCGATACCTGTGTCAAAATTTGTCTCCGTTGAACGTTGCAACTCATATTAACCAAATGTTTTGTTATTTTTGAAAATATGAACAACATCCACATTTTTTTCTCTTCTCTTATTTTTTTAAGAATAGAGACTGATTAAACACATAAATAAAGAACCCAAGGTCGGCACCAAAATCTAATTTATAACTCTATTGACCAAAACTGGAAGTAAGTAATGTGAAAATGGTACGTCAAAAACTAAAACCCTCGGTGATGATGTAAACGATGGAATTTGTCTACAAAAATGATTTTTCATGGCGCAACCAAATTTTATTGTGTAAATTTATACGAACTTCGATTTTATATATTATAGTACTCGTTTCGATACGCGAGTCAAAAGTTATCTCTCTTGAAATTTGTAACTCATATTTGTTTCATGTTTTTTATTATTTTGGAACATGAAAACTACATCCCCTTTCTTTTTCTCTTCTCTTATATCTTGTTTAATAATAGAGGCTTTTTGAACACATAACTAAAGAATCCTAGGTCGGGACCAATATCTCCTTTATAGCTCTATTGAATGAAACCGAAAGTAAGTAAAATAGTAAAGGTGTGTCAAAAACTTTAATTACCCGGTAAGTGATGTAAACGATGAAATTCGGGTACACAAATGATTTTACTTCGTGAGACAAAATCATATTTTGTAAGTTCATACGAGCTTTGATTTTATATATTATAATAATCGTTTCGATACCTGTGTCAAAATTTGTCTCCGTTGAACGTTGCAACTCATATTAACCAAATGTTTTTTTATTTTTGAAAATATGAACAACATCCACATTTTTTTCTCTTCTTTTATTTTTTTAAGAATAGAGACTGATTAAACACATAAATAAAGAACCCTAGGTCGGCACCAAAATATAATTTATAACTCTATTGAACAAAACCGGAAGTAAGTAAAGTGAAAATTGTACGTCAAAAACTTAAACCCTCGGTGATGATGTAAACGATGGAATTTGTCTACAAAAATGATTTTTCATGGCGCAACCAAATTTTATTGTGTAAGTTGATACGAACTTCGATTTGATATATTATAGTACTCGTTTCGATACCCGAGTCAAAAGTTATCTCTCTTGAAATTTGTAACTCATATTTGTTTCATGTTTTTTATTATTTTGGAACATGAAAACTACATCCCCTTTCTTTTTCTCTTCTCTTATAACTTGTTTAATAATATAGGCTATTTGAACACATAACTAAAGAATCCTAGGTCGGCACCAATATCTCCTTTATAGCTCTATTGAATAAAACCGAAAGTAAGTAAAATAATAAAGGTGTGTCAAAAACTTTAATTACCTGGTAAGTGATGTAAACGATGAAATTCGGGTACACAAATGATTTTACTTCGTGAGGCAAAATCATATTTTGTAAGTTCATACGAGCTTTGATTTTATATATTATAATAATCGTTTCGATACCTGTGTCAAAATTTGTCTCCGTTGAACGTTGCAACTCATATTAACCAAATGTTTTGTTATTTTTGAAAATAGGAACAACATCCACATTTTTTTCTCTTCTCTTATTTTTTTAAGAATAGAGACTGATTAAACACATAAATAAAGAACCCTAGGTCGGCACCAAAATCTAATTTATAACTCTATTGAACAAAACCGGAAGTAAGTAAAGTGAAAATGGTACGTCAAAAACTTAAACCCTCGGTGATGATGTAAACGATGGAATTTGTCTACAAAAATGATTTTTCATGGCGCAACCAAATTTTATTGTGTAAGTTGATACGAACTTCGATTTGATATATTATAGTACTCGTTTCGATACCCGAGTCCAAAGTTATCTCTCTTGAAATTTGTAACTCATATTTGTTTCATGTTTTTTATTATTTTGGAACATGAAAACTACATCCCCTTTCTTTTTCTCTTCTCTTATAACTTGTTTAATAATATAGGCTATTTGAACACATAACTAAAGAATCCTAGGTCGGCACCAATATCTCCTTTATAGCTCTATTGAATAAAACCGAAAGTAAGTAAAATAATAAAGGTGTGTCAAAAACTTTAATTACCCGGTTAGTGATGTAAACGATGAAATTCGTGTACACAAATGATTTTACTTCGTGAGACAAAATCATATTTTGTAAGTTCATACGAGCTTTGATTTTATATATTATAATAATCGTTTCGATACTTGTGTCAAAATTTGTCTCCGTTGAACGTTGCAACTCATATTAACCAAATGTTTTGTTATTTTTGAAAATATGAACAACATCCACATTTTTTTCTCTTCTCTTATTTTTTTAAGAATAGAGACTGATTAAACACATAAATAAAGAACCCAAGGTCGGCACCAAAATCTAATTTATAACTCTATTGACCAAAACCGGAAGTAAGTAAAGTGAAAACGGTACGTCAAAAACTTAAACCCTCGGTGATGATGTAAACGATGGAATTTGTCTACAAAAATGATTTTTCATGGCGCAACCAAATTTTTTTGTGTAAGTTGATACGAACTTCGATTTTATATATTATAGTACTCGTTTCGATACGCGAGTCAAAAGTTATCTCTCTTGAAATTTGTAACTCATATTTGTTTCATGTTTTTTATTATTTTGGAACCTGAAAACTACATCCCCTTTCTTTTTCTCTTCTCTTATATCTTGTTTAATAATAGAGGCTTTTTGAACACATAACTAAAGAATCCTAGGTCGGTACCAATATCTCCTTTATAGCTCTATTGAATGAAACCGAAAGTAAGTAAAATAGTAAAGGTGTGCAAAAACTTTAATTACCCGGTAAGTGATGTAAACGATGAAATTCGGGTACACAAATGATTTTACTTCGTGAGACAAAATCATATTTTGTAAGTTCATACGAGCTTTGATTTTATATATTATAATAATCGTTTCGATACCTGTGTCAAAATTTGTCTCCGTTGAACGTTGCAACTCATATTAACCAAATGTTTTGTTATTTTTGAAAATATGAACAACATCCACATTTTTTTCTCTTCTCTTATTTTTTTAAGAATAGAGACTGATTAAACACATAAATAAAGAACCCAAGGTCGGCACCAAAATCTAATTTATAACTCTATTGACCAAAACTGGAAGTAAGTAAAGTGAAAATGGTACGTCAAAAACTAAAACCCTCGGTGATGATGTAAACGATGGAATTTGTCTACAAAAATGATTTTTCATGGCGCAACCAAATTTTATTGTGTAAATTGATACGAACTTCAGTTTTATATATTATAGTACTCGTTTCGATACGCGAGTCAAAAGTTATCTCTGTTGAAATTTGTAACTCATATTTGTTTCATGTTTTTTATTATTTTGGAACATGAAAACTACATCCCCTTTCTTTTTCTCTTCTCTTATAACTTGTTTAATAATATAGGCTATTTGAACACATAACTAAAGAATCCTAGGTCGGGACCAATATCTCCTTTATAGCTCTATTGAATAAAACCGAAAGTAAGTAAAATAATAAAGGTGTGTCAAAAACTTTAATTACCCGGTTAGTGATGTAAACGATGAAATTCGTGTACACAAATGATTTTACTTCGTGAGACAAAATCATATTTTGTAAGTTCATACGAGCTTTGATTTTATATATTATAATAATCGTTTCGATACTTGTGTCAAAATTTGTCTCCGTTGAACGTTGCAACTCATATTAACCAAATGTTTTGTTATTTTTGAAAATATGAACAACATCCACATTTTTTTCTCTTCTCTTATTTTTTTAAGAATAGAGACTAATTAAACACATAAATAAAGAACCCAAGGTCGGCACCAAAATCTAATTTATAACTCTATTGACCAAAACCGGAAGTAAGTAAAGTGAAAACGGTACGTCAAAAACTTAAACCCTCGGTGATGATGTAAACGATGGAATTTGTCTACAAAAATGATTTTTCATGGCGCAACCAAATTTTTTTGTGTAAGTTGATACGAACTTCGATTTTATATATTATAGTACTCGTTTCGCTACGCGAGTCAAAAGTTATCTCTCTTGAAATTTGTAACTCATATTTGTTTCATGTTTTTTATTATTTTGGAACCTGAAAACTACATCCCCTTTCTTTTTCTCTTCTCTTATATCTTGTTTAATAATAGAGGCTTTTTGAACACATAACTAAAGAATCCTAGGTCGGGACCAATATCTCCTTTATAGCTCTATTGAATGAAACCGAAAGTAAGTAAAATAGTAAAGGTGTGCAAAAACTTTAATTACCCGGTAAGTGATGTAAACGATGAAATTCGGGTACACAAATGATTTTACTTCGTGAGACAAAATCATATTTTGTAAGTTCATACGAGCTTTGATTTTATATATTATAATAATCGTTTCGATACCTGTGTCAAAATTTGTCTCCGTTGAACGTTGCAACTCATATTAACCAAATGTTTTGTTATTTTTGAAAATATGAACAACATCCACATTTTTTTCTCTTCTCTTATTTTTTTAAGAATAGAGACTGATTAAACACATAAATAAAGAACCCAAGGTCGGCACCAAAATCTAATTTATAACTCTATTGACCAAAACTGGAAGTAAGTAAAGTGAAAATGGTACGTCAAAAACTAAAACCCTCGGTGATGATGTAAACGATGGAATTTGTCTACAAAAATGATTTTTCATGGCGCAACCAAATTTTATTGTGTAAATTGATACGAACTTCAGTTTTATATATTATAGTACTCGTTTCGATACGCGAGTCAAAAGTTATCTCTGTTGAAATTTGTAACTCATATTTGTTTCATGTTTTTTATTATTTTGGAACATGAAAACTACATCCCCTTTCTTTTTCTCTTCTCTTATAACTTGTTTAATAATATAGGCTATTTGAACACATAACTAAAGAATCCTAGGTCGGCACCAATATCTCCTTTATAGCTCTATTGAATAAAACCGAAAGTAAGTAAAATAATAAAGGTGTGTCAAAAACTTTAATTACCCGGTAAGTGATGTAAACGATGAACTTCGTGTACACAAATGATTTTACTTCGTGAGACAAAATCATATTTTGTAAGTTCATACGAGCTTTGATTTTATATATTATAATAATCGTTTCGATACTTGTGTCAAAATTTGTCTCCGTTGAACGTTGCAACTCATATTAACCAAATGTTTTGTTATTTTTGAAAATATGAACAACATCCACATTTTTTTCTCTTCTCTTATTTTTTTAAGAATAGAGACTGATTAAACACATAAATAAAGAACCCAAGGTCGGCACCAAAATCTAATTTATAACTCCATTGACCAAAACCGGAAGTAAGTAAAGTGAAAACGGTACGTCAAAAACTTAAACCCTCGGTGATGATGTAAACGATGGAATTTGTCTACAAAAATGATTTTTCATGGCGCAACCAAATTTTTTTGTGTAAGTTGATACGAACTTCGATTTTATATATTATAGTACTCGTTTCGATACTCGAGTCAAAAGTTATCTCTCTTGAAATTTGTAACTCATATTTGTTTCATGTTTTTTATTATTTTGTAACCTGAAAACTACATCCCCTTTCTTTTTCTCTTCTCTTATATCTTGTTTAATAATACAGGCTATTTGAACACATAACTAAAGAATCCTAGGTCGGCACCAATATCTCCTTTATAGCTCTATTGAATGAAACCGAAAGTAAGTAAAATAATAAAGGTGTTTCAAAAACTTTAATTACCCGGTAAGTGATGTAAACGATGAAATTCGGGTACACAAATGATTTTACTTCGTGAGACAAAATCATATTTTGTAAGTTCATACGAGCTTTGATTTTATATATTATAATAATCGTTTCGATACCTGTGTCAAAATTTGTCTCCGTTGAACGTTGCAACTCATATTAACCAAATGTTTTGTTATTTTTGAAAATATGAACAACATCCACATTTTTTTCTCTTCTCTTATTTTTTTAAGAATAGAGACTGATTAATCACATAAATAAAGAACCCTAGGTCGGCACCAAAATCTAATTTATAACTCTATTGAACAAAACCGGAAGTAAGTAAAGTGAAAATGGTACGTCAAAAACTTAAACCCTCGGTGATGATGTAAACGATGGAATTTGTCTACAAAAATGATTTTTCATGGCGCAACCAAATTTTATTGTGTAAATTTATACGAACTTCGATTTTATATATTATAGTACTCGTTTCGATACGCGAGTCAAAAGTTATCTCTCTTGAAATTTGTAACTCATATTTGTTTCATGTTTTTTATTATTTTGGAACCTGAAAACTACATCCCCTTTCTTTTTCTCTTCTCTTATATCTTGTTTAATAATAGAGGCTTTTTGAACACATAACTAAAGAATCCTAGGTCGGGACCAATATCTCCTTTATAGCTCTATTGAATGAAACCGAAAGTAAGTAAAATAGTAAAGGTGTGTCAAAAACTTTAATTACCCGGTAAGTGATGTAAACGATGAAATTCGGGTACACAAATGATTTTACTTCGTGAGGCAAAATCATATTTTGTAAGTTCATACGAGCTTTGATTTTATATATTATAATAATCGTTTCGATACCTGTGTCAAAATTTGTCTCCGTTGAACGTTGCAACTCATATTAACCAAATGTTTTTTTATTTTTGAAAATATGAACAACATCCACATTTTTTTCTCTTCTCTTATTTTTTTAAGAATAGAGACTGATTAAACACATAAATAAAGAACCCTAGGTCGGCACCAAAATATAATTTATAACTCTATTGAACAAAACCGGAAGTAAGTAAAGTGAAAATTGTACGTCAAAAACTTAAACCCTCGGTGATGATGTAAACGATGGAATTTGTCTACAAAAATGATTTTTCATGGCGCAACCAAATTTTATTGTGTAAGTTGATACGAACTTCGATTTTATATATTATAGTACTCGTTTCGATACCCGAGTCAAAAGTTACCTCTCTTGAAATTTGTAACTCATATTTGTTTCATGTTTTTTATTATTTTGGAACATGAAAACTACATCCCCTTTCTTTTTCTCTTCTCTTATAACTTGTTTAATAATATACGCTATTTGAACACATAACTAAAGAATCCTAGGTCGGCACCAATATCTCCTTTATAGCTCTATTGAATAAAACCGAAAGTAAGTAAAATAATAAAGGTGTGTCAAAAACTTTAATTACCCGGTAAGTGATGTAAACGATGAAATTCGGGTACACAAATGATTTTACTTCGTGAGACAAAATCATATTTTGTAAGTTCATACGAGCTTTGATTTTATATATTATAATAATCGTTTCGATACCAGTGTCAAAATTTGTCTCCGTTGAACGTTGCAACTCATATTAACCAAATGTTTTGTTATTTTTGAAAATAGGAACAACATCCACATTTTTTTCTCTTCTCTTATTTTTTTAAGAATAGAGACTGATTAAACACATAAATAAAGAACCCTAGGTCGGCACCAAAATCTAATTTATAACTCTATTGAACAAAACCGGAAGTAAGTAAAGTGAAAATGGTACGTCAAAAACTTAAACCCTCGGTGATGATGTAAACGATGGAATTTGTCTACAAAAATGATTTTTCATGGCGCAACCAAATTTTATTGTGTAAGTTGATACGAACTTCGATTTGATATATTATAGTACTCGTTTCGATACCCGAGTCCAAAGTTATCTCTCTTGAAATTTGTAACTCATATTTGTTTCATGTTTTTTATTATTTTGGAACATGAAAACTACATCCCCTTTCTTTTTCTCTTCTCTTATAACTTGTTTAATAATATAGGCTATTTGAACACATAACTAAAGAATCCTAGGTCGGCACCAATATCTCCTTTATAGCTCTATTGAATAAAACCGAAAGTAAGTAAAATAATAAAGGTGTGTCAAAAACTTTAATTACCCGGTAAGTGATGTAAACGATGAAATTCGTGTACACAAATGATTTTACTTCGTGAGACAAAATCATATTTTGTAAGTTCATACGAGCTTTGATTTTATATATTATAATAATCGTTTCGATACTTGTGTCAAAATTTGTCTCCGTTGAACGTTGCAACTCATATTAACCAAATGTTTTGTTATTTTTGAAAATATGAACAACATCCACATTTTTTTCTCTTCTCTTATTTTTTTAAGAATAGAGACTGATTAAACACATAAATAAAGAACCCAAGGTCGGCACCAAAATCTAATTTATAACTCTATTGACCAAAACCGGAAGTAAGTAAAGTGAAAACGGTACGTCAAAAACTTAAACCCTCGGTGATGATGTAAACGATGGAATTTGTCTACAAAAATGATTTTTCATGGCGCAACCAAATTTTATTGTGTAAGTAGATACGAACTTCGATTTGATATATTATAGTACTCGTTTCGATACCCGAGTCCAAAGTTATCTCTCTTGAAATTTGTAACTCATATTTGTTTCATGTTTTTTATTATTTTGGAACATGAAAACTACATCCCCTTTCTTTTTCTCTTCTCTTATAACTTGTTTAATAATATAGGCTATTTGAACACATAACTAAAGAATCCTAGGTCGGCACCAATATCTCCTTTATAGCTCTATTGAATAAAACCGAAAGTAAGTAAAATAATAAAGGTGTGTCAAAAACTTTAATTACCCGGTAAGTGATGTAAACGATGAAATTCGTGTACACAAATGATTTTACTTCGTGAGGCAAAATCATATTTTGTAAGTTCATACGAGCTTTGATTTTATATATTATAATAATCGTTTCGATACTTGTGTCAAAATTTGTCTCCGTTGAACGTTGCAACTCATATTAACCAAATGTTTTGTTATTTTTGAAAATATGAACAACATCCACATTTTTTTCTCTTCTCTTATTTTTTTAAGAATAGAGACTGATTAAACACATAAATAAAGAACCGAAGGTCGGCACCAAAATCTAATTTATAACTCTATTGACCAAAACCGGAAGTAAGTAAAGTGAAAACGGTACGTCAAAAACTTAAACCCTCGGTGATGATGTAAACGATGGAATTTGTCTACAAAAATGATTTTTCATGGCGCAACCAAATTTTTTTGTGTAAGTTGATACGAACTTCGATTTGATATATTATAGTACTCGTTTCGATACGCGAGTCAAAAGTTATCTCTCTTGAAATTTGTAACTCATATTTGTTTCATGTTTTTTATTATTTTGGAACCTGAAAACTACATCCCCTTTCTTTTTCTCTTCTCTTATATCTTGTTTAATAATAGAGGCTTTTTGAACACATAACTAAAGAATCCTAGGTCGGGACCAATACCTCCTTTATAGCTCTATTGAATAAAACCGAAAGTAAGTAAAATAATAAAGGTGTGCAAAAACTTTAATTACCCGGTAAGTGATGTAAACGATGAAATTCGGGTACACAAATGATTTTCTTTCGTGAGACAAAATCATATTTTGTAAGTTCATACGAGCTTTGATTTTATATATTATAATAATCGTTTCGATACCTGTGTCAAAATTTGTCTCCGTTGAACGTTGCAACTCATATTAACCAAATGTTTTGTTATTTTTGAAAATATGAACAACATCCACATTTTTTTCTCTTCTCTTATTTTTTTAAGAATAGAGACTGATTAAACACATAAATAAAGAACCCAAGGTCGGCACCAAAATCTAATTTATAACTCTATTGACCAAAACCGGAAGTAAGTAAAATGAAAATGGTACGTCAAAAACTTAAACCCTCGGTGATGATGTAAACGATGGAATTTGTCTACAAAAATGATTTTTCATGGCGCAACCAAATTTTATTGTGTAAGTTGATACGAACTTTGATTTGATATATTATAGTACTCGTTTCGATACGCGAGTCAAAAGTTATCTCTCTTGAAATTTGTAACTCATATTTGTTTCATGTTTTTTATTATTTTGGAACCTGAAAACTACATCCCCTTTCTTTTTCTCTTCTCTTATATCTTGTTGAATAATAGAGGCTTTTTGAACACATAACTAAAGAATCCTAGGTCGGCACCAATATCTCCTTTATAGCTCTATTGAATAAAACCAAAAGTAAGTAAAATAATAAAGGTGTGTCAAAAACTCTAATTACCCGGTAAGTGATGTAAACGATGAAATTCGGGTACACAAATGATTTTCTTTCGTGAGACAAAATCATATTTTGTAAGTTCATACGAGCTTTGATTTTATATATTATAATAATCGTTTCGATACATGTGTCAAAATTTGTCTCCGTTGAACGTTGCAACTCATATTAACCAAATGTTTTGTTATTTTTGAAAATATGAACAACATCCACATTTTTTTCTCTTCTCTTATTTTTTTAAGAATAGAGACTGATTAAACACATAAATAAAGAACCCTAGGTCGGCACCAAAATATAATTTATAACTCTATTGAACAAAACCGGAAGTAAGTAAAGTGAAAATGGTACGTCAAAAACTTAAACCCTCGGTGCTAATGTAAACGATGGAATTTGTCTACAAAAATGATTTTTCATGGCGCAACCAAATTTTATTGTGTAAGTTGATACGAACTTCGATTTGATATATTATAGTACTCGTTTCGATACCCGAGTCAAAAGTTATCTCTCTTGAAATTTGTAACTCATATTTGTTTCATGTTTTTTATTATTTTGGAACATGAAAACTACATCCCCTTTCTTTTTCTCTTCTCTTATAACTTGTTTAATAATATAGGCTATTTGAACACATAACTAAAGAATCCTAGGTCGGCACCAATATCTCCTTTATAGCTCTATTGAATAAAACCGAAAGTAAGTAAAATAATAAAGGTGTGTCAAAAACTTTAATTACCCGGTAAGTGATGTAAACGATGAAATTCGTGTACACAAATGATTTTACTTCATGAGACAAAATCATATTTTGTAAGTTCATATGAGCTTTGATTTTATATATTATAATAATCGTTTCGATACTTGTGTCAAAATTTGTCTCCGTTGAACGTTGCAACTCATATTAACCAAATGTTTTGTTATTTTTGAAAATATGAACAACATCCACATTTTTTTCTCTTCTCTTATTTTTTTAAGAATAGAGACTGATTAAACACATAAATAAAGAACCCAAGGTCGGCACCAAAATCTAATTTATAACTCTATTGACCAAAACCGGAAGTAAGTAAAGTGAAAACGGTACGTCAAAAACTTAAACCCTCGGTGATGATGTAAACGATGGAATTTGTCTACAAAAATGATTTTTCATGGCGCAACCAAATTTTATTGTGTAAGTTGATACGAACTTCGATTTTATATATTATAGTACTCGTTTCGATACCCGAGTCAAAAGTTATCTCTCTTGAAATTTGTAACTCATATTTGTTTCATGTTTTTTATTATTTTGGAACATGAAAACTACATCCCCTTTCTTTTTCTCTTCTCTTATATCTTGTTTAATAATATAGGCTATTTGAACACATAACTATTGAATCCTAAGTCGGCACCAATATCTCCTTTATAGCTCTATTGAATAAAACCGAAAGTAAGTAAAATAATAAAGGTGTGTCAAAAACTTTAATTACCCGGTAAGTGATGTAAACGATGAAATTCGTGTACACAAATGATTTTACTTCGTGAGAAAAAATCATATTTTGTAAGTTCATACGAGCTTTGATTTTATATATTATAATAATCGTTTCGATACCTGTGTCAAAATTTGTCTCCGTTGAACGTTGCAACTCATATTAACCAAATGTTTTGTTATTTTTGAAAATATGAACAACATCCACATTTTTTTCTCTTCTCTTATTTTTTTAAGAATAGAGACTGATTAAACACATAAATAAAGAACCATAGGTCGGCACCAAAATCTAATTTATAACTCTATTGAACAAAACCGGAAGTAAGTAAAGTGAAAATGGTACGTCAAACACTTAAACCCTCGGTGCTAATGTAAACGATGGAATTTGTCTACAAAAATGATTTTTCATGGCGCAACCAAATTTTATTGTGTAAATTGATACGAACTTCGATTTGATATATTATAGTACTCGTTTCGATACGCGAGTCAAAAGTTATCTCTCTTAAAATTTGTAACTCATATTTGTTTCATGTTTTTTATTATTTTGGAACATGAAAACTACATCCCCTTTCTTTTTCTCTTCTCTTATATCTTGTTTAATAATACACTCTATTTGAACACATAACTAAAGAATCCTAGGTCGGCACCAATATCTCCTTTATAGCTCTATTGAATAAAACCGAAAGTAAGTAAAATAATAAAGGTGTGTCAAAAACTTTAATTACCCGGTAAGTGATGTAAACGATGAAATTCGTGTACACAAATGATTTTACTTCGTGAGGCAAAATCATATTTTGTAAGTTCATACGAGCTTTGATTTTATATATTATAATAATCGTTTCGATACTTGTGTCAAAATTTGTCTCCGTTGAACGTTGCAACTCATATTAACCAAATGTTTTGTTATTTTTGAAAATATGAACAACATCCACATTTTTTTCTCTTCTCTTATTTTTTTTAAGAATAGAGACTGATTAAACACATAAATAAAGAACCGAAGGTCGGCACCAAAATCTAATTTATAACTCTATTGACCAAAACCGGAAGTAAGTAAAGTGAAAACGGTACGTCAAAAACTTAAACCCTCGGTGATGATGTAAACGATGGAATTTGTCTACAAAAATGATTTTTCATGGCGCAACCAAATTTTTTTGTGTAAGTTGATACGAACTTCGATTTGATATATTATAGTACTCGTTTCGATACGCGAGTCAAAAGTTATCTCTCTTGAAATTTGTAACTCATATTTGTTTCATGTTTTTTATTATTTTGGAACTTGAAAACTACATCCCCTTTCTTTTTCTCTTCTCTTATATCTTGTTTAATAATAGAGGCTTTTTGAACACATAACTAAAGAATCCTAGGTCGGGACCAATACCTCCTTTATAGCTCTATTGAATAAAACCGAAAGTAAGTAAAATAATAAAGGTGTGCAAAAACTTTAATTACCCGGTAAGTGATGTAAACGATGAAATTCGGGTACACAAATGATTTTCTTTCGTGAGACAAAATCATATTTTGTAAGTTCATACGAGCTTTGATTTTATATATTATAATAATCGTTTCGATACCTGTGTCAAAATTTGTCTCCGTTGAACGTTGCAACTCATATTAACCAAATGTTTTGTTATTTTTGAAAATATGAACAACATCCACATTTTTTTCTCTTCTCTTATTTTTTTAAGAATAGAGACTGATTAAACACATAAATAAAGAACCCAAGGTCGGCACCAAAATCTAATTTATAACTCTATTGACCAAAACCGGAAGTAAGTAAAGTGAAAATGGTACGTCAAAAACTTAAACCCTCGGTGATGATGTAAACGATGGAATTTGTCTACAAAAATGATTTTTCATGGCGCAACCAAATTTTATTGTGTAAGTTGATACGAACTTTGATTTGATATATTATAGTACTCGTTTCGATACGCGAGTCAAAAGTTATCTCTCTTGAAATTTGTAACTCATATTTGTTTCATGTTTTTTATTATTTTGGAACCTGAAAACTACATCCCCTTTCTTTTTCTCTTCTCTTATATCTTGTTGAATAATAGAGGCTTTTTGAACACATAACTAAAGAATCCTAGGTCGGCACCAATATCTCCTTTATAGCTCTATTGAATAAAACCAAAAGTAAGTAAAATAATAAAGGTGTGTCAAAAACTCTAATTACCCGGTAAGTGATGTAAACGATGAAATTCGGGTACACAAATGATTTTCTTTCGTGAGACAAAATCATATTTTGTAAGTTCATACGAGCTTTGATTTTATATATTATAATAATCGTTTCGATACATGTGTCAAAATTTGTCTCCGTTGAACGTTGCAACTCATATTAACCAAATGTTTTGTTATTTTTGAAAATATGAACAACATCCACATTTTTTTCTCTTCTCTTATTTTTTTAAGAATAGAGACTGATTAAACACATAAATAAAGAACCCTAGGTCGGCACCAAAATATAATTTATAACTCTATTGAACAAAACCGGAAGTAAGTAAAGTGAAAATGGTACGTCAAAAACTTAAACCCTCGGTGCTAATGTAAACGATGGAATTTGTCTACAAAAATGATTTTTCATGGCGCAACCAAATTTTATTGTGTAAGTTGATACGAACTTCGATTTGATATATTATAGTACTCGTTTCGATACCCGAGTCAAAAGTTATCTCTCTTGAAATTTGTAACTCATATTTGTTTCATGTTTTTTATTATTTTGGAACATGAAAACTACATCCCCTTTCTTTTTCTCTTCTCTTATAACTTGTTTAATAATATAGGCTATTTGAACACATAACTAAAGAATCCTAGGTCGGCACCAATATCTCCTTTATAGCTCTATTGAATAAAACCGAAAGTAAGTAAAATAATAAAGGTGTGTCAAAAACTTTAATTACCCGGTAAGTGATGTAAACGATGAAATTCGTGTACACAAATGATTTTACTTCGTGAGACAAAATCATATTTTGTAAGTTCATACGAGCTTTGATTTTATATATTATAATAATCGTTTCGATACTTGTGTCAAAATTTGTCTCCGTTGAACGTTGCAACTCATATTAACCAAATGTTTTGTTATTTTTGAAAATATGAACAACATCCACATTTTTTTCTCTTCTCTTATTTTTTTAAGAATAGAGACTGATTAAACACATAAATAAAGAACCCAAGGTCGGCACCAAAATCTAATTTATAACTCTATTGACCAAAACCGGAAGTAAGTAAAGTGAAAACGGTACGTCAAAAACTTAAACCCTCGGTGCTAATGTAAACGATGGAATTTGTCTACAAAAATGATTTTTCATGGCGCAACCAAATTTTTTTGTGTAAGTTGATACGAACTTCGATTTTATATATTATAGTACTCGTTTCGATACGCGAGTCAAAAGTTATCTCTCTTGAAATTTGTAACTCATATTTGTTTCATGTTTTTTATTATTTTGGAACCTGAAAACTACATCCCCTTTCTTTTTCTCTTCTCTTATATCTTGTTTAATAATACAGGCTTTTTGAACACATAACTAAAGAATCCTAGGTCGGCACCAATATCTCCTTTATAGCTCTATTGAATAAAACCGAAAGTAAGTAAAATAATAAAGGTGTGTCAAAAACTTTAATTACCCGGTAAGTGATGTAAACGATGAAATTCGTGTACACAAATGATTTTACTTCGTGAGGCAAAATCATATTTTGTAAGTTCATACGAGCTTTGATTTTATATATTATAATAATCGTTTCGATACTTGTGTCAAAATTTGTCTCCGTTGAACGTTGCAACTCATATTAACCAAATGTTTTGTTATTTTTGAAAATATGAACAACATCCACATTTTTTTCTCTTCTCTTATTTTTTTAAGAATAGAGACTGATTAAACACATAAATAAAGAACCGAAGGTCGGCACCAAAATCTAATTTATAACTCTATTGACCAAAACCGGAAGTAAGTAAAGTGAAAACGGTACGTCAAAAACTTAAACCCTCGGTGATGATGTAAACGATGGAATTTGTCTACAAAAATGATTTTTCATGGCGCAACCAAATTTTTTTGTGTAAGTTGATACGAACTTCGATTTGATATATTATAGTACTCGTTTCGATACGCGAGTCAAAAGTTATCTCTCTTGAAATTTGTAACTCATATTTGTTTCATGTTTTTTATTATTTTGGAACCTGAAAACTACATCCCCTTTCTTTTTCTCTTCTCTTATATCTTGTTTAATAATAGAGGCTTTTTGAACACATAATTAAAGAATCCTAGGTCGGGACCAATACCTCCTTTATAGCTCTATTGAATAAAACCGAAAGTAAGTAAAATAATAAAGGTGTGCAAAAACTTTAATTACCCGGTAAGTGATGTAAACGATGAAATTCGGGTACACAAATGATTTTCTTTCGTGAGACAAAATCATATTTTGTAAGTTCATACGAGCTTTGATTTTATATATTATAATAATCGTTTCGATACATGTGTCAAAATTTGTCTCCGTTGAACGTTGCAACTCATATTAACCAAATGTTTTGTTATTTTTGAAAATATGAACAACATCCACATTTTTTTCTCTTCTCTTATTTTTTTAAGAATAGAGACTGATTAAACACATAAATAAAGAACCCTAGGTCGGCACCAAAATATAATTTATAACTCTATTGACCAAAACCGGAAGTAAGTAAAGTGAAAATGGTACGTCAAAAACTTAAACCCTCGGTGATGATGTAAACGATGGAATTTGTCTACAAAAATGATTTTTCATGGCGCAACCAAATTTTATTGTGTAAGTTGATACGAACTTCGATTTGATATATTATAGTACTCGTTTCGATACGCGAGTCAAAAGTTATCTCTCTTGAAATTTGTAACTCATATTTGTTTCATGTTTTTTATTATTTTGGAACCTGAAAAATACATCCCCTTTCTTTTTCTCTTCTCTTATATCTTGTTTAATAATAGAGGCTTTTTGAACACATAACTAAAGAATCCTAGGTCGGCACCAATATCTCCTTTATAGCTCTATTGAATAAAACCAAAAGTAAGTAAAATAATAAAGGTGTGTCAAAAACTCTAATTACCCGGTAAGTGATGTAAACGATGAAATTCGGGTACACAAATGATTTTCTTTCGTGAGACAAAATCATATTTTGTAAGTTCATACGAGCTTTGATTTTATATATTATAATAATCGTTTCGATACATGTGTCAAAATTTGTCTCCGTTGAACGTTGCAACTCATATTAACCAAATGTTTTGTTATTTTTGAAAATATGAACAACATCCACATTTTTTTCTCTTCTCTTATTTTTTTAAGAATAGAGACTGATTAAACACATAAATAAAGAACCCTAGGTCGGCACCAAAATATAATTTATAACTCTATTGAACAAAACCGGAAGTAAGTAAAGTGAAAATGGTACGTCAAAAACTTAAACCCTCGGTGCTAATGTAAACGATGGAATTTGTCTACAAAAATGATTTTTCATGGCGCAACCAAATTTTATTGTGTAAGTTGATACGAACTTCGATTTGATATATTATAGTACTCGTTTCGATACCCGAGTCAAAAGTTATCTCTCTTGAAATTTGTAACTCATATTTGTTTCATGTTTTTTATTATTTTGGAACATGAAAACTACATCCCCTTTCTTTTTCTCTTCTCTTATAACTTGTTTAATAATATAGGCTATTTGATCACATAACTAAAGAATCCTAGGTCGGCACCAATATCTCCTTTATAGCTCTATTGAATAAAAGCGAAAGTAAGTAAAATAATAAAGGTGTGTCAAAAACTTTAATTACCCGGTAAGTGATGTAAACGATGAAATTCGTGTACACAAATGATTTTACTTCGTGAGACAAAATCATATTTTGTAAGTTCATACGAGCTTTGATTTTATATATTATAATAATCGTTTCGATACTTGTGTCAAAATTTGTCTCCGTTGAACGATGCAACTCATATTAACCAAATGTTTTGTTATTTTTGAAAATATGAACAACATCCACATTTTTTTCTCTTCTCTTATTTTTTTAAGAATAGAGACTGATTAAACACATAAATAAAGAACCCAAGATCGGCACCAAAATCTAATTTATAACTCTATTGACCAAAACCGGAAGTAAGTAAAGTGAAAACGGTACGTCAAAAACTTAAACCCTCGGTGCTAATGTAAACGATGGAATTTGTCTACAAAAATGATTTTTCATGGCGCAACCAAATTTTATTGTGTAAGTTGATACGAACTTCGATTTGATATATTATAGTACTCGTTTCGATACGCGAGTCAAAAGTTATCTCTCTTGAAATTTGTAACTCATATTTGTTTCATGTTTTTTATTATTTTGGAACCTGAAAACTACATCCCCTTTCTTTTTCTCTTCTCTTATATCTTGTTTAATAATACAGGCTTTTTGAACACATAACTAAAGAATCCTAGGTCGGGACCAATATCTCCTTTATAGCTCTATTGAATAAAACCGAAAGTAAGTAAAATAATAAAGGTGTGCAAAAACTTTAATTACCCGGTAAGTGATGTAAACGATGAAATTCGGGTACACAAATGATTTTCTTTCGTGAGACAAAATCATATTTTGTAAGTTCATACGAGCTTTGATTTTATATATTATAATAATCGTTTCGATACCTGTGTCAAAATTTGTCTCCGTTGAACGTTGCAACTCATATTAACCAAATGTTTTGTTATTTTTGAAAATATGAACAACATCCACATTTTTTTCTCTTCTCTTATTTTTTTAAGAATAGAGACTGATTAAACACATAAATAAAGAACCCTAGGTCGGCACCAAAATCTAATTTATAACTCTATTGACCAAAACCGGAAGTAAGTAAAGTGAAAATGGTACGTCAAAAACTTAAACCCTCGGTGATGATGTAAACGATGGAATTTGTCTACAAAAATGATTTTTCATGGCGCAACCAAATTTTATTGTGTAAGTTGATACGAACTTTGATTTGATATATTATAGTACTCGTTTCGATACGCGAGTCAAAAGTTATCTCTCTTGAAATTTGTAACTCATATTTGTTTCATGTTTTTTATTATTTTGGAACCTGAAAACTACATCCCCTTTCTTTTTCTCTTCTCTTATATCTTGTTTAATAATACAGGCTTTTTGAACACATAACTAAAGAACCTAGGTCGGCACCAATATCTCCTTTATAGCTCTATTGAATAAAACCAAAAGTAAGTAAAATAATAAAGGTGTGTCAAAAACTCTAATTACCCGGTAAGTGATGTAAACGATGAAATTCGGGTACACAAATGATTTTCTTTCGTGAGACAAAATCATATTTTGTAAGTTCATACGAGCTTTGATTTTATATATTATAATAATCGTTTCGATACATGTGTCAAAATTTGTCTCCGTTGAACGTTGCAACTCATATTAACCAAATGTTTTGTTATTTTTGAAAATATGAACAACATCCACATTTTTTTCTCTTCTCTTATTTTTTTAAGAATAGAGACTGATTAAACACATAAATAAAGAACCCTAGGTCGGCACCAAAATCTAATTTATAACTCTATTTAACAAAACCGGAAGTAAGTAAAGTGAAAATGGTACGTCAAAAACTTAAACCCTCGGTGCTAATGTAAACGATGGAATTTGTCTACAAAAATGATTTTTCATGGCGCAACCAAATTTTATTGTGTAAGTTGATACGAACTTCGATTTGATATATTATAGTACTCGTTTCGATACGCGAGTCAAAAGTTATCTCTCTTAAAATTTGTAACTCATATTTGTTTCATGTTTTTTATTATTTTGGAACATGAAAACTACATCCCCTTTCTTTTTCTCTTCTCTTATATCTTGTTTAATAATACAGGCTATTTGAACACATAACTAAAGAATCCTAGGTCGGCACCAATATCTCCTTTATAGCTCTATTGAATAAAACCAAAAGTAAGTAAAATAATAAAGGTGTGTCAAAAACTCTAATTACCCGGTAAGTGATGTAAACGATGAAATTCGGGTACACAAATGATTTTCTTTCGTGAGACAAAATCATATTTTGTAAGTTCATACGAGCTTTGATTTTATATATTATAATAATCGTTTCGATACCTGTGTCAAAATTTGTCTCCGTTGAACGTTGCAACTCATATTAACCAAATGTTTTGTTATTTTTGAAAATATGAACAACATCCACATTTTTTTCTCTTCTCTTATTTTTTTAAGAATAGAGACTGATTAAACACATAAATAAAGAACCCTAGGTCGGCACCAAAATCTAATTTATAACTCTATTGAACAAAACCGGAAGTAAGTAAAGTGAAAATGGTACGTCAAAAACTTAAACCCTCGGTGATGATGTAAACGATGGAATTTGTCTACAAAAATGATTTTTCATGGCGCAACCAAATTTTATTGTGTAAGTTGATACGAACTTCGATTTGATATATTATAGTACTCGTTTCGATACCCGAGTCCAAAGTTATCTCTCTTAAAATTTGTAACTCATATTTGTTTCATGTTTTTTATTATTTTGGAACATGAAAACTACATCCCCTTTCTTTTTCTCTTCTCTTATAACTTGTTTAATAATATAGGCTATTTGATCACATAACTAAAGAATCCTAGGTCGGCACCAATATCTCCTTTATAGCTCTATTGAATAAAACCGAAAGTAAGTAAAATAATAAAGGTGTGTCAAAAACTTTAATTACCCGGTAAGTGATGTAAACGATGAAATTCGTGTACACAAATGATTTTACTTCGTGAGACAAAATCATATTTTGTAAGTTCATACGAGCTTTGATTTTATATATTATAATAATCGTTTCGATACTTGTGTCAAAATTTGTCTCCGTTGAACGTTGCAACTCATATTAACCAAATGTTTTGTTATTTTTGAAAATATGAACAACATCCACATTTTTTTCTCTTCTCTTATTTTTTTAAGAATAGAGACTGATTAAACACATAAATAAAGAACCCAAGATCGGCACCAAAATCTAATTTATAACTCTATTGACCAAAACCGGAAGTAAGTAAAGTGAAAACGGTACGTCAAAAACTTAAACCCTCGGTGATGATGTAAACGATGGAATTTGTCTACAAAAATGATTTTTCATGGCGCAACCAAATTTTATTGTGTAAGTTGATACGAACTTCGATTTGATATATTATAGTACTCGTTTCGATACCCGAGTCCAAAGTTATCTCTCTTGAAATTTGTAACTCATATTTGTTTCATGTTTTTTATTATTTTGGAACATGAAAACTACATCCCCTTTCTTTTTCTCTTCTCTTATAACTTGTTTAATAATATAGGCTATTTGAACACATAACTAAAGAATCCTAGGTCGGCACCAATATCTCCTTTATAGCTCTATTGAATAAAACCGAAAGTAAGTAAAATAATAAAGGTGTGTCAAAAACTTTAATTACCCGGTAAGTGATGTAAACGATGAAATTCGTGTACACAAATGATTTTACTTCATGAGACAAAATCATATTTTGTAAGTTCATACAAGCTTTGATTTTATATATTATAATAATCGTTTCGATACATGTGTCAAAATTTGTCTCCGTTGAACGTTGCAACTCATATTAACCAAATGTTTTGTTATTTTTGAAAATATGAACAACATCCACATTTTTTTCTCTTCTCTTATTTTTTTAAGAATAGAGACTGATTAAACACATAAATAAAGAACCCTAGGTCGGCACCAAAATCTAATTTATAACTCTATTGAACAAAACCGGAAGTAAGTAAAGTGAAAATGGTACGTCAAAAACTTAAACCCTCGGTGCTAATGTAAACGATGGAATTTGTCTACAAAAATGATTTTTCATGGCGCAACCAAATTTTTTTGTGTAAGTTGATACGAACTTCGATTTTATATATTATAGTACTCGTTTCGATACTCGAGTCAAAAGTTATCTCTCTTGAAATTTGTAACTCATATTTGTTTCATGTTTTTTATTATTTTGTAACCTGAAAACTACATCCCCTTTCTTTTTCTCTTCTCTTATATCTTGTTTAATAATACAGGCTATTTGAACACATAACTAAAGAATCCTAGGTCGGCACCAATATCTCCTTTATAGCTCTATTGAATGAAACCGAAAGTAAGTAAAATAATAAAGGTGTGTCAAAAACTCTAATTACCCGGTAAGTGATGTAAACGATGAAATTCGGGTACACAAATGATTTTACTTCGTGAGACAAAATCATATTTTGTAAGTTCATACGAGCTTTGATTTTATATATTATAATAATCGTTTCGATACCTGTGTCAAAATTTGTCTCCGTTGAACGTTGCAACTCATATTAACCAAATGTTTTGTTATTTTTGAAAATATGAACAACATCCACATTTTTTTCTCTTCTCTTATTTTTTTAAGAATAGAGACTGATTAAACACATAAATAAAGAACCCAAGGTCGGCACCAAAATCTAATTTATAACTCTATTGAACAAAACCGGAAGTAAGTAAAGTGAAAATGGTACGTCAAAAACTTAAACCCTCGGTGATGATGTAAACGATGGAATTTGTCTACAAAAATGATTTTTCATGGCGCAACCAAATTTTATTGTGTAAATTTATACGAACTTCGATTTGATATATTATAGTACTCGTTTCGATACGCGAGTCAAAAGTTATCTCTGTTGAAATTTGTAACTCATATTTGTTTCATGTTTTTTATTATTTTGGAACCTGAAAACTACATCCCCTTTCTTTTTCTCTTCTCTTATATCTTGTTTAATAATAGAGGCTTTTTGAACACATAACTAAAGAATCCTAGGTCGGCACCAATATCTCCTTTATAGCTCTATTGAATGAAACCGAAAGTAAGTAAAATAGTAAAGGTGTGTCAAAAACTTTAATTACCCGGTAAGTGATGTAAACGATGAAATTCGGGTACACAAATGATTTTACTTCGTGAGACAAAATCATATTTTGTAAGTTCATACGAGCTTTTATTTTATATATTATAATAATCGTTTCGATACATGTGTCAAAATTTGTCTCCGTTGAACGTTGCAACTCATATTAACCAAATGTTTTTTTATTTTTGAAAATATGAACAACATCCACATTTTTTTCTCTTCTCTTATTTTTTTAAGAATAGAGACTGATTAAACACATAAATAAAGAACCCTAGGTCGGCACCAAAATCTAATTAATAACTCTATTGAACAAAACGGGAAGTAAGTAAAGTGAAAATGGTACGTCAAAAACTTAAACCCTCGGTGATGATGTAAACGATGGAATTTGTCTACAAAAATGATTTTTCATGGTGCAACCAAATTTTATTGTGTAAGTTGATACGAACTTCGATTTGATATATTATAGTACTCGTTTCGATACCCGAGTCAAAAGTTATCTCTCTTGAAATTTGTAACTCATATTTGTTTCATGTTTTTTATTATTTTGGAACATGAAAACTACATCCCCTTTCTTTTTCTCTTTTCTTATAACTTGTTTAATAATATAGGCTATTTGAACACATAACTAAAGAATCCTAGGTCGGCACCAATATCTCCTTTATAGCTCTATTGAATAAAACCGAAAGTAAGTAAAATAATAAAGGTGTGTCAAAAACTTTAATTACCCGGTAAGTGATGTAAACGATGAAATTCGTGTACACAAATGATTTTACTTCGTGAGACAAAATCATATTTTGTAAGTTCATACGAGCTTTGATTTTATATATTATAATAATCGTTTCGATACATGTGTCAAAATTTGTCTCCGTTGAACGTTGCAACTCATATTAACCAAATGTTTTGTTATTTTTGAAAATATGAACAACATCCACATTTTTTTCTCTTCTCTTATTTTTTTAAGAATAGAGACTGATTAAACACATAAATAAAGAACCCTAGGTCGGCACCAAAATCTAATTTATAACTCTATTGAACAAAACCGGAAGTAAGTAAAGTGAAAATGGTTCGTCAAAAACTTAAACCCTCGGTGCTAATGTAAACGATGGAATTTGTCTACAAAAATGATTTTTCATGGCGCAACCAAATTTTATTGTGTAAGTTGATACGAACTTCGATTTGATATATTATAGTACTCGTTTCGATACGCGAGTCAAAAGTTATCTCTCTTAAAATTTGTAACTCATATTTGTTTCATGTTTTTTATTATTTTGGAACATGAAAACTACATCCCCTTTCTTTTTCTCTTCTCTTATATCTTGTTTAATAATACAGGCTATTTGAACACATAACTAAAGAATCCTAGGTCGGCACCAATATCTCCTTTATAGCTCTATTGAATAAAACCAAAAGTAAGTAAAATAATAAAGGTGTGTCAAAAACTCTAATTACCCGGTAAGTGATGTAAACGATGAAATTCGGGTACACAAATGATTTTCTTTCGTGAGACAAAATCATATTTTGTAAGTTCATACGAGCTTTGATTTTATATATTATAATAATCGTTTCGATACCTATGTCAAAATTTGTCTCCGTTGAACGTTGCAACTCATATTAACCAAATGTTTTGTTATTTTTGAAAATATGAACAACATCCACATTTTTTTCTCTTCTCTTATTTTTTTAAGAATAGAGACTGATTAAACACATAAATAAAGAACCCTAGGTCGGCACCAAAATCTAATTTATAACTCTATTGAACAAAACCGGAAGTAAGTAAAGTGAAAATGGTACGTCAAAAACTTAAACCCTCGGTGATGATGTAAACGATGGAATTTGTCTACAAAAATGATTTTTCATGGCGCAACCAAATTTTATTGTGTAAGTTGATACGAACTTCGATTTGATATATTATAGTACTCGTTTCGATACCCGAGTCCAAAGTTATCTCTCTTGAAATTTGTAACTCATATTTGTTTCATGTTTTTTATTATTTTGGAACATGAAAACTACATCCCCTTTCTTTTTCTCTTCTCTTATAACTTGTTTAATAATATAGGCTATTTGAACACATAACTAAAGAATCCTAGGTCGGCACCAATATCTCCTTTATAGCTCTATTGAATAAAACCGAAAGTAAGTAAAATAATAAAGGTGTGTCAAAAACTTTAATTACCCGGTAAGTGATGTAAACGATGAAATTCGTGTACACAAATGATTTTACTTCATGAGACAAAATCATATTTTGTAAGTTCATACAAGCTTTGATTTTATATATTATAATAATCGTTTCGATACATGTGTCAAAATTTGTCTCCGTTGAACGTTGCAACTCATATTAACCAAATGTTTTGTTATTTTTGAAAATATGAACAACATCCACATTTTTTTCTCTTCTCTTATTTTTTTGAGAATAGAGACTGATTAAACACATAAATAAAGAACCCTAGGTCGGCACCAAAATCTAATTTATAACTCTATTGAACAAAACCGGAAGTAAGTAAAGTGAAAATGGTACGTCAAAAACTTAAACCCTCGGTGCTAATGTAAACGATGGAATTTGTCTACAAAAATGATTTTTCATGGCGCAACCAAATTTTTTTGTGTAAGTTGATACGAACTTCGATTTTATATATTATAGTACTCGTTTCGATACTCGAGTCAAAAGTTATCTCTCTTGAAATTTGTAACTCATATTTGTTTCATGTTTTTTATTATTTTGTAACCTGAAAACTACATCCCCTTTCTTTTTCTCTTCTCTTATATCTTGTTTAATAATACAGGCTATTTGAACACATAACTAAAGAATCCTAGGTCGGCACCAATATCTCCTTTATAGCTCTATTGAATGAAACCGAAAGTAAGTAAAATAATAAAGGTGTGTCAAAAACTCTAATTACCCGGTAAGTGATGTAAACGATGAAATTCGGGTACACAAATGATTTTACTTCGTGAGACAAAATCATATTTTGTAAGTTCATACGAGCTTTGATTTTATATATTATAATAATCGTTTCGATACCTGTGTCAAAATTTGTCTCCGTTGAACGTTGCAACTCATATTAACCAAATGTTTTGTTATTTTTGAAAATATGAACAACATCCACATTTTTTTCTCTTCTCTTATTTTTTTAAGAATAGAGACTGATTAAACACATAAATAAAGAACCCAAGGTCGGCACCAAAATCTAATTTATAACTCTATTGAACAAAACCGGAAGTAAGTAAAGTGAAAATGGTACGTCAAAAACTTAAACCCTCGGTGATGATGTAAACGATGGAATTTGTCTACAAAAATGATTTTTCATGGCGCAACCAAATTTTATTGTGTAAATTTATACGAACTTCGATTTGATATATTATAGTACTCGTTTCGATACGCGAGTCAAAAGTTATCTCTGTTGAAATTTGTAACTCATATTTGTTTCATGTTTTTTATTATTTTGGAACCTGAAAACTACATCCCCTTTCTTTTTCTCTTCTCTTATATCTTGTTTAATAATAGAGGCTTTTTGAACACATAACTAAAGAATCCTAGGTCGGCACCAATATCTCCTTTATAGCTCTATTGAATGAAACCGAAAGTAAGTAAAATAGTAAAGGTGTATCAAAAACTTTAATTACCCGGTAAGTGATGTAAACGATGAAATTCGGGTACACAAATGATTTTACTTCGTGAGACAAAATCATATTTTGTAAGTTCATACGAGCTTTGATTTTATATATTATAATAATCGTTTCGATACATGTGTCAAAATTTGTCTCCGTTGAACGTTGCAACTCATATTAACCAAATGTTTTTTTATTTTTGAAAATATGAACAACATCCACATTTTTTTCTCTTCTCTTATTTTTTTAAGAATAGAGACTGATTAAACACATAAATAAAGAACCCTAGGTCGGCACCAAAATCTAATTAATAACTCTATTGAACAAAACGGGAAGTAAGTAAAGTGAAAATGGTACGTCAAAAACTTAAACCCTCGGTGATGATGTAAACGATGGAATTTGTCTACAAAAATGATTTTTCATGGTGCAACCAAATTTTATTGTGTAAGTTGATACGAACTTCGATTTGATATATTATAGTACTCGTTTCGATACCCGAGTCAAAAGTTATCTCTCTTGAAATTTGTAACTCATATTTGTTTCATGTTTTTTATTATTTTGGAACATGAAAACTACATCCCCTTTCTTTTTCTCTTTTCTTATAACTTGTTTAATAATATAGGCTATTTGAACACATAACTAAAGAATCCTAGGTCGGCACCAATATCTCCTTTATAGCTCTATTGAATAAAACCGAAAGTAAGTAAAATAATAAAGGTGTGTCAAAAACTTTAATTACCCGGTAAGTGATGTAAACGATGAAATTCGTGTACACAAATGATTTTACTTCGTGAGACAAAATCATATTTTGTAAGTTCATACGAGCTTTGATTTTATATATTATAATAATCGTTTCGATACATGTGTCAAAATTTGTCTCCGTTGAACGTTGCAACTCATATTAACCAAATGTTTTGTTATTTTTGAAAATATGAACAACATCCACATTTTTTTCTCTTCTCTTATTTTTTTAAGAATAGAGACTGATTAAACACATAAATAAAGAACCCTAGGTCGGCACCAAAATCTAATTTATAACTCTATTGAACAAAACCGGAAGTAAGTAAAGTGAAAATGGTACGTCAAAAACTTAAACCCTCGGTGCTAATGTAAACGATGGAATTTGTCTACAAAAATGATTTTTCATGGCGCAACCAAATTTTATTGTGTAAGTTGATACGAACTTCGATTTGATATATTATAGTACTCGTTTCGATACGCGAGTCAAAAGTTATCTCTCTTAAAATTTGTAACTCATATTTGTTTCATGTTTTTTATTATTTTGGAACATGAAAACTACATCCCCTTTCTTTTTCTCTTCTCTTATATCTTGTTTAATAATACAGGCTATTTGAACACATAACTAAAGAATCCTAGGTCGGCACCAATATCTCCTTTATAGCTCTATTGGATAAAACCAAAAGTAAGTAAAATAATAAAGGTGTGTCAAAAACTCTAATTACCCGGTAAGTGATGTAAACGATGAAATTCGGGTACACAAATGATTTTCTTTCGTGAGACAAAATCATATTTTGTAAGTTCATACGAGCTTTGATTTTATATATTATAATAATCGTTTCGATACCTATGTCAAAATTTGTCTCCGTTGAACGTTGCAACTCATATTAACCAAATGTTTTGTTATTTTTGAAAATATGAACAACATCCACATTTTTTTCTCTTCTCTTATTTTTTTAAGAATAGAGACTGATTAAACACATAAATAAAGAACCCTAGGTCGGCACCAAAATCTAATTTATAACTCTATTGAACAAAACCGGAAGTAAGTAAAGTGAAAATGGTACGTCAAAAACTTAAACCCTCGGTGATGATGTAAACGATGGAATTTGTCTACAAAAATGATTTTTCATGGCGCAACCAAATTTTATTGTGTAAGTTGATACGAACTTCGATTTGATATATTATAGTACTCGTTTCGATACCCGAGTCCAAAGTTATCTCTCTTGAAATTTGTAACTCATATTTGTTTCATGTTTTTTATTATTTTGGAACATGAAAACTACATCCCCTTTCTTTTTCTCTTCTCTTATAACTTGTTTAATAATATAGGCTATTTGAACACATAACTAAAGAATCCTAGGTCGGCACCAATATCTCCTTTATAGCTCTATTGAATAAAACCGAAAGTAAGTAAAATAATAAAGGTGTGTCAAAAACTCTAATTACCCGGTAAGTGATGTAAACGATGAAATTCGGGTACACAAATGATTTTCCTTCGTGAGACAAAATCATATTTTGTAAGTTCATACGAACTTTGATTTTATATATTATAATAATCGTTTCAATACCTGTGTCAAAATTTGTCTCCGTTGAACGTTGCAACTCATATTAACCAAATGTTTTGTTATTTTTGAAAATATGAACAACATCCATATTTTTTTCTCTTCTTTTATTTTTTTAAGAATAGAGACTGATTAAACACATAAATAAAGAACCCAAGGTCGGCACCAAAATCTAATTTATAACTCTATTGACCAAAACTGGAAGTAAGTAAAGTGAAAATGGTACGTCAAAAACTTAAACCCTCGGTGATGATGTAAACGATGGAATTTGTCTACAAAAATGATTTTTCATGGCGCAACCAAATTTTATTGTGTAAGTTGATACGAACTTCGATTTTATATATTATAGTACTCGTTTCGATACGCGAGTCAAAAGTTATCTCTGTTGAAATTTGTAACTCATATTTGTTTCATGTTTTTTATTATTTTGGAACCTGAAAACTACATCCCCTTTCTTTTTCTCTTCTCTTATATCTTGTTTAATAATACAGGCTATTTGAACACATAACTAAAGAATCCTAGGTCAGCACCAATATCTCCTTTATAGCTCTATTGAATGAAACCAAAAGTAAGTAAAATAGTAAAGGTGTGTCAAAAACTTTAATTACCCGGTAAGTGATGTAAACGATGAAATTCGTGTACACAAATGATTTTACTTCATGAGACAAAATCATATTTTGTAAGTTCATACAAGCTTTGATTTTATATATTATAATAATCGTTTCGATACATGTGTCAAAATTTGTCTCCGTTGAACGTTGCAACTCATATTAACCAAATGTTTTGTTATTTTTGAAAATATGAACAACATCCACATTTTTTTTTCTTCTCTTATTTTTTTAATAATAGAGACTGATTAAACACATAAATAAAGAACCCTAGGTCGGCACCAAAATCTAATTTATAACTCTATTGAACAAAACCGGAAGTAGTAGTAAAGTGAAAATGGTATGTCAAAAACTTAAACCCTCGGTGCTAATGTAAACGATGGAATTTGTCTACAAAAATGATTTTTCATGGCGCAACCAAATTTTATTGTGTAAGTGATGAGTGCTCAAAAAGCACTAAAATAACCATGATTTTATGCAAATTAATTGATTAAAAATATATATATTTATATGTTTTATCATATATTTATATAAATTTGTCTTTTTCGGAATCACGGGTATTTTTATTGTTTTTCAGGTATTTTGGCTTAAAAATGCAACTTAAAGACTCAAAGAGGAATACTGGAAGCAATACATCACAAATATATTAATAAATAAATGCGGAAAGGTCGACAAATATGGAAAAATTGGACAAAATGGGTCAAAAAGGTCAAAAAGAAGAAAAACGCGCCGCCGCGCCCCAGCACCCAGCTCCGCCCCAAGCTGCGCGCGCCGCACTGTTCATCCGCGCAGCAATGCGCGCGGGGTTACTATTCATACGCGCAGCACTGCACGCGGGGTACTGTTCATGCGCGCAGCACTACGCACGTGAGGTTACTGTTCATGCGCTTAGCACTGCGCGCGGGTTACTGGTCATACGCGCGCGCCGACACTCATTTTTCACGTGCAGCCGCCCCATGACGTGATGCTGACGTCATCAATGACGTCAGCATTTCCATTACGCGTTTTTACATTTTTTTTACTCATTTTTTCTCTCCATCCTCACCTATAAATACCCCCCTTCCCTTCACTTCAAAATCACACCTTCAAAACACACTTCTCTCTTCTTTCTTTCTCTCTTTTCTTAGATTTTTAGTTGTTCTTAGTTTTTCTTATGTTTTCTTAGTTTTTAGCTTTTCTTAGTTAATTTCTCTTAGATTTAGAGTTCTTCCCTTTTGGGGAAGAACTAGTTATGTTTTTGTAATATTTTAGCTCTTTGATTCAATAAATGGGAGTGCAAATTCCGCTTGGAGTTTTTCCAGCAACGGGAATAGCGTCGAAGTTCTGTAAGGATTTTATTTTCTTTACAGTTATTTTTATGCTTTATTCTTACATGGTATATTTAATTTGTCTGTGGTTAAATTTAACTGTTCTGGATGTTTAGTAAACATGATGTAATAATGACGTTGTTATGCTTGCGAAATATTAAATAGGTAAAAATCTCTAAAATGAATTGATTTTATTTTTATTCATGATTTTATATTAAGAATGTTAGAGAGAAATATATTATTTTTCATTACAAACTTAAACCTGAAAATTAGATTTTAAGGTTTAGTTATCCGGTCTAATTTAGAGTAGTGCTCTTTTATTTGATGGTACAATCGCCCGGTAGTTAGAGTGAAGCTCTATTTCAAAAGTTTTTATAAGAATTATTATCTGAAAATGTATTGAAAACATGTTTTCGGTAGTGGTTTTAAAACTTGAAAGTTAGTACTCGGATAGCTAAATTCTTAGGTTTAATTTGGACACCTTGAATAAAGTTTAAACTGTCTAACCCCACCAAAGGTGGCATTTAAATGGTTCATTTTCAATCTCTTAGAAAAAGGAATTAATTTAATGACGCAAATTAGTTATCAACCCCACCCATAGGTGTTAATTGATTTGTTTAGTTAACAAAGAATATCTAACCCCACCAAAGGTGGTATTAATACAAAAAAGGGAGAATCAATAAATATCAATTCATATCTTTAATAACCTAGATAATATGAGCAAGCATAATTAACTTAGTTATTATATCCATAAATACTCCGCCATTATAAATGATAAAATTTGCATAAATGTTTATTGAATCTATGTTTATTTTTATGTAAGTAGATTAAAAACACAAAACTCCAAAATATCGTGACAGGATGTTTAGGATTTAATTTCGTTTTTAGAAGTTTGAATAATAAATTAAAAACCACACACATTCCTTCCTTAAATCGACCTTGGGAGTATACTTATCATTTTCTACGAAATGATTCGTGCACTTGCGAGAGTTTTATAAATATTAAAACCAAATTATTGGCAAGAATCGGCGATCCCGGTTTTTGGTCATCAAGTTTTTGGCGCCGTTGCCGGGGATTTGGTCATCAAGTTTTTGGCGCCGTTGCCGGGGATTTGGTCATCAAGTTTTTGGCGTCGTTGCCGGGGATTTGGTCATTAAGTTTTTGGCGCCGTTGCCGGGGAAGGAATAGCGTTTTTAAATTATTTATCAAAATTTTAAAAACATTTTTGTGCTGTAAATAATTGTGATTTTTGTTGTTTTAATAATAATCAAATTTCAAATTTCATAAGAAATAAAAAATTAAAAAATTAAAAAATTAAAAAAATAAGAAAATAAAAAATTAAAAAATTAATATTTTTTTGAATAGTAAAATAATTTAGAAATTTGAAATTTGAAGTAAAAAATTTTACCGTTCATGAAAAGTAAAAAAAAAAAAAACTTAAAAACATAAAAAATTTTAAGATAAAAAATAGTATAGTGTAAATAGTCAAATAAAATTACCGTTAATGAATAGTAAAAAAAAATAACAAAAAGAAATTTTTTTTAAGTTAATAAGAAATAATATAGCGTGAATAGTAAAATAAAATTAACGTTCATGAATAGTAAAAAAAAAAATTTTAATTTCAAAAATTTTAAGTTGAAATAAATAAATAAAATTTATAGTGTAGATAGCAAAATAAAATTACAATTCATGAATAGTAAAAAAAAAATTGAAAAAAAGTAAATAAAAAAAACTTAATTTTTAATTTTCATTTAATTTTAAGTTTTTATTTAAAATCTTAACTTTATTTTATTTTATTTTATTTCAATTTTAATTTTATTTTTTTTAATTTTTATTATTATTTTTTTATTTTATTATTATTTTTTTTCTTTAACTATTTTTTTTCTCTTAATTTTTATTTAACTTAAATAACTTAGATTTTTCATTAACTTAATTAACTTAAATTTTTAGTTTACTTAACTTAATTAACTTAACTTTTTAATTAACTTAGATTTTTTTTTAACTTAACTAACTTAGATTTTTAACTTAGCTTTTTAATTAACTTAACTTAATTAATTTGAACTTTTTAATTAACTTTGATTAACTTAGTTTTTTTTAATTAATTTAGATTTTTTTTACTTAACCAACTTAGCTTTTTAATTAAATTAGATTTTCATTAACTTAATTAACTTAGATTTTTACTTAACTGAACTTAATTAACTTAATTTTAATAGCATGAAAAGTAAAGATCTAAGGGAGTTCTGTCTAGGAGACTAGTTCTTGGAAGCCTTTGTGCCACTAGTCTTTCCTGGGAACGTTGCTCTGTCTAGGAGGATGGTATTTAAGGAGCCTTTGCCCCACCATTCTTTCCTCGGAGCACTCTTGGTTAATACTAATTATGTTATTTTAACCTTAAAAAAAATAATAAAAAAAAATTTGAAACTATCTCAAAAATTTTAAAGTTTTAATTACAATCTCAAGAGTTAGTTTCTTTGCTTGATCTAGGTACAATTGTGTTATGATGCCTTCATTATTTGATTTGCACCTAGATGTGGGTTATCTAAAACCCTCAAGCATGCCCTTAGTTTTTGGTACAGAAAAATTTAAAAATCAATAGGGCATGTTTGAAATAGTATAGGTAGACAACCTTGTCTTACTTGTAGGTTCGATTGACTCAATGATGAGGGGACATTGAGTTTACTTAAAAGGCAATCCCCAAGTTACGTCTTGCTAAGACGTTAAACTAAGCGCTGGATGGGAGGCAGCCCATCATTTTAGGTAATTTTCTGTTATTTATTTTATTTACTTAATTTGATTGTTCATTTTAGTTTAATAATTTTTAAATTGTTAAAACTAAAAATATTTGTTGAGATGTTAGAAGTTTACAGCGATCTGTCTGTATACACTTTAATAATGAATATGATGGATGCACCTGCATTTCTCCATTACTACGTACACATTCTCAAGAAATAGGTAATCTTTCTTCTCTTTTCTCTTTATCTTTAATTTAGAGTTGTTACATTGAGGACAATGTAAGTTCTAGGTTGTGGGTGGTGAAAAGTTACCATGCTTAATTAAAAAAAAAAATTAACAATTTAAAAATTAAAAAAAAATTATATATTTTCTCACAAAAATTTATCATTGCTTTAAATCAAATTTAAGTAAATAATTAAGTCTTTTGTACTGTTATATTAATTTTTGAAAACATATCATGAAATATTTTGTAATTATTTTTGATAATTAGTTAGTTTTTGTCATAACTAGTATTTCTTGATAAAATGTGGAAATTATATTAAACCCAAAATCGGTGTTTATGAATTTTTTTTTTAGTGGAGACTACCATTGTGAGATATAATTTGAGCCTAATTTCTTTTATTCAGAGTGAAATATATATTTTTTCTACTCCAAACACATTTCTTATTTATTCAAAAAGTTTAGATGATCTCTATAGGTATTAGCATTGAATGTATGAATTTTTTTCTCATCTTAATAGAGTATCATATATTTTTGATTATTATTTTTGCTTAGATTAAATGATTTGAGTAGAAATTGATAGTATATGCTTATATCTCATTTATGCATGACTGCTACAAAAAGAAAAAGACATATCTGGGGTTACCTAAACCAAGATCAAACAGAAAAGCCATAAAATTAACCACTCACCAAAATCCAAAATAAATGTACAATCTGTACATGGGTTGACTCTCTAAAATATACATATATTGAAAAAAAAAATAGAGAGATAAAAAAATATAGTATCATCTTCATACTATGACCCACATTCCCTACAAAGTCCCACATTCCCTACAAAGTTGTGAGTACAGGCTAATTACAAAAGAAAGATATAGGAAGTAATTCCCTAAAAAGTCATTGCAATTTCTTCATTTGTAAAAAGCATATATCTTGAAATTCTTTCTTAATGAGTTTGATTTATGCATGAAAATGATTTTTATATGATATCTTTATAATTTATACATTCGATTCCTTTCATGAGATCAATGTTAAAACAACACTTTGAGCCTTTATTCTTTATACATATGCGAACCTATTAGTTCATTTCTATACATCAACTCTTTCGCATATAAATTAGTATGAGTGTTTGAACCCATAGGATTCAGTGTTTTGAGAGTATTGACTTGTGAGGAATAGAGTCGAAGCGAATTCTGATTCATGACATTGAAATTGGGTGAAATTAAATTGATACATTTTTGACATGAAATATGAAAATGATTTTCGACTAATTATTATAATAAAATCATGATTGTTTAAAGAGATTAAAATAACTTATGCTTGAGATTTTAATTATGATCTTAAAAGAGATTAAAAAGTAAGAGACATTTTTGTGATATGTTGTTTTCTTTTATTCTTAAATTAATTTTTGATTTTTTTTGTAATTTTAGTTTTTGATTTGATTATTTTTATTGTTTTTTTTTATTTTAGTTCAATGTTTGTGGGTATCATTACTGAAAACCCTCACGAGACTCAAACTTGTCCACTAGGGCAACCTAGGGGTTTAAAGGCTTGTTGCATAGGCTAAATGCAACCGTTTCAATCCACGAAAGTGATTTAGGATAGTTTAATTTTTAGTTTTTATCGCTTCTCTTGCTAAGGGACTAGCAAGAAGCTGGTTGGGGGTTGTGATGAGTGCTCAAAAAGCACTAAAATAACCATGATTTTATGCAAATTAATTGATTAAAAATATATATATTTATATGTTTTATCATATATTTATATAAATTTGTCTTTTTCGGAATCACGGGTATTTTTATTGTTTTTCAGGTATTTTGGCTTAAAAATGCAACTTAAAGACTCAAAGAGGAATACTGGAAGCAATACCTCACAAATATATTAATAAATAAATGCGGAAAGGTCGACAAATATGGAAAAATTGGACAAAATGCGTCAAAAAGGACAAAAAGGAGAAAAACGCGCCGCCGCGCCCCAGCACCCAGCTCCGCCCCAAGCTGCGCGCGCCGCACTGTTCATCCGCGCAGCAATGCGCGGGGGTTATTGTTCATGCGCGCAGCACTGCACGCGGGGTTACTGTTCATGCGCGCAGCACTGCGCTGGCGAGGTTACTGTTCATGCGCGCAGCACTGCGCGCGCGAGGTTACTGTTCATGCGCGCAGCACTGCGCGCGGGTTACTGTTCATACGCGCGCGCCGACACTCATTTTTCACGTGTAGCCGCCCCATGACGTCATGCTGACGTCATTAATGACGTCAGCATTTCCATTACGCGTTTTTACATTTTTTTAACATTTTTTTTACTCATTTTTTCTCTCCATCCTCACCTATAAATACCCCCCTTCCCTTCACTTCAAAATCACACCTTAAAAACACACTTCTCTCTTCTTTCTTTCTCTCTTTTCTTAGATTTTTAGTTTTTCTTAGTTTTTCTTATGTTTTCTTAGTTTTTAGCTTTTCTTAGTTAATTTCTCTTAGATTTAGAGTTCTTCCCTTTTGGGGAAGAACTAGTTATGTTTTTGTAATATTTTAGCTCTTTGATTCAATAAATGGGAGTGCAAATTCCGCTTGGAGTTTTTCCAGCAACGGGAATAGCGTCGAAGTTCTGTAAGGATTTTATTTTCTTTACAGTTATTTTTATGCTTTATTCTTACATGTTATATTTAATTTGTCTGTGGTTAAATTTAACTGTGCTGGCTGTTTAGTAAACATGATGTAATAATGACGTTGTTATGCTTGCGAAATATTAAATAGGTAAAAATCTCTAAAATGAATTGATTTTATTTTTATTCATGATTTTATATTAAGAATGTTAGAGAGAAATATATTATTTTTCATTACAAACTTAAACCTGAAAATTAGATTTTAAGGTTTAGTTATCCGGTCTAATTTGGAGTAGTGCTCTTTTATTTGATGGTACAATCGCCCGGTAGTTAGAGTGAAGCTCTATTTCAAAAGTTTTTATAAGAATTATTATCTGAAAATGTATTGACAACATGTTTTCGGTAGTGGTTTTAAAACTTGAAAGTTAGTACTCGGATAGCTAAATTCTTAGGTTTAATTTGGACACCTTGAATAAAGTTTAAACTGTCTAACCCCACCAAAGGTGGCATTTAAATGGTTCATTTTCAATCTCTTAGAAAAAGGAATTAATTTAATGAGGCAAATTAGTTATCAACCCTACCCATAGGTGTTAATTGATTTGTTTAGTTAACAAAGAATATCTAACCCCACCAAAGGTGGTATTCATACAAAAAAGGGAGAATCAATAAATATCAATTCATATCTTTAATAACCTAGATAATATGAGCAAGCATAATTAACTTAGTTATTATATCCATAAATACTCTACCATTATAAATGATAAAATTTGCATAAATGTTTATTGAATTTATGTTTATTATTATGTAAGTAGATTAAAAACACAAAACCCCAAACTATCGTGACAGGATGTTTAGGATTTAATTTCATTTTTAAAAGTTTGAATAATAAATTAAAAACCACATACATTCCTTCCTTAGATCGACCTTGGGAGTATACTTATCATTTTCTTCGAAATGATTCGTGCACTTGCGAGAGTTTTATAAATATTAAAACCAAAGTATTTGCGAATATCGGCGATGCCGGTTTCGTTCATCAGTAAGTTGATACGAACTTCGATTTGATATATTATAGTACTCGTTTCGATACGCGAGTCAAAAGTTATCTCTCTTAAAATTTGTAACTCATATTTCTTTCATGTTTTTTATTATTTTGGAACATGAAAACTACATCCCCTTTCTTTTTCTCTTCTCTTATATCTTGTTTAATAATATAGGCTATTTGAACACATAACTAAAGAATCCTAGGTCGGCACCAATATCTCCTTTATAGCTCTATTGAATAAAACCGAAAGTAAGTAAAATAATAAAGGTGTGTCAAAAACTCTAATTACCCGATAAGTGATGTAAACGATGAAATTCGGGTACACAAATGATTTTCCTTCGTGAGACAAAATCATATTTTGTAAGTTCATACGAGCTTTGATTTTATATATTATAATAATCGTTTCGATACCTGTGTCAAAATTTGTCTCCGTTGAACGTTGCAACTCATATTAACCAAATGTTTTGTTATTTTTGAAAATATGAACAACATCCACATTTTTTTCTCTTCTCTTATTTTTTTAAGAATAGAGACTGATTAAACACGTAAATAAAGAACCCTAGGTCGGCACCAAAATCTAATTTATAACTCTATTGAACAAAACCGGAAGTAAGTAAAGTGAAAATGGTACGTCAAAAACTTAAACCCTCGGTGATGATGTAAACGATGGAATTTGTCTACAAAAATGATTTTTCATGGCGCAACCAAATTTTATTGGGTAAGTTGATACGAAATTCGATTTGATATATTATAGTACTCGTTTCGATACCCGAGTCAAAAGTTATCTCTCTTAAAATTTGTAACTCATATTTGTTTCATGTTTTTTATTATTTTGGAACATGAAAACTACATCCCCTTTCTTTTTCTCTTCTCTTATATCTTGTTTAATAATATAGGCTATTTGAACACATAACTAAAGAATCCTAGGTCGGCACCAATATCTCCTTTATAGCTCTATTGAATAAAACCGAAAGTAAGTAAAATAATAAAGGTGTGTAAAAAACTTTAATTACCGGGTAAGTGATGTAAACGATAAAATTCGTGTACACAAATGATTTTACTTCGTGAGACAAAATCATATTATGTAAGTTCATACGAGCTTTGATTTTATATATTATAATAATCGTTTCGATACCTGTGTCAAAATTTGTCTCTGTTGAACGTTGCAACTCATATTAACCAAATGTTTTGTTATTTTTGAAAATATGAACAACATCCACATTTTTTTCTCTTCTTTTATTTTTTTAAGAATAGAGACTGATTAAACACATAAATAAAGAACCCTAGGTCGGCACCAAAATCTAATTTATAACTCTATTGAACAAAACCGGAAGTAAGTAATGTGAAAATGGTACGTCAAAAACTTAAACCTTCGGTGATGATGTAAACAATGGATTTTGTCTACAAAAATGATTTTTCATGGCGCAACCAAATTTTATTGTGTAAGTTGATACGAAATTCGATTTGATATATTATAGTACTCGTTTCAATACCCGAGTCAAAAGTTATCTCTCTTGAAATTTGTAACTCATATTTGTTTCATGTTTTTTATTATTTTGGAACATGAAAACTACATCCCCTTTCTTTTTCTCTTCTCTTATATCTTGTTTAATAATATAGGCTATTTGAACACATAACTAAAGAATCCTAGGTCGGCACCAATATCTCCTTTATAGCTCTATTGAATAAAACCGAAAGTAAGTGAAATAATAAAGGTGTGTCAAAAACTTTAATTACCCGGTAAGTGATGTAAACGATGAAATTCGTGTACACAAATGATTTTACTTCGTGAGACAAAATCATATTTTGTAAGTTCATACGAGCTTTGATTTTATATATTATAATAATCGTTTCGATACCTGTGTCAAAATTTGTCTCCGTTGAACGTTGCAACTCATATTAACCAAATGTTTTGTTATTTTTGAAAATATGAACAACATCCATATTTTTTTCTCTTCTTTTATTTTTTTAAGAATAGAGACTGATTAAACACATAAATAAAGAACCCTAGGTCGGCACCAAAATCTAATTTATAACTCTATTGAACAAAACCGGAAGTAAGTAATGTGAAAATGGTACGTCAAAAACTTAAACCCTCGGTGATGATGTAAACGATGGAATTTGTCTACAAAAATGATTTTTCATGGCGCAACCAAATTTTATTGTGTAAGTTGATACGAACTTCGATTTGATATATTATAGTACTCGTTTCGATACCCGAGTCAAAAGTTATCTCTCTTGAAATTTGTAACTCATATTTGTTTCATGTTTTTTATTATTTTGGAACCTGAAAACTACATCATCTTTCTTTTTCTCTTCTCTTATATCTTGTTTAATAATATAGGCTATTTGAACACATAACTAAAGAATCCTAGGTCGGCACCAATATCTCCTTTATAGCTCTATTGAATAAAACCGAAAGTAAGTAAAATAATAAAGGTGTGTAAAAAACTTTAATTACCGGGTAAGTGATGTAAACGATAAAATTCGTGTACACAAATGATTTTACTTCGTGAGACAAAATCATATTATGTAAGTTCATACGAGCTTTGATTTTATATATTATAATAATCGTTTCGATACCTGTGTCAAAATTTGTCTCTGTTGAACGTTGCAACTCATATTAACCAAATGTTTTGTTATTTTTGAAAATATGAACAACATCCACATTTTTTTCTCTTCTTTTATTTTTTTAAGAATAGAGACTGATTAAACACATAAATAAAGAACCCTAGGTCGGCACCAAAATCTAATTTATAACTCTATTGAACAAAACCGGAAGTAAGTAATGTGAAAATGGTACGTCAAAAACTTAAACCTTCGGTGATGATGTAAACAATGGATTTTGTCTACAAAAATGATTTTTCATGGCGCAACCAAATTTTATTGTGTAAGTTGATACGAAATTCGATTTGATATATTATAGTACTCGTTTCAATACCCGAGTCAAAAGTTATCTCTCTTGAAATTTGTAACTCATATTTGTTTCATGTTTTTTATTATTTTGGAACATGAAAACTACATCCCCTTTCTTTTTCTCTTCTCTTATATCTTGTTTAATAATATAGGCTATTTGAACACATAACTAAAGAATCCTAGGTCGGCACCAATATCTCCTTTATAGCTCTATTGAATAAAACCGAAAGTAAGTGAAATAATAAAGGTGTGTCAAAAACTTTAATTACCCGGTAAGTGATGTAAACGATGAAATTCGTGTACACAAATGATTTTACTTCGTGAGACAAAATCATATTTTGTAAGTTCATACGAGCTTTGATTTTATATATTATAATAATCGTTTCGATACCTGTGTCAAAATTTGTCTCCGTTGAACGTTGCAACTCATATTAACCAAATGTTTTGTTATTTTTGAAAATATGAACAACATCCATATTTTTTTCTCTTCTTTTATTTTTTTAAGAATAGAGACTGATTAAACACATAAATAAAGAACCCTAGGTCGGCACCAAAATCTAATTTATAACTCTATTGAACAAAACCGGAAGTAAGTAATGTGAAAATGGTACGTCAAAAACTTAAACCCTCGGTGATGATGTAAACGATGGAATTTGTCTACAAAAATGATTTTTCATGGCGCAACCAAATTTTATTGTGTAAGTTGATACGAACTTCGATTTGATATATTATAGTACTCGTTTCGATACCCGAGTCAAAAGTTATCTCTCTTGAAATTCGTAACTCATATTTGTTTCATGTTTTTTATTATTTTGGAACATGAAAACTACATTCCCTTTCTTTTTCTCTTCTCTTATATCTTGTTTAATAATACAGGCTATTTGAACACATAACTAAAGAATCCTAGGTCGGCACCATTATCTCCTTTATAGCTCTATTGAATAAAACCGAAAGTAAGTAAAATAATAAAGGTGTGTCAAAAACTTTAATTACCCGGTAAGTGATGTAAACGATGAAATTCGTGTACACAAATGATTTTACTTCGTGAGACAAAATCATATTTTGTAAGTTCATACGAGCTTTGATTTTATATATTATAATAATCGTTTCGATACCTGTGTCAAAATTTGTCTCCGTTGAACGTTGCAACTCATATTAACCAAATGTTTTGTTATTTTTGAAAATATGAACAACATCCATATTTTTTTCTCTTCTTTTATTTTTTTAAGAATAGAGACTGATTAAACACATAAATAAAGAACCCTAGGTCGGCACCAAAATCTAATTTATAACTCTATTGAACAAAACCGGAAGTAAGTAATGTGAAAATGGTACGTCAAAAACTTAAACCCTCGGTGATGATGTAAACGATGGAATTTGTCTACAAAAATGATTTTTCATGGCGCAACCAAATTTTATTGTGTAAGTTGATACGAACTTCGATTTGATATATTATAGTACTCGTTTCGATACCCGAGTCAAAAGTTATCTCTCTTGAAATTTGTAACTCATATTTGTTTCATGTTTTTTATTATTTTGGAACCTGAAAACTACATCATCTTTCTTTTTCTCTTCTCTTATATCTTGTTTAATAATATAGGCTATTTGAACACATAACTAAAGAATCCTAGGTCGGCACCAATATCTCCTTTATAGCTCTATTGAATAAAACCGAAAGTAAGTAAAATAATAAAGGTGTGTAAAAAACTTTAATTACCGGGTAAGTGATGTAAACGATAAAATTCGTGTACACAAATGATTTTACTTCGTGAGACAAAATCATATTATGTAAGTTCATACGAGCTTTGATTTTATATATTATAATAATCGTTTCGATACCTGTGTCAAAATTTGTCTCTGTTGAACGTTGCAACTCATATTAACCAAATGTTTTGTTATTTTTGAAAATATGAACAACATCCACATTTTTTTCTCTTCTTTTATTTTTTTAAGAATAGAGACTGATTAAACACATAAATAAAGAACCCTAGGTCGGCACCAAAATCTAATTTATAACTCTATTGAACAAAACCGGAAGTAAGTAATGTGAAAATGGTACGTCAAAAACTTAAACCTTCGGTGATGATGTAAACAATGGATTTTGTCTACAAAAATGATTTTTCATGGCGCAACCAAATTTTATTGTGTAAGTTGATACGAAATTCGATTTGATATATTATAGTACTCGTTTCAATACCCGAGTCAAAAGTTATCTCTCTTGAAATTTGTAACTCATATTTGTTTCATGTTTTTTATTATTTTGGAACATGAAAACTACATCCCCTTTCTTTTTCTCTTCTCTTATATCTTGTTTAATAATATAGGCTATTTGAACACATAACTAAAGAATCCTAGGTCGGCACCAATATCTCCTTTATAGCTCTATTGAATAAAACCGAAAGTAAGTGAAATAATAAAGGTGTGTCAAAAACTTTAATTACCCGGTAAGTGATGTAAACGATGAAATTCGTGTACACAAATGATTTTACTTCGTGAGACAAAATCATATTTTGTAAGTTCATACGAGCTTTGATTTTATATATTATAATAATCGTTTCGATACCTGTGTCAAAATTTGTCTCCGTTGAACGTTGCAACTCATATTAACCAAATGTTTTGTTATTTTTGAAAATATGAACAACATCCATATTTTTTTCTCTTCTTTTATTTTTTTAAGAATAGAGACTGATTAAACACATAAATAAAGAACCCTAGGTCGGCACCAAAATCTAATTTATAACTCTATTGAACAAAACCGGAAGTAAGTAATGTGAAAATGGTACGTCAAAAACTTAAACCCTCGGTGATGATGTAAACGATGGAATTTGTCTACAAAAATGATTTTTCATGGCGCAACCAAATTTTATTGTGTAAGTTGATACGAACTTCGATTTGATATATTATAGTACTCGTTTCGATACCCGAGTCAAAAGTTATCTCTCTTGAAATTCGTAACTCATATTTGTTTCATGTTTTTTATTATTTTGGAACATGAAAACTACATTCCCTTTCTTTTTCTCTTCTCTTATATCTTGTTTAATAATACAGGCTATTTGAACACATAACTAAAGAATCCTAGGTCGGCACCATTATCTCCTTTATAGCTCTATTGAATAAAACCGAAAGTAAGTAAAATAATAAAGGTGTGTCAAAAACTTTAATTACCCGGTAAGTGATGTAAACGATGAAATTCGTGTACACAAATGATTTTACTTCGTGAGACAAAATCATATTTTGTAAGTTCATACGAGCTTTGATTTTATATATTATAATAATCGTTTCGATACCTGTGTCAAAATTTGTCTCTGTTGAACGTTGCAACTCATATTAACCAAATGTTTTGTTATTTTTGAAAATATGAACAACATCCACATTTTTTTCTCTTCTTTTATTTTTTTAAGAATAGAGAGTGATTAAACACATAAATAAAGAACCCTAGGTCGGCACCAAAATCTAATTTATAACTCTATTGAACAAAACCGGAAGTAAGTAATGTGAAAATGGTACGTCAAAAACTTAAACCTTCGGTGATGATGTAAACGATGGATTTTGTCTACAAAAATGATTTTTCATGGCGCAACCAAATTTTATTGTGTAAGTTGATACGAAATTCGATTTGATATATTATAGTACTCGTTTCAATACCCGAGTCAAAAGTTATCTCTCTTGAAATTTGTAACTCATATTTGTTTCATGTTTTTTATTATTTTGGAACATGAAAACTACATCCCCTTTCATTTTCTCTTCTCTTATATCTTGTTTAATAATATAGGGTATTTGAACACATAACTAAAGAATCCTAGGTCGGCACCAATATCTCCTTTATAGCTCTATTGAATAAAACCGAAAGTAAGTGAAATAATAAAGGTGTGTCAAAAACTTTAATTACCCGGTAAGTGATGTAAACGATGAAATTCGTGTACACAAATGATTTTACTTCGTGAGACAAAATCATATTTTGTAAGTTCATACGAGCTTTGATTTTATATATTATAATAATCGTTTCGATACCTGTGTCAAAATTTGTCTCCGTTGAACGTTGCAACTCATATTAACCAAATGTTTTGTTATTTTTGAAAATATGAACAACATCCATATTTTTTTCTCTTCTTTTATTTTTTTAAGAATAGAGACTGATTAAACACATAAATAAAGAACCCTAGGTCGGCACCAAAATCTAATTTATAACACTATTGAACAAAACCGGAAGTAAGTAATGTGAAAATGGTACGTCAAAAACTTAAACCCTCGGTGATGATGTAAACGATGGAATTTGTCTACAAAAATGATTTTTCATGGCGCAACCAAATTTTATTGTCTAAGTTGATACGAACTTCGATTTGATATATTATAGTACTCGTTTCGATACCCGAGTCAAAAGTTATCTCTCTTGAAATTCGTAACTCATATTTGTTTCATGTTTTTTATTATTTTGGAACATGAAAACTACATCCCCTTTCTTTTTCTCTTCTCTTATATCTTGTTTAATAATACAGGCTATTTGAACACATAACTAAAGAATCCTAGGTCGGCACCATTATCTCCTTTATAGCTCTATTGAATAAAACCGAAAGTAAGTAAAATAATAAAGGTGTGTCAAAAACTTTAATTACCCGGTAAGTGATGTAAACGATGAAATTCGTGTACACAAATGATTTTACTTCGTGAGACAAAATCATATTTTGTAAGTTCATACGAGCTTTGATTTTATATATTATAATAATCGTTTCGATACCTGTTTCAAAATTTGTCTCCGTTGAACGTTGCAACTCATATTAACCAAATGTTTTGTTATTTTTGAAAATATGAACAACATCCATATTTTTTTCTCTTCTTTTATTTTTTTAAGAATAGAGACTGATTAAACACATAAATAAAGAACCCTAGGTCGGCCCCAAAATCTAATTTATAACTCTATTGAACAAAACCGGAAGTAAGTAATGTGAAAATGGTACGTCAAAAACTTAAACCCTCGGTGATGATGTAAACGATGGAATTTGTCTACAAAAATGATTTTTCATGGCGCAACCAAATTTTATTGTGTAAGTTGATACGAACTTTGATTTGATATATTATAGTACTCGTTTCGATACCCGAGTCAAAGGTTATCTCTCTTGAAATTCGTAACTCATATTTGTTTCATGTTTTTTATTATTTTGGAACATGAAAACTACATCCCCTTTCTTTTTCTCTTCTCTTATATCTTGTTTAATAATACAGGCTATTTGAACACATAACTAAAGAATCCTAGGTCGGCACCAATATCTCCTTTATAGCTCTATTGAATAAAACCGAAAGTAAGTAAAATAATAAAGGTGTCTCAAAAACTTTAATTACCCGGTAAGTGATGTAAACGATGAAATTCTTGTACACAAATGATTTTACTTCGTGAGACAAAATCATATTTTGTAAGTTCATACGAGCTTTGATTTTATATATTATAATAATCGTTTCGATACCTGTGTCAAAATTTGTCTCCGTTGAACGTTGCAACTCATATTAACCAAATGTTTTGTTATTTTTGAAAATATGAACAACATCCACATTTTTTTCTCTTCTCTTATTTTTTTAAGAATAGAGACTGATTAAACACATAAATAAAGAACCCAAGGTCGGCACCAAAATCTAATTTATAACTCTATTGACCAAAACTGGAAGTAAGTAAAGTGAAAATGGTACGTCAAAAGCTTAAACCCTCGGTGATGATGTAAACGATGGAATTTGTCTACAAAAATGATTTTTCATGGCGCAACCAAATTTTATTGTGTAAGTTGATACGAACTTCGATTTTATATATTATAGTACTCGTTTCGATACCCGAGTCAAAAGTTATCTCTCTTGAAATTTGTAACTCATATTTGTTTCATGTTTTTTATTATTTTGGAACCTGAAAACTACATCCCCTTTCTTTTTCTCTTCTCTTATATCATGTTTAACAATACAGGCTATTTGAACACATAACTAAAGAATCCTAGGTCGGCACCAATATCTCCTTTATAGCTCTATTAAATGAAACCGAAAGTAAGTAAAATAATAAAGGTGTGTCAAAAACTTTAATTACCCGGTAAGTGATGTAAACGATGAAATTCGGGTACACAAATGATTTTACTTCGTGAGACAAAATCATATTTTGTAAGTTCATACGAGCTTTGATTTTATATATTATAATAATCGTTTCAATACCTGTGTCAAAATTTGTCTCCGTTGAACGTTGCAACTCATATTAACCAAATGTTTTGTTATTTTTGAAAATATGAACAAAATCCATATTTTTTTCTCTTCTTTTATTTTTTTAAGAATAGAGACTGATTAAACACATAAATAAAGAACCCTAGGTCGGCACCAAAATCTAATTTATAACTCTATTCAACAAAACCGCAAGTAAGTAAAATGAAAATGGTACGTCAAAAACTTAAACCCTGGGTGCTAATGTAAACGATGGAATTTGTAAACAAAAATGAGTTTTCATGGCGCAACCAAATTTTATTGGGTAAGTTGATACGAACTTCGATTTGATATATTATAGTACTCGTTTCGTTACGCAAGTCAAAAGTTATCTCTCTTAAAATTTGTAACTCATATTTGTTTCATGTTTTTTATTATTTTGGAACATGAAAACTACTTCCCCTTTCTTTTTCTCTTCTCTTATATCTTGTTTAATAATACAGGCTATTTGAACACATAACTAAAGAATCCTAGGTCGGCACCAATATCTCCTTTATAGCTCTATTGAATAAAACCGAAAGTAAGTAAAATAATAAAGGTGTGTCAAAAACTCTAATTACCCGGTAAGTGATGTAAACGATGAAATTCGGGTACACAAATGATTTTCCTTCGTGAGACAAAATCATATTTTGTAAGTTCATACAAGCTTTGATTTTATATATTATAATAATCGTTTCGATACCTGTGTCAAAATTTGTCTCCGTTGAACGTTGCAACTCATATTAACCAAATGTTTTGTTATTTTTGAAAATATGAAAAACATCCACATTTTTTTCTCTTCTCTTATTTTTTTAAGAATAGAGACTGATTAAACACGTAAATAAAGAACCCTAGGTCGGCACCAAAATCTAATTTATAACTCTATTGAACAAAACCGGAAGTAAGTAAAGTGAAAATGGTACGTCAAAAACTTAAACCCTCGGTGATGATGTAAAGGATGGAATTTGTCTACAAAAATGATTTTTCATGGCGCAACCAAATTTTATTGTGTAAGTTGATACGAACTTCGATTTTATATATTATAGTACTCGTTTCGATACCCGAGTCAAAAGTTATCTCTCTTGAAATTTGTAACTCATATTTGTTTCATGTTTTTTATTATTTTGGAACCTGAAAACTACATCCCCTTTCGTTTTCTCTTCTCTTATATCTTGTTTAATAATACAGGCTATTTGAACACATAACTAAAGAATCCTAGGTCGGCACCAATATCTCCTTTATAGCTCTATTGAATAAAACCGAAAGTAAGTAAAATAATAAAGGTGTGTCAAAAACTCTAATTACCCGGTAAGTGATGTAAACGATGAAATTCGGGTACACAAATGATTTTCCTTCGTGAGACAAAATCATATTTTGTAAGTTCATACGAGCTTTGATTTTATATATTATAATAATCGTTTCGATACCTGTGTCAAAATTTGTCCCCGTTGAACGTTGCAACTCATATTAACCAAATGTTTTGTTATTTTTGAAAATATGAAAAACATCCACATTTTTTTCTCTTCTCTTATTTTTTTAAGAATAGAGACTGATTAAACACGTAAATAAAGAACCCTAGGTCGGCACCAAAATCTAATTTATAACTCTATTGAACAAAACCGGAAGTAAGTAAAGTGAAAATGGTACGTCAAAAACTTAAACTCTCGGTGATGATGTAAAGGATGGAATTTGTCTACAAAAATGATTTTTCATGGCGCAACCAAATTTTATTGTGTAAGTTGATACGAACTTCGATTTTATATATTATAGTACTCGTTTCGATACCCGAGTCAAAAGTTATCTCTCTTGAAATTTCTAACTCATATTTGTTTCATGTTTTTTATTATTTTGGAACCTGAAAACTACATCCCCTTTCGTTTTCTCTTCTCTTATATCTTGTTTAATAATACAGGCTATTTGAACACATAACTAAAGAATCCTAGGTCGGCACCAATATCTCCTTTATAGCTCTATTGAATAAAACCGAAAGTAAGTAAAATAATAAAGGTGTGTCAAAAACTCTAATTACCCGGTAAGTGATGTAAACGATGAAATTCGGGTACACAAATGATTTTCCGTCGTGAGACAAAATCATATTTTGTAAGTTCATACGAGCTTTGATTTTATATATTATAATAATCGTTTCGATACCTGTGTCAAAATTTGTCTCCGTTGAACGTTGCAACTCATATTAACCAAATGTTTTGTTATTTTTGAAAATATGAACAAAATCCATATTTTTTTCTCTTCTTTTATTTTTTTAAGAATAGAGACTGATTAAACACATAAATAAAGAACCCTAGGTCGGCACCAAAATCTAATTTATAACTCTATTCAACAAAACCGCAAGTAAGTAAAATGAAAATGGTACGTCAAAAACTTAAACCCTGGGTGCTAATGTAAACGATGGAATTTGTAAACAAAAATGATTTTTCATGGCGCAACCAAATTTTATTGTGTAAGTTGATACGAACTTCGATTTGATATATTATAGTACTCGTTTCGTTACGCAAGTCAAAAGTTATCTCTCTTAAAATTTGTAACTCATATTTGTTTCATGTTTTTTATTATTTTGGAACATGAAAACTACTTCCCCTTTCTTTTTCTCTTCTCTTATATCTTGTTTAATAATACAGGCTATTTGAACACATAACTAAAGAATCCTAGGTCGGCCCCAATATCTCCTTTATAGCTCTATTGAATAAAACCGAAAGTAAGTAAAATAATAAAGGTGTGTCAAAAACTCTAATTACCCGGTAAGTGATGTAAACGATGAAATTCGGGTACACAAATGATTTTCCTTCGTGAGACAAAATCATATTTTGTAAGTTCATACGAGCTTTGATTTTATATATTATAATAATCGTTTCGATACCTGTGTCAAAATTTGTCTCCGTTGAACGTTGCAACTCATATTAACCAAATGTTTTGTTATTTTTGAAAATATGAAAAACATCCACATTTTTTTCTCTTCACTTAGTTTTTTAAGAATAGAGACTGATTAAACACATAAATAAAGAACCCTAGGTCGGCACCAAAATCTAATTTATAACTCTATTGAACAAAATCGGAAGTAAGTAAAGTGAAAATGGTACGTCAAAAACTTAAACCCTCGGTGATGATGTAAACGATGGAATTTGTCTACAAAAATGATTTTTCATGGCGCAACCAAATTTTATTGTGTAAGTTGATACGAACTTCGATTTGATATATTATAGTACTCGTTTCGATACCCGAGTCAAAAGTTATCTCTCTTGAAATTTGTAACTCATATTTGTTTCATGTTTTTTATTATTTTGGAACATGAAAACTAAATCCCCTTTCATTTTCTCTTCTCTTATATCTTGTTTAATAATACAGGCTATTTGAACACATAACTAAAGTATCCTAGGTCGGCACCAATATCTCCTTTATAGCTCTATTGAATAAAACCGAAAGGAAGTAAAATAATAAAGGTGTGTCAAAAACTTTAATTACCCGGTAAGTGATGTAAACGATGAAATTCGTGTACACAAATGATTTTACTTCGTGAGACAAAATCATATTTTGTAAGTTCATACGAGCTTTGATTTTATATATTATAATAATCGTTTCCATACCTGTGTCAAAATTTGTCTCCGTTGAACGTTGCAACTCATATTAACCAAATGTTTTGTTATTTTTGAAAATATGTACAACATCCACATTTTTTTCTCTTCTTTTATTTTTTTAAGAATAGAGACTGATTAAACACATAAATAAAGAACCCTAGGTCGGCACCAAAATCTAATTTATAACTCTATTGAACAAAACCGGAAGTAAGTAAAGTGAAAATGGTACGTCAAAAACTTAAACCCTCGGTGATGATGTAAACGATGGAATTTGTCTACAAAAATGATTTTTCATGGCGCAACCAAATTTTATTGTGTAAGTTGATACGAACTTCGATTTGATATATTATAGTACTCGTTTCGATACGCGAGTCAAAAGTTATCTCTCTTAAAATTTGTAACTCATATTTGTTTCATGTTTTTTATTATTTTGGAACATGAAAACTACATCCCCTTTCTTTTTCTCTTCTCTTATATCTTGTTTAATAATACAGGCTATTTGAACACATAACTAAAGAATCCTAGGTCGGCACCAATATCTCCTTTATAGCTCTATTGAATAAAACCGAAAGTAAGTAAAATAATAAAGGTGTGTCAAAAACTCTAATTACCCGGTAAGTGATGTAAACGATGAAATTCGGGTACACAAATGATTTTCCGTCGTGAGACAAAATCATATTTTGTAAGTTCATACGAGCTTTGATTTTATATATTATAATAATCGTTTCGATACCTGTGTCAAAATTTGTCTCCGTTGAACGTTGCAACTCATATTAACCAAATGTTTTGTTATTTTTGAAAATATGAACAAAATCCATATTTTTTTCTCTTCTTTTATTTTTTTAAGAATAGAGACTGATTAAACACATAAATAAAGAACCCTAGGTCGGCACCAAAATCTAATTTATAACTCTATTCAACAAAACCGCAAGTAAGTAAAATGAAAATGGTACGTCAAAAACTTAAACCCTGGGTGCTAATGTAAACGATGGAATTTGTAAACAAAAATGATTTTTCATGGCGCAACCAAATTTTATTGTGTAAGTTGATACGAACTTCGATTTGATATATTATAGTACTCGTTTCGATACGCGAGTCAAAAGTTATCTCTCTTAAAATTTGTAACTCATATTTGTTTCATGTTTTTTATTATTTTGGAACATGAAAACTACATCCCCTTTCTTTTTCTCTTCTCTTATATCTTGTTTAATAATACAGGCTATTTGAACACATAACTAAAGAATCCTAGGTCGGCACCAATATCTCCTTTATAGCTCTATTGAATAAAACCGAAAGTAAGTAAAATAATAAAGGTGTGTCAAAAACTCTAATTACCCGGTAAGTGATGTAAACGATGAAATTCGTGTACACAAATGATTTTACTTCGTGAGACAAAATCATATTTTGTAAGTTCATACGAGCTTTGATTTTATATATTATAATAATCGTTTCCATACCTGTGTCAAAATTTGTCTCGGTTGAACGTTGCAACTCATATTAACCAAATGTTTTGTTATTTTTGAAAATATGAACAATATCCACATTTTTTTCTCTTCTCTTATTTTTTTAAGAATAGAGACTGATTAAACACATAAATAAAGAACCATAGGTCGGCACCAAAATCTAATATATAACTATATTGAACAAAACCGGAAGTAAGTAAAGTGAAAATGGTACGTCAAAAAATTAAACCCTCGGTGCTAATGTAAACGATGGAATTTGTCTACAAAAATGATTTTTCATGGCGCAACCAAATTTTATTGTGTAAGTTGATACGAATTTCGATTTGATATATTATAGTACTCGTTTCGATACGCGAGTCAAAAGTTATCTCTCTTAAAATTTGTAACTCATATTTGTTTCATGTTTTTTATTATTTTGGAACATAAAAACTACATCCCCTTTCTTTTTCTCTTCTCTTATATCTTGTTTAATAATACAGGCTATTTGAACACATAACTAAAGAATCCTAGGTCGGCACCAATATCTCCTTTATAGCTCTATTGAATGAAACCGAAAGTAAGTAAAATAATAAAGGTGTGTCAAAAACTTTAATTACCCGGTAAGTGATGTAAACGATGAAATTCGGGTACACAAATGATTTTACTTCGTGAGACAAAATCATATTTTGTAAGTTCATACGAGCTTTGATTTTATATATTATAATAATCGTTTCCATACCTGTGTCAAAATTTGTCTCCGTTGAACGTTGCAACTCATATTAACCAAATGTTTTGTTATTTTTGAAAATATGAACAATATCCACATTTTTTTCTCTTCTCTTATTTTTTTAAGAATAGAGACTGATTAAACACATAAATAAAGAACCATAGGTCGGCACCAAAATCTAATATATAACTATATTGAACAAAACCGGAAGTAAGTAAAGTGAAAATGGTACGTCAAAAACATAAACCCTCGGTGATGATGTAAACGATGGAATTTGTCTACAAAAATGATTTTTCATGGAGCAACCAAATTTTATTGTGTAAGTTGATACGAACTTCGATTTGATATATTATAGTACTCGTTTCGATACCCGAGTCAAAAGTTATCTCTCTTGAAATTTGTAACTCATATTTGTTTCATGTTTTTTATTATTTTGGAACATGAAAACTACATCCCCTTTCATTTTCTCTTCTCTTATATCTTGTTTAATAATATCGGCTATTTGAACACATAACTAAAGAATCCTAGGTCGGCACCAATATCTCCTTTATAGCTCTATTGAATAAAACCGAAAGTAAGTAAAATAATAAAGGCGTGTCAAAAACTTTAATTACCCGGTAAGTGATGTAAACGATGAAATTCGTGTACACAAATGATTTTACTTCGTGAGACAAAATCATATTTTGTAAGTTCATACGAGCTTTGATTTTATATATTATAATAATCGTTTCGATACCTGTGTCAAAATTTGTCTCCGTTGAACGTTGCAACTCATATTAACCAAATGTTTTGTTATTTTTGAAAATATGTACAACATCCACATTTTTTTCTCTTCTTTTATTTTTTTAAGAATAGAGACTGATTAAACACATAAATAAAGAACCCTAGGTCGGCACCAAATTCTAATTTATAACTCTATTGAACAAAACCGGAAGTAAGTAAAGTGAAAATGGTACGTCAAAAACGTAAACCCTCGGTGATGATGTAAACGATGGAATTTGTCTACAAAAATGATTTTTCATGGCGCAACCAAATTTTATTGTGTAAGTTGATACGAACTTCGATTTGATATATTATAGTACTCGTTTCGATACGCGAGTCAAAAGTTATCTCTCTTAAAATTTGTAACTCATATTTGTTTCATGTTTTTTATTATTTTGGAACATGAAAACTACATCCCCTTTCTTTTTCTCTTCTCTTATATCTTGTTTAATAATACAGGCTATTTGAACACATAACTAAAGAATCCTAGGTCGGCACCAATATCTCCTTTATAGCTCTATTGAATAAAACCGAAAGTAAGTAAAATAATAAAGGTGTGTCAAAAACTCTAATTACCCGGTAAGTGATGTAAACGATGAAATTCGTGTACACAAATGATTTTACTTCGTGAGACAAAATCATATTTTGTAAGTTCATACGAGCTTTGATTTTATATATTATAATAATCGTTTCCATACCTGTGTCAAAATTTGTCTCCGTTGAACGTTGCAACTCATATTAACCAAATGTTTTGTTATTTTTGAAAATATGAACAATATCCACATTTTTTTCTCTTCTCTTATTTTTTTAAGAATAGAGACTGATTAAACACATAAATAAAGAACCATAGGTCGGCACCAAAATCTAATATATAACTATATTGAACAAAACCGGAAGTAAGTAAAGTGAAAATGGTACGTCAAAAACATAAACCCTCGGTGATGATGTAAACGATGGAATTTGTCTACAAAAATGATTTTTCATGGAGCAACCAAATTTTATTGTGTAAGTTGATACGAACTTCGATTTGATATATTATAGTACTCGTTTCGATACCCGAGTCAAAAGTTATCTCTCTTGAAATTTGTAACTCATATTTGTTTCATGTTTTTTATTATTTTGGAACATGAAAACTACATCCCCTTTCATTTTCTCTTCTCTTATATCTTGTTTAATAATACCGGCTATTTGAACACATAACTAAAGAATCCTAGGTCGGCACCAATATCTCCTTTATAGCTCTATTGAATAAAACCGAAAGTAAGTAAAATAATAAAGGCGTGTCAAAAACTTTAATTACCCGGTAAGTGATGTAAACGATGAAATTCGTGTACACAAATGATTTTACTTCGTGAGACAAAATCATATTTTGTAAGTTCATACGAGCTTTGATTTTATATATTATAATAATCGTTTCGATACCTGTGTCAAAATTTGTCTCCCTTGAACGTTGCAACTCATATTAACCAAATGTTTTGTTATTTTTGAAAATATGTACAACATCCACATTTTTTTCTCTTCTTTTATTTTTTTAAGAATAGAGACTGATTAAACACATAAATAAAGAACCCTAGGTCGGCACCAAAATCTTATTTATAACTCTATTGAACAAAACCGGAAGTAAGTAAAGTGAAAATGGTACGTCAAAAACTTAAACCCTCGGTGATGATGTAAACGATGGAATTTGTCTACAAAAATGATTTTTCATGGCGCAACCAAATTTTATTGTGTAAGTTGATACGAAATTCGATTTGATATATTATAGTACTCGTTTCGATACCCGAGTCAAAAGTTATCTCTCTTGAAATTTGTAACTCATATTTGTTTCATGTTTTTTATTATTTTGGAACATGAAAACTACATCCCCTTTCTTTTTCTCTTCTCTTATATCTTGTTTAATAATATAGGCTATTTGAACACATAACTAAAGAATCCTAGGTCGGCACCAATATCTCCTTTATAGCTCTATTGAATAAAAACGAAAGGAAGTAAAATAATAAAGGTGTGTCAAAAACTTTAATTACCCGGTAAGTGATGTAAACGATGAAATTTGGGTACACAAATGATTTTACTTCGTGAGACAAAATCATATTTTGTAAGTTCATACGAGCTTTGATTTTCTATATTATAATAATCGTTTCGATACCTGTGTCAAAATTTGTCTCTGTTGAACGTTGCAACTCATATTAACCAAATGTTTTGTTATTTTTGAAAATATGTACAACATCCACATTTTTTTCTCTTCTTTTATTTTTTTAAGGATAGAGACTGATTAAACACATAAATAAAGAACCCTAGGTCGGCACCAAAATCTAATTTATAACTCTATTGACCAAAACTGGAAGTAAGTAAAGTGAAAATGGTACGTCAAAAACTTAAACCCTCGGTGATGATGTAAACGATGGAATTTGTCTACAAAAATGATTTTTCATGGCGCAACCAAATTTTACTTTGTAAGTTGATACGAACTTCGATTTTATATATTATAGTACTCATTTCGATACCCGAGTCAAAAGTTATCTCTCTTGAAATTTGTAACTCATATTTGTTTCATGTTTTTTATTATTTTGGAACCTGAAAACTACATCCCCTTTCTTTTTCTCTTCTCTTATATCTTGTTTAATAATACAGGCTATTTGAACACATAACTAAAGAATCCTAGGTCGGCACCAATATCTCCTTTATAGCTCTATTGAATGAAACCGAAAGTAAGTAAAATAATAAAGGTGTGTCAAAAACTTTAATTACCCGGTAAGTGATGTAAACGATGAAATTCGGGTACACAAATGATTTTACTTCGTGAGACAAAATCATATTTTGTAAGTTCATACGAGCTTTGATTTTATATATTATAATAATCGTTTCGATACCTGTGTCAAAATTTGTCTCCGTTGAACGTTGCAACTCATATTAACCAAATGTTTTGTTATTTTTGAAAATATGAAAAACATTCACATTTTTTTCTTTTCACTTATTTTTTTAAGAATAGAGACTGATTAAACACATAAATAAAGAACCCTAGGTCGGCACCAAAATCTAATTTATAACTCTATTGAACAAAACCGGAAGTAAGTAAAGTGAAAATGGTACGTCAAAAACTTAAACCCTCGGTGATGATGTAAACGATGGAATTTGTCTACAAAAATGATTTTTCATGGCGCAACCAAATTTTATTGTGTAAGTTGATACGAACTTCGATTTGATATATTATAGTACTCGTTTCGATACCCGAGTCAAAAGTTATCTCTCTTGAAATTTGTAACTCATATTTGTTTCATGTTTTTTTATTATTTTGGAACATGAAAACTACATCCCCTTTCATTTTCTCTTCTCTTATATCTTGTTTAATAATATAGGCTATTTGAACACATAACTAAAGAATCCTAGGTCGGCACCAATATCTCCTTTATAGCTCTATTGAATAAAACCGAAAGTAAGTAAAATAATAAAGGTGTGTCAAAAACTTTAATTACCCGGTAAGTGATGTAAACGATGAAATTCGGGTACACAAATGAATTTACTTTGTGAGACAAAATCATATTTTGTAAGTTCATGCGAGCTTTGATTTTATATATTATAATAATCGTTTCGATACCTGTGTCAAAATTTGTCTCCGTTGAACGTTGCAACTCATATTAACCAAATGTTTTGTTATTTTTGAAAATATGTACAACATCCACATTTTTTTCTCTTCTTTTATTTTTTTAAGGATAGAGACTGATTAAACACATAAATAAAGAACCCTAGGTCGGCACCAAAATCTAATTTATAACTCTATTGACCAAAACTGGAAGTAAGTAAAGTGAAAATGGTACGTCAAAAACTTAAACCCTCGGTGATGATGTAAACGATGGAATTTGTCTACAAAAATGATTTTTCATGGCGCAACCAAATTTTATCGTGTAAGTTGATACGAACTTAGATTTTATATATTATAGTACTCGTTTCGATACCCGAGTCAAAAGTTATCTCTCTTGAAATTTGTAACTCATATTTGTTTCATGTTTTTTATTATTTTGGAACATGAAAACTACATCCCCTTTCTTTTTCTCTTCTCTTATATCTTGTTTAATAATACAGGCTATTTGAACACATAACTAAAGACTCCTAGGTCGGCATCAATATCTCCTTTATAGCTCTATTGAATAAAACCGAAAGTAAGTAAAATAATAAAGGTGTGTCAAAAACTTTAATTACCCGGTAAGTGATGTAAACGATGAAATTCGGGTACACAAATGATTTTACTTCGTGAGACAAAATCATATTTTGTAAGTTCATACGAGCTTTGATTTTATATATTATAATAATCGTTTCGATACCTGTGTCAAAATTTGTCTCCGTTGAACGTTGCAACTCATATTAACCAAATGTTTTGTTATTTTTGAAAATATGAAAAACATTCACATTTTTTTCTTTTCACTTATTTTTTTAAGAATAGAGACTGATTAAACACATAAATAAAGAACCCTAGGTCGGCACCAAAATCTAATTTATAACTCTATTGAACAAAACCGGAAGTAAGTAAAGTGAAAATGGTACGTCAAAAACTTAAACCCTCGGTGATGATGTAAACGATGGAATTTGTCTAAAAAAATGATTTTTCATGGCGCAACCAAATTTTATTGTGTAAGTTGATACGAACTTCGATTTGATATATTATAGTACTCATTTCGATACCCGAGTCAAAAGTTATCTCTCTTGAAATTTGTAACTCATATTTGTTTCATGTTTTTTATTATTTTGGAACCTGAAAACTACATCCCCTTTCTTTTTCTCTTCTCTTATATCTTGTTTAATAATACAGGCTATTTGAACACATAACTAAAGAATCCTAGGTCGGCACCAATATCTCCTTTATAGCTCTATTGAATGAAACCGAAAGTAAGTAAAATAATAAAGGTGTGTCAAAAACTTTAATTACCCGGTAAGTGATGTAAACGATGAAATTCGGGTACACAAATGATTTTACTTCGTGAGACAAAATCATATTTTGTAAGTTCATACGAGCTTTGATTTTATATATTATAATAATCGTTTCGATACCTGTGTCAAAATTTGTCTCCGTTGAACGTTGCAACTCATATTAACCAAATGTTTTGTTATTTTTGAAAATATGAAAAACATTCACATTTTTTTCTTTTCACTTATTTTTTTAAGAATAGAGACTGATTAAACACATAAATAAAGAACCCTAGGTCGGCACCAAAATCTAATTTATAACTCTATTGAACAAAACCGGAAGTAAGTAAAGTGAAAATGGTACGTCAAAAACTTAAACCCTCGGTGATGATGTAAACGATGGAATTTGTCTACAAAAATGATTTTTCATGGCGCAACCAAATTTTATTGTGTAAGTTGATACGAACTTCGATTTGATATATTATAGTACTCGTTTCGATACCCGAGTCAAAAGTTATCTCTCTTGAAATTTGTAACTCATATTTGTTTCATGTTTTTTTATTATTTTGGAACATGAAAACTACATCCCCTTTCATTTTCTCTTCTCTTATATCTTGTTTAATAATATAGGCTATTTGAACACATAACTAAAGAATCCTAGGTCGGCACCAATATCTCCTTTATAGCTCTATTGAATAAAACCGAAAGTAAGTAAAATAATAAAGGTGTGTCAAAAACTTTAATTACCCGGTAAGTGATGTAAACGATGAAATTCGGGTACACAAATGAATTTACTTTGTGAGACAAAATCATATTTTGTAAGTTCATGCGAGCTTTGATTTTATATATTATAATAATCGTTTCGATACCTGTGTCAAAATTTGTCTCCGTTGAACGTTGCAACTCATATTAACCAAATGTTTTGTTATTTTTGAAAATATGTACAACATCCACATTTTTTTCTCTTCTTTTATTTTTTTAAGGATAGAGACTGATTAAACACATAAATAAAGAACCCTAGGTCGGCACCAAAATCTAATTTATAACTCTATTGACCAAAACTGGAAGTAAGTAAAGTGAAAATGGTACGTCAAAAACTTAAACCCTCGGTGATGATGTAAACGATGGAATTTGTCTACAAAAATGATTTTTCATGGCGCAACCAAATTTTATCGTGTAAGTTGATACGAACTTAGATTTTATATATTATAGTACTCGTTTCGATACCCGAGTCAAAAGTTATCTCTCTTGAAATTTGTAACTCATATTTGTTTCATGTTTTTTATTATTTTGGAACATGAAAACTACATCCCCTTTCTTTTTCTCTTCTCTTATATCTTGTTTAATAATACAGGCTATTTGAACACATAACTAAAGACTCCTAGGTCGGCATCAATATCTCCTTTATAGCTCTATTGAATAAAACCGAAAGTAAGTAAAATAATAAAGGTGTGTCAAAAACTTTAATTACCCGGTAAGTGATGTAAACGATGAAATTCGGGTACACAAATGATTTTACTTCGTGAGACAAAATCATATTTTGTAAGTTCATACGAGCTTTGATTTTATATATTATAATAATCGTTTCGATACCTGTGTCAAAATTTGTCTCCGTTGAACGTTGCAACTCATATTAACCAAATGTTTTGTTATTTTTGAAAATATGAAAAACATTCACATTTTTTTCTTTTCACTTATTTTTTTAAGAATAGAGACTGATTAAACACATAAATAAAGAACCCTAGGTCGGCACCAAAATCTAATTTATAACTCTATTGAACAAAACCGGAAGTAAGTAAAGTGAAAATGGTACGTCAAAAACTTAAACCCTCGGTGATGATGTAAACGATGGAATTTGTCTAAAAAAATGATTTTTCATGGCGCAACCAAATTTTATTGTGTAAGTTGATACGAACTTCGATTTGATATATTATAGTACTCGTTTCGATACCCGAGTCAAAAGTTATCTCTCTTGAAATTTGTAACTCATATTTGTTTCATGTTTTTTTATTATTTTGGAACATGAAAACTACATCCCCTTTCATTTTCTCTTCTCTTATATCTTGTTTAATAATATAGGCTATTTGAACACATAACTAAAGAATCCTAGGTCGGCACCAATATCTCCTTTATAGCTCTATTGAATAAAACCGAAAGTAAGTAAAATAATAAAGGTGTGTCAAAAACTTTAATTACCCGGTAAGTGATGTAAATGATGAAATTCGGGTACACAAATGATTTTACTTTGTGAGACAAAATCATATTTTGTAAGTTCATACGAGCTTTGATTTTATATATTATAATAATCGTTTCAATACCTGTGTCAAAATTTGTCTCCGTTGAACGTTGCAACTCATATTAACCAAATGTTTTGTTATTTTTGAAAATATGAACAACATCCACATTTTTTTCTCTTCTCTTATTTTTTTAAGAATAGAGACTGATTAAACACATAAATAAAGAACCCTAGGTCGGCACCAAAATCTAATTTATAACTCTATTGACCAAAACCGGAAGTAATTAAAGTGAAAATGGTACGTCAAAAACTTAAACCCTCGGTGATGATGTAAAGGATGGAATTTGTCTACAAAAATGATTTTTCATGGCGCAACCAAATTTTATTGTGTAAGTTGATACGAACTTCGATTTGATATATTATAGTACTCATTTCGATACCCGAGTCAAAAGTTATCTCTCTTGAAATTTGTAACTCATATTTGTTTCATGTTTTTTATTATTTTGGAACATGAAAACTACATCCCCTTTCTTTTTCTCTTCTCTTATATCTTGTTTAATAATATAGGCTATTTGAACACATAACTAAAGAATCCTAGGTCGGCACCAATATCTCCTTTATAGCTCTATTGAATAAAACCGAAAGTAAGTAAAATAATAAAGGTGTGTCAAAAACTTTAATTACCCGGTAAGTGATGTAAACGATGAAATTCGTGTACACAAATGATTTTACTTCGTGAGACAAAATCATATTTTGTAAGTTCATACGAGATTTGATTTTATATATTATAATAATCGTTTCGATACCTGTGTCAAAATTTGTCTCCGTTGAACGTTGCAACTCATATTAACCAAATGTTTTGTTATTTTTGAAAATATGTACAACATCCACATTTTTTTCTCTTCTTTATCTTTTTTTAAGAATAGAGACTGATTAAACACATAAATAAAGAACCCTAGGTCGGCACCAAAATCTAATTTATAACTCTATTGAACAAAACCGGAAGTAAGTAAAGTGAAAATGGTACGTCAAAAACTTAAACCCTCGGTGATGATGTAAACGATGGAATTTGTCTACAAAAATGATTTTTCATGGCGCAACCAAATTTTATTGTGTAAGTTGATACGAACTTCGATTTGATATATTATAGTACTCGTTTCGATACGCGAGTCAAAAGTTATCTCTCTTAAAATTTGTAACTCATATTTGTTTCATGTTTTTTATTATTTTGGAACATGAAAACTACATCCCCTTTCTTTTTCTCTTCTCTTATATCTTGTTTAATAATACAGGCTATTTGAACACATAACTAAAGAATCCTAGGTCGGCACCAATATCTCCTTTATAGCTCTATTGAATAAAACCGAAAGTAAGTAAAATAATAAAGGTGTGTCAAAAACTCTAATTACCCGGTAAGTGATGTAAACGATGAAATTCGTGTACACAAATGATTTTACTTCGTGAGACAAAATCATATTTTGTAAGTTCATACGAGCTTTGATTTTATATATTATAATAATCGTTTCCATACCTGTGTCAAAATTTGTCTCCGTTGAACGTTGCAACTCATATTAACCAAATGATTTGTTATTTTTGAAAATATGAACAACATCCACATTTTTTTCTCTGCTCTTATTTTTTTAAGAATAGAGACTGATTAAACACATAAATAAAGAACCGAAGGTCGGCACCAAAATCTAATTTATAACTCTATTGACCAAAATTGGAAGTAAGTAAAGTGAAAATGGTACGTCAAAAACTTAAACCCTCGGTGATGATGTAAACGATGGAATTTGTCTACAAAAATGATTTTTCATGGCGCAACCAAATTTTATTGTGTAAGTTGATACGAACTTCGATTTTATATATTATAGTACTCGTTTCGATACACGAGTCAAAAGTTATCTCTCTTAAAATTTGTAACTCATATTTGTTTCATATTTTTTATTATTTTGGAACATGAAAACTACATCCCCTTTCTTTTTCTCTTCTCTTATATCTTGTTTAATAATACAGGCTATTTGAACACATAACTAAAGAATCCTAGGTCGGCACCAATATCTTCTTTATAGCTCTATTGAATAAAACCGAAAGGAAGTAAAATAATAAAGGTGTGTCAAAATCTTTAATTACCCGGTAAGTGATGTAAACGATGAAATTTGGGTACACAAATGATTTTACTTCGTGAGACAAAATCATATTTTGTAAGTTCATACGAGCTTTGATTTTCTATATTATAATAATCGTTTCAATACCTGTGTCAAAATTTGTCTCCGTTGAACGTTGCAACTCATATTAACCAAATGTTTTGTTATTTTTGAAAATATGTACAACATCCACATTTTTTTCTCTTCTTTTATTTTTTTAAGGATAGAGACTGATTAAACACATAAATAAAGAACCCTAGGTCGGCACCAAAATCTAATTTATAACTCTATTGACCAAAACTGGAAGTAAGTAAAGTGAAAATGGTACGTCAAAAACTTAAACCCTCGGTGATGATGTAAACGATGCAATTTGTCTACAAAAATGATTTTTCATGGCGCAACCAAATTTTACTTTGTAAGTTGATACGAACTTCGATTTTATATATTATAGTACTCGTTTCGATACCCGAGTCAAAAGTTATCTCTCTTGAAATTTGTAACTCATATTTTTTCATGTTTTTTATTATTTTGGAACATGAAAACTACATCCCCTTTCTTTTTCTCTTCTCTTATATCTTGTTTAATAATACAGGCTATTTGAACACATAACTAAAGAATCCTAGGTCGGCACCAATATCTCCTTTATAGCTCTATTGAATGAAACCGAAAGTAAGTAAAATAATAAAGGTGTGTCAAAAACTTTAATTACCCGGTAAGTGATGTAAACGATGAAATTCGGGTACACAAATGAATTTACTTTGTGAGACAAAATCATATTTTGTAAGTTCATACGAGCTTTGATTTTATATATTATAATAATCGTTTCGATACCTGTGTCAAAATTTGTCTCCGTTGAACGTTGCAACTCATATTAACCAAATGATTTGTTATTTTTGAAAATATGAACAACATCCACATTTTTTTCTCTGCTCTTATTTTTTTAAGAATAGAGACTGATTAAACACATAAATAAAGAACCGAAGGTCGGCACCAAAATCTAATTTATAACTCTATTGACCAAAATTGGAAGTAAGTAAAGTGAAAATGGTACGTCAAAAACTTAAACCCTCGGTGATGATGTAAACGATGGAATTTGTCTACAAAAATGATTTTTCATGGCGCAACCAAATTTTATTGTGTAAGTTGATACGAACTTCGATTTTATATATTATAGTACTCGTTTCGATACACAAGTCAAAAGTTATCTCTCTTAAAATTTGTAACTCAAATTTGTTTCATGTTTTTTATTATTTTGGAACATGAAAACTACATCCCCTTTCTTTTTCTCTTCTCTTATATCTTGTTTAATAATACAGGCTATTTGAACACATAACTAAAGAATCCTAGGTCGGCACCAATATCTTCTTTATAGCTCTATTGAATAAAACCGAAAGTAAGTAAAATAATAAAGGTGTGTCAAAAACTTTAATTACCCGGTAAGTGATGTAAACGATGAAATTTGGGTACACAAATGATTTTACTTCGTGAGACAAAATCATATTTTGTAAGTTCATACGAGCTTTGATTTTCTATATTATAATAATCGTTTCAATACCTGTGTCAAAATTTGTCTCCGTTGAACGTTGCAACTCATATTAACCAAATGTTTTGTTATTTTTGAAAATATGTACAACATCCACATTTTTTTCTCTTCTTTTATTTTTTTAAGGATAGAGACTGATTAAACACATAAATAAAGAACCCTAGGTCGGCACCAAAATCTAATTTATAACTCTATTGACCAAAACTGGAAGTAAGTAAAGTGAAAATGGTACGTCAAAAACTTAAACCCTCGGTGATGATGTAAACGATGCAATTTGTCTACAAAAATGATTTTTCATGGCGCAACCAAATTTTACTGTGTAAGTTGATACGAACTTCGATTTTATATATTATAGTACTCGTTTCGATACCCGAGTCAAAAGTTATCTCTCTTGAAATTTGTAACTCATATTTGTTTCATGTTTTTTATTATTTTGGAACATGAAAACTACATCCCCTTTCTTTTTCTCTTCTCTTATATCTTGTTTAATAATACAGGCTATTTGAACACATAACTAAAGAATCCTAGGTCGGCACCAATATCTCCTTTATAGCTCTATTGAATAAAACCGAAAGTAAGTAAAATAATAAAGGTGTGTCAAAAACTCTAATTACCCGGTAAGTGATGTAAACGATGAAATTCGTGTACACAAATGATTTTACTTCGTGAGACAAAATCATATTTTGTAAGTTCATACGAGCTTTGATTTTATATATTATAATAATCGTTTCCATACCTGTGTCAAAATTTGTCTCCGTTGAACGTTGCAACTCATATTAACCAAATGATTTGTTATTTTTGAAAATATGAACAACATCCACATTTTTTTCTCTGCTCTTATTTTTTTAAGAATAGAGACTGATTAAACACATAAATAAAGAACCGAAGGTCGGCACCAAAATCTAATTTATAACTCTATTGACCAAAATTGGAAGTAAGTAAAGTGAAAATGGTACGTCAAAAACTTAAACCCTCGGTGATGATGTAAACGATGGAATTTGTCTACAAAAATGATTTTTCATGGCGCAACCAAATTTTATTGTGTAAGTTGATACGAACTTCGATTTTATATATTATAGTACTCGTTTCGATACACGAGTCAAAAGTTATCTCTCTTAAAATTTGTAACTCATATTTGTTTCATATTTTTTATTATTTTGGAACATGAAAACTACATCCCCTTTCTTTTTCTCTTCTCTTATATCTTGTTTAATAATACAGGCTATTTGAACACATAACTAAAGAATCCTAGGTCGGCACCAATATCTTCTTTATAGCTCTATTGAATAAAACCGAAAGGAAGTAAAATAATAAAGGTGTGTCAAAATCTTTAATTACCCGGTAAGTGATGTAAACGATGAAATTTGGGTACACAAATGATTTTACTTCGTGAGACAAAATCATATTTTGTAAGTTCATACGAGCTTTGATTTTCTATATTATAATAATCGTTTCAATACCTGTGTCAAAATTTGTCTCCGTTGAACGTTGCAACTCATATTAACCAAATGTTTTGTTATTTTTGAAAATATGTACAACATCCACATTTTTTTCTCTTCTTTTATTTTTTTAAGGATAGAGACTGATTAAACACATAAATAAAGAACCCTAGGTCGGCACCAAAATCTAATTTATAACTCTATTGACCAAAACTGGAAGTAAGTAAAGTGAAAATGGTACGTCAAAAACTTAAACCCTCGGTGATGATGTAAACGATGCAATTTGTCTACAAAAATGATTTTTCATGGCGCAACCAAATTTTACTTTGTAAGTTGATACGAACTTCGATTTTATATATTATAGTACTCGTTTCGATACCCGAGTCAAAAGTTATCTCTCTTGAAATTTGTAACTCATATTTTTTCATGTTTTTTATTATTTTGGAACATGAAAACTACATCCCCTTTCTTTTTCTCTTCTCTTATATCTTGTTTAATAATACAGGCTATTTGAACACATAACTAAAGAATCCTAGGTCGGCACCAATATCTCCTTTATAGCTCTATTGAATGAAACCGAAAGTAAGTAAAATAATAAAGGTGTGTCAAAAACTTTAATTACCCGGTAAGTGATGTAAACGATGAAATTCGGGTACACAAATGAATTTACTTTGTGAGACAAAATCATATTTTGTAAGTTCATACGAGCTTTGATTTTATATATTATAATAATCGTTTCGATACCTGTGTCAAAATTTGTCTCCGTTGAACGTTGCAACTCATATTAACCAAATGATTTGTTATTTTTGAAAATATGAACAACATCCACATTTTTTTCTCTGCTCTTATTTTTTTAAGAATAGAGACTGATTAAACACATAAATAAAGAACCGAAGGTCGGCACCAAAATCTAATTTATAACTCTATTGACCAAAATTGGAAGTAAGTAAAGTGAAAATGGTACGTCAAAAACTTAAACCCTCGGTGATGATGTAAACGATGGAATTTGTCTACAAAAATGATTTTTCATGGCGCAACCAAATTTTATTGTGTAAGTTGATACGAACTTCGATTTTATATATTATAGTACTCGTTTCGATACACAAGTCAAAAGTTATCTCTCTTAAAATTTGTAACTCATATTTGTTTCATGTTTTTTATTATTTTGGAACATGAAAACTACATCCCCTTTCTTTTTCTCTTCTCTTATATCTTGTTTAATAATACAGGCTATTTGAACACATAACTAAAGAATCCTAGGTCGGCACCAATATCTTCTTTATAGCTCTATTGAATAAAACCGAAAGTAAGTAAAATAATAAAGGTGTGTCAAAAACTTTAATTACCCGGTAAGTGATGTAAACGATGAAATTTGGGTACACAAATGATTTTACTTCGTGAGACAAAATCATATTTTGTAAGTTCATACGAGCTTTGATTTTCTATATTATAATAATCGTTTCAATACCTGTGTCAAAATTTGTCTCCGTTGAACGTTGCAACTCATATTAACCAAATGTTTTGTTATTTTTGAAAATATGTACAACATCCACATTTTTTTCTCTTCTTTTATTTTTTTAAGGATAGAGACTGATTAAACACATAAATAAAGAACCCTAGGTCGGCACCAAAATCTAATTTATAACTCTATTGACCAAAACTGGAAGTAAGTAAAGTGAAAATGGTACGTCAAAAACTTAAACCCTCGGTGATGATGTAAACGATGCAATTTGTCTACAAAAATGATTTTTCATGGCGCAACCAAATTTTACTGTGTAAGTTGATACGAACTTCGATTTTATATATTATAGTACTCGTTTCGATACCCGAGTCAAAAGTTATCTCTCTTGAAATTTGTAACTCATATTTGTTTCATGTTTTTTATTATTTTGGAACCTGAAAACTACATCCCCTTTCTTTTTCTCTTCTCTTATATCTTGTTTAATAATACAGGCTATTTGAACACATAACTAAAGAATCCTAGGTCGGCACCAATATCTCCTTTATAGCTCTATTGAATGAAACCGAAAGTAAGTAAAATAATAAAGGTGTGTCAAAAACTTTAATTACCCGGTAAGTGATGTAAACGATGAAATTCGGGTACACAAATGATTTTACTTCGTGAGACAAAATCATATTTTGTAAGTTCATACGAGCTTTGATTTTATATATTATAATAATCGTTTCGATACCTGTGTCAAAATTTGTCTCCGTTGAACGTTGCAACTCATATTAACCAAATGTTTTGTTATTTTTGAAAATATGTACAACATCCACATTTTTTTCTCTTCTTTTATTTTTTTAAGGATAGAGACTGATTAAACACATAAATAAAGAACCCTAGGTCGGCACCAAAATCTAATTTATAACTCTATTGACCAAAACTGGAAGTAAGTAAAGTGAAAATGGTACGTCAAAAACTTAAACCCTCGGTGATGATGTAAACGATGGAATTTGTCTACAAAAATGATTTTTCATGGCGCAACCAAATTTTATTGTGTAAGTTGATACGAACTTCGATTTTATATATTATAGTACTCGTTTCCATATGCGAGTCAAAAGTTATCTCTCTTAAAATTTGTAACTCATATTTGTTTCATGTTTTTTATTATTTTGGAACATGAAAACTACATCCCCTTTCTTTTTCTCTTCTCTTATATCTTGTTTAATAATACAGGCTATTTGAACACATAACTAAAGAATCCTAGGTCGGCACCAATATCTCCTTTATAGCTCTATTGAATAAAACCGAAAGTAAGTAAAATAATAAAGGTGTGTCAAAAACTCTAATTACCCGGTAAGTGATGTAAACGATGAAATTTGGGTACACAAATGACTTTACTTCGTGAGACAAAATCATATTTTGTAAGTTCATACGAGCTTTGATTTTATATATTATAATAATCGTTTCGATACCTGTGTCAAAATTTGTCTCCGTTGAACGATGCAACTCATATTAACCAAATGTTTTGTTATTTTTGAAAATATGTACAACATCCACATTTTTTTCTCTTCTCTTATTTTTGTAAGGATAGAGACTGATTAAACACATAAATAAAGAACCCTAGGTCGGCACCAAAATCTAATATATAACTCTATTGACCAAAACCGGAAGTAAGTAAAGTGAAAATGGTACGTCAAAAACTTAAACCCTCGGTGCTAATGTAAACGATGGAATTTGTCTACAAAAATGATTTTTCATGGCGCAACCAAATTTTACTGTGTAAGTTGATACGAATTTCGATTTGATATATTATAGTACTCGTTTCGATACGCGAGTCAAAAGTTATCTCTCTTAAAATTTGTAACTCATATTTGTTTCATGTTTTTTATTATTTTGGAACATGAAAACTACATCCCCTTTCTTTTTCTCTTCTCTTATATCTTGTTTAATAATACAGGCTATTTGAACACATAACTAAAGAATCCTAGGTCGGCACCAATATCTTCTTTATAGCTCTATTGAATAAAACCGAAAGTAAGTAAAATAATAAAGGTGTGTCCAAAACGTTAATTACCCGGTAAGTGATGTAAACGATGAAATTCGGGTACACAAATGAATTTACTTCGTGAGACAAAATCATATTTTGTAAGTTCATACGAGCTTTGATTTTATATATTATAATAATCGTTTCGATACCTGTGTCAAAATTTGTCTCCGTTGAACGTTGCAACTCATATTAACCAAATGATTTGTTATTTTTGAAAATATGAACAACATCCACATTTTTTTCTTTTCACTTTGTTTTTTAAGAATAGAGACTGATTAAACACATAAATAAAGAACCCTAGGTCGGCACCAAAATCTAATTTATAACTCTATTGACCAAAACTGGAAGTAAGTAAAGTGAAAATGGTACGTCAAAAACTTAAACCCTCGGTGATGATGTAAACGATGGAATTTGTCTACAAAAATGATTTTTCATGGCGCAACCAAATTTTACTGTGTAAGTTGATACGAACTTCGATTTTATATATTATAGTACTCGTTTCGATACACGAGTCAAAAGTTATCTCTCTTAAAATTTGTAACTCATATTTGTTTCATGTTTTTTATTATTTTGGAACATGAAAACTACATCCCCTTTCTTTTTCTCTTCTCTTATATCTTGTTTAATAATACAGGCTATTTGAACACATAACTAAAGAATCCTAGGTCGGCACCAATGTCTCCTTTATAGCTCTATTGAATGAAACCGAAAGTAAGTAAAATAATAAAGGTGTGTCAAAAACTTTAATTACCCGGTAAGTGATGTAAACGATGAAATTCGTGTACACAAATGATTTTACTTCGTGAGACAAAATCATATTTTGTAAGTTCATACGAGCTTTGATTTTCTATATTATAATAATCGTTTCGATACCTGTGTCAAAATTTGTCTCCGTTGAACGTTGCAACTCATATTAACCAAATGTTTTGTTATTTTTGAAAATATGAACAACATCCACATTTTTTTCTCTTCTCTTATTTTTTTAAGAATAGAGACTGATTAAACACGTAAATAAAGAACCCAAGGTCGGCACCAAAATCTAATTTATAACTCTATTGACCAAAACCGGAAGTAAGTAAAGTGAAAATGGTACGTCAAAAACTTAAACCCTCGGTGCTAATGTAAACGATGGAATTTGTCTACAAAAATGATTTTTCATGGCGCAACCAAATTTTACTGTGTAAGTTGATACGAACTTCGATTTTATATATTATAGTACTCGTTTCGATACCCGAGTCAAAAGTTATCTCTCTTGAAATTTGTAACTCATATTTGTTTCATGTTTTTTATTATTTTGGAACCTGAAAACTACATCCCCTTTCTTTTTCTCTTCTCTTATATCTTGTTTAATAATACAGGCTATTTGAACACATAACTAAAGAATCCTAGGTCGGCACCAATATCTCCTTTATAGCTCTATTGAATGAAACCGAAAGTAAGTAAAATAATAAAGGTGTGTCAAAAACTTTAATTACCCGGTAAGTGATGTAAACGATGAAATTCGGGTACACAAATGATTTTACTTCGTGAGACAAAATCATATTTTGTAAGTTCATACGAGCTTTGATTTTATATATTATAATAATCGTTTCGATACCTGTGTCAAAATTTGTCTCCGTTGAACGTTGCAACTCATATTAACCAAATGTTTTGTTATTTTTGAAAATATGAAAAACATTCACATTTTTTTCTTTTCACTTAGTTTTTTAAGAATAGAGACTGATTAAACACATAAATAAAGAACCCTAGGTCGGCACCAAAATCTAATTTATAACTCTATTGACCAAAACTGGAAGTAAGTAAAGTGAAAATGGTACGTCAAAAACTTAAACCCTCGGTGATGATGTAAACGATGGAATTTGTCTACAAAAATGATTTTTCATGGCGCAACCAAATTTTACTGTGTAAGTTGATACGAACTTCGATTTTATATATTATAGTACTCGTTTCGATACCCGAGTCAAAAGTTATCTCTCTTGAAATTTGTAACTCATATTTGTTTCATGTTTTTTATTATTTTGGAACCTGAAAACTACATCCCCTTTCTTTTTCTCTTCTCTTATATCTTGTTTAATAATACAGGCTATTTGAACACATAACTAAAGAATCCTAGGTCGGCACCAATATCTCCTTTATAGCTCTATTGAATGAAACCGAAAGTAAGTAAAAAAATAAAGGTGTGTCAAAAACTTTAATTACCCGGTAAGTGATGTAAACGATGAAATTCGGGTACACAAATGATTTTACTTCGTGAGACAAAATCATATTTTGTAAGTTCATACGAGCTTTGATTTTATATATTATAATAATCGTTTCGATACCTGTGTCAAAATTTGTCTCCGTTGAACGTTGCAACTCATATTAACCAAATGTTTTGTTATTTTTGAAAATATGAAAAACATTCACATTTTTTTCTTTTCACTTATTTTTTTAAGGATAGAGACTGATTAAACACATAAATAAAGAACCCTAGGTCGGCACCAAAATCTAATTTATAACTCTATTGAACAAAACCGGAAGTAAGTAAAGTGAAAATGGTACGTCAAAAACTTAAACCCTCGGTGATGATGTAAACGATGGAATTTGTCTACAAAAATGATTTTTCATGGCGCAACCAAATTTTATTGTGTAAGTTGATACGAACTTCGATTTGATATATTATAGTACTCGTTTCGATACCCGAGTCAAAAGTTATCTCTCTTGAAATTTGTAACTCATATTTGTTTCATGTTTTTTATTATTTTGGAACATGAAAACTACATCCCCTTTCATTTTCTCTTCTCTTATATCTTGTTTAATAATAGAGGCTATTTGAACACATAACTAAAGAATCCTAGGTCGGCACCAATATCTCCTTTATAGCTCTATTGAATAAAACCGAAAGTAAGTAAAATAATAAAGGTGTGTCAAAAACTTTAATTACCCGGTAAGTGATGTAAACGATGAAATTCGTGTACACAAATGATTTTACTTCGTGAGACATAATCATATTTTGTAAGTTCATACGAGCTTTGATTTTATATATTATAATAATCGTTTCGATACCTATGTCAAAATTTGTCTCCGTTGAACGTTGCAACTCATATTAACCAAATGTTTTGTTATTTTTGAAAATATGTACAACATCCACATTTTTTTCTCTTCTCTTATTTTTTTAAGAATAGAGACTGATTAAACACATAAATAAAGAACCCAAGGTCGGCACCAAAATCTAATTTATAACTCTATTGACCAAAACTGGAAGTAAGTAAAGTGAAAATGGTACGTCAAAAGCTTAAACCCTCGGTGATGATGTAAACGATGGAATTTGTCTACAAAAATGATTTTTCATGGCGCAACCAAATTTTATTGTGTAAGTTGATACGAACTTCGATTTTATATATTATAGTACTCGGTTCGATACCCGAGTCAAAAGTTATCTCTCTTGAAATTTGTAACTCATATTTGTTTCATGTTTTTTATTATTTTGGAACCTGAAAACTACATCCCCTTTCTTTTTCTCTTCTCTTATATCTTGTTTAATAATACAGGCTATTTGAACACATAACTAAAGAATCCTAGGTCGGCACCAATATCTCCTTTATAGCTCTATTGAATGAAACCGAAAGTAAGTAAAATAATAAAGGTGTGTCAAAAACTTTAATTACCCGGTAAGTGATGTAAACGATGAAATTCGTGTACACAAATGAATTTACTTGGTGAGACAAAATCATATTTTGTAAGTTCATACGAGCTTTGATTTTCTATATTATAATAATCGTTTCGATACCTGTGTCAAAATTTGTCTCCGTTGAACGTTGCAACTCATATTAACCAAATGTTTTGTTATTTTTGAAAATATGAACAACATCCACATTTTTTTCTCTTCTCTTATTTTTTTAAGAATAGAGACTGATTAAACACGTAAATAAAGAACCCAAGGTCGGCACCAAAATCTAATTTATAACTCTATTGACCAAAACCGGAAGTAAGTAAAGTGAAAATGGTACGTCAAAAACTTAAACCCTCGGTGCTAATGTAAACGATGGAATTTGTCTACAAAAATGATTTTTCATGGCGCAACCAAATTTTACTGTGTAAGTTGATACGAACTTCGATTTTATATATTATAGTACTCGTTTCGATACCCGAGTCAAAAGTTATCTCTCTTGAAATTTGTAACTCATATTTGTTTCATGTTTTTTTATTATTTTGGAACATGAAAACTACATCCCCTTTCTTTTTCTCTTCTCTTATATCTTGTTTAATAATACAGGCTATTTGAACACATAACTAAAGAATCCTAGGTCGGCACCAATATCTCCTTTATAGCTCTATTGAATGAAACCGAAAGTAAGTAAAATAATAAAGGTGTGTCAAAAACTTTAATTACCCGGTAAGTGATGTAAACGATGAAATTCGGGTACACAAATGATTTTACTTCGTGAGACAAAATCATATTTTGTAAGTTCATACGAGCTTTGATTTTATATATTATAATAATCGTTTCGATACCTGTGTCAAAATTTGTCTCCGTTGAACGTTGCAACTCATATTAACCAAATGTTTTGTTATTTTTGAAAATATGAAAAACATTCACATTTTTTTCTCTTCTCTTATTTTTTTAAGAATAGAGACTGATTAAACACATAAATAAAGAACCCAAGGTCGGCACCAAAATCTAATTTATAACTCTATTGACCAAAACTGGAAGTAAGTAAAGTGAAAATGGTACGTCAAAAACTTAAACCCTCGGTGATGATGTAAACGATGGAATTTGTCTACAAAAATGATTTTTCATGGCGTACCAAATTTTATTGTGTAAGTTGATACGAACTTCGATTTTATATATTATAGTACTCGGTTCGATACCCGAGTCAAAAGTTATCTCTCTTGAAATTTGTAACTCATATTTGTTTCATGTTTTTTATTATTTTGGAACCTGAAAACTACATCCCCTTTCTTTTTCTCTTCTCTTATATCTTGTTTAATAATAGAGGCTATTTGAACACATAACTAAAGAATCCTAGGTCGGCACCAATATCTCCTTTATAGCTCTATTGAATGAAACCGAAAGTAAGTAAAATAATAAAGGTGTGTCAAAAACTTTAATTACCCGGTAAGTGATGTAAACGATGAAATTCGGGTACACAAATGAATTTACTTTGTGAGACAAAATCATATTTTGTAAGTTCATACGAGCTTTGATTTTATATATTATAATAATCGTTTCGATACCTGTGTCAAAATTTGTCTCCGTTGAACGTTGCAACTCATATTAACCAAATGATTTGTTATTTTTGAAAATATGAACAACATCCACATTTTTTTCTCTGCTCTTATTTTTTTAAGAATAGAGACTGATTAAACACATAAATAAAGAACCGAAGGTCGGCACCAAAATCTAATTTATAACTCTATTGACCAAAATTGGAAGTAAGTAAAGTGAAAATGGTACGTCAAAAACTTAAACCCTCGGTGATGATGTAAACGATGGAATTTGTCTACAAAAATGATTTTTCATGGCGCAACCAAATTTTATTGTGTAAGTTGATACGAACTTCGATTTTATATATTATAGTACTCGTTTCGATACACGAGTCAAAAGTTATCTCTCTTAAAATTTGTAACTCATATTTGTTTCATGTTTTTTATTATTTTGGAACATGAAAACTACATCCCCTTTCTTTTTCTCTTCTCTTATATCTTGTTTAATAATACAGGCTATTTGAACACATAACTAAAGAATCCTAGGTCGGCACCAATATCTTCTTTATAGCTCTATTGAATGAAACCGAAAGGAAGTAAAATAATAAAGGTGTGTCAAAAACTTTAATTACCCGGTAAGTGATGTAAACGATGAAATTTGGGTACACAAATGATTTTACTTCGTGAGACAAAATCATATTTTGTAAGTTCATACGAGCTTTGATTTTCTATATTATAATAATCGTTTCGATACCTGTGTCAAAATTTGTCTCCGTTGAACGTTGCAACTCATATTAACCAAATGTTTTGTTATTTTTGAAAATATGTACAACATCCACATTTTTTTCTCTTCTTTTATTTTTTTAAGGATAGAGACTGATTAAACACATAAATAAAGAACCCTAGGTCGGCACCAAAATCTAATTTATAACTCTATTGACCAAAACTGGAAGTAAGTAAAGTGAAAATGGTACGTCAAAAACTTAAACCCTCGGTGATGATGTAAACGATGGAATTTGTCTACAAAAATGATTTTTCATGGCGCAACCAAATTTTACTGTGTAAGTTGATACGAACTTCGATTTTATATATTATAGTACTCGTTTCGATACCCGAGTCAAAAGTTATCTCTCTTGAAATTTGTAACTCATATTTGTTTCATGTTTTTTATTATTTTGGAACCTGAAAACTACATCCCCTTTCTTTTTCTCTTCTCTTATATCTTGTTTAATAATAGAGGCTATTTGAACACATAACTAAAGAATCCTAGGTCGGCACCAATATCTCCTTTATAGCTCTATTGAATAAAACCGAAAGTAAGTAAAATAATAAAGGTGTGTCAAAAACTTTAATTACCCGGTAAGTGATGTAAACGATGAAATTCGTGTACTCAAATGATTTTACTTCGTGAGACAAAATCATATTTTGTAAGTTCATACGAGCTTTGATTTTCTATATTATAATAATCGTTTCGATACCTGTGTCAAAATTTGTCTCCGTTGAACGTTGCAACTCATATTAACCAAATGTTTTGTTATTTTTGAAAATATGAAAAACATTCACATTTTTTTCTTTTCACTTAGTTTTTTAAGAATAGAGACTGATTAAACACATAAATAAAGAACCCTAGGTCGGCACCAAAATCTAATTTATAACTCTATTGACCAAAACTGGAAGTAAGTAAAGTGAAAATGGTACGTCAAAAACTTAAACCCTCGGTGATGATGTAAACGATGGAATTTGTCTACAAAAATGATTTTTCATGGCGCAACCAAATTTTACTGTGTAAGTTGATACGAACTTCGATTTTATATATTATAGTACTCGTTTCGATACCCGAGTCAAAAGTTATCTCTCTTGAAATTTGTAACTCATATTTGTTTCATGTTTTTTATTATTTTGGAACCTGAAAACTACATCCCCTTTCTTTTTCTCTTCTCTTATATCTTGTTTAATAATACAGGCTATTTGAACACATAACTAAAGAATCCTAGGTCGGCACCAATATCTCCTTTATAGCTCTATTGAATGAAACCGAAAGTAAGTAAAATAATAAAGGTGTGTCAAAAACTTTAATTACCCGGTAAGTGATGTAAACGATGAAATTCGGGTACACAAATGATTTTACTTCGTGAGACAAAATCATATTTTGTAAGTTCATACGAGCTTTGATTTTATATATTATAATAATCGTTTCGATACCTGTGTCAAAATTTGTCTCCGTTGAACGTTGCAACTCATATTAACCAAATGTTTTGTTATTTTTGAAAATATGAAAAACATCCACATTTTTTTCTTTTCACTTATTTTTTTAAGGATAGAGACTGATTAAACACATAAATAAAGAACCCTAGGTCGGCACCAAAATCTAATTTATAACTCTATTGAACAAAACCGGAAGTAAGTAAAGTGAAAATGGTACGTCAAAAACTTAAACCCTCGGTGATGATGTAAACGATGGAATTTGTCTACAAAAATGATTTTTCATGGCGCAACCAAATTTTATTGTGTAAGTTGATACGAACTTCGATTTCATATATTATAGTACTCGTTTCGATACCCGAGTCAAAAGTTATCTCTCTTGAAATTTGTAACTCATATTTGTTTCATGTTTTTTATTATTTTGGAACATGAAAACTACATCCCCTTTCATTTTCTCTTCTCTTATATCTTGTTTAATAATACAGGCTATTTGAACACATAACTAAAGAATCCTAGGTCGGCACCAATGTCTCCTTTATAGCTCTATTGAATGAAACCGAAAGTAAGTAAAATAATAAAGGTGTGTCAAAAACTTTAATTACCCGGTAAGTGATGTAAATGATGAAATTCGTGTACACAAATGATTTTACTTCGTGAGACATAATCATATTTTGTAAGTTCATACGAGCTTTGATTTTATATATTATAATAATCGTTTCGATACCTGTGTCAAAATTTGTCTCCGTTGAACGTTGCAACTCATATTAACCAAATGTTTTGTTATTTTTGAAAATATGTACAACAGGCACATTTTTTTCTCTTCTTTTATTTTTTTAAGGATAGAGACTGATTAAACACATAAATAAAGAACCCTAGGTCGGCACCAAAATCTAATTTATAACTCTATTGACCAAAACTGGAAGTAAGTAAAGTGAAAATGGTACGTCAAAAATTTAAACCCTCGGTGATGATGTAAACGATGGAATTTGTCTACAAAAATGATTTTTCATGGCGCAACCAAATTTTATTGTGTAAGTTGATACGAACTTCGATTTTATATATTATAGTACTCGTTTCGATACCCGAGTCAAAAGTTATCTCTCTTGAAATTAGTAACTCATATTTGTTTCATGTTTTTTATTATTTTGGAACATGAAAACTACATCCCCTTTCTTTTGCTCTTCTCTTATATCTTGTTTAATAATACAGGCTATTTGAACACATAACTAAAGAATCCTAGTTCGGCACCAATATCTCCTTTATAGCTCTATTGAATAAAACCGAAAGTAAGTAAAAAAATAAAGGTGTGTCAAAAACTTTAATTACCCGGTAAGTGATGTAAACGATGAAATTCGGGTACACAAATGATTTTACTTCGTGAGACAAAATCATATTTTGTAAGTTCATACGAGCTTTGATTTTATATATTATAATAATCGTTTCAATACCTGTGTCAAAATTTGTCTCCGTTGAACGTTGCAACTCATATTAACCAAATGTTTTGTTATTTTTGAAAATATGAACAACAGGCACATTTTTTTCTCTTCTCTTATTTTTTTAAGAATAGAGACTGATTAAACACATAAATAAAGAACCCTAGGTCGGCACCAAAATCTAATTTATAACTCTATTGACCAAAACCGGAAGTAAGTAAAGTGAAAATGGTACGTCAAAAACTTAAACCCTCGGTGATGATGTAAAGGATGGAATTTGTCTACAAAAATGATTTTTCATGGCGCAACCAAATTTTATTGTGTAAGTTGATACGAACTTCGATTTTATATATTATAGTACTCGTTTCGATACCCGAGTCAAAAGTTATCTCTCTTGAAATTAGTAACTCATATTTGTTTCATGTTTTTTATTATTTTGGAACATGAAAACTACATCCCCTTTCTTTTGCTCTTCTCTTATATCTTGTTTAATAATACAGGCTATTTGAACACATAACTAAAGAATCCTAGTTCGGCACCAATATCTCCTTTATAGCTCTATTGAATAAAACCGAAAGTAAGTAAAAAAATAAAGGTGTGTCAAAAACTTTAATTACCCGGTAAGTGATGTAAACGATGAAATTCGGGTACACAAATGATTTTACTTCGTGAGACAAAATCATATTTTGTAAGTTCATACGAGCTTTGATTTTATATATTATAATAATCGTTTCAATACCTGTGTCAAAATTTGTCTCCGTTGAACGTTGCAACTCATATTAACCAAATGTTTTGTTATTTTTGAAAATATGAACAACATCCACATTTTTTTCTCTTCTCTTATTTTTTTAAGAATAGAGACTGATTAAACACATAAATAAAGAACCCTAGGTCGGCACCAAAATCTAATTTATAACTCTATTGACCAAAACCGGAAGTAATTAAAGTGAAAATGGTACGTCAAAAACTTAAACCCTCGGTGATGATGTAAAGGATGGAATTTGTCTACAAAAATGATTTTTCATGGCGCAACCAAATTTTATTGTGTAAGTTGATACGAACTTCGATTTGATATATTATAGTACTCGTTTCGATACCCGAGTCAAAAGTTATCTCTCTTGAAATTTGTAACTCATATTTGTTTCATGTTTTTTATTATTTTGGAACATGAAAACTACATCCCCTTTCATTTTCTCTTCTCTTATATCTTGTTTAATAATACAGGCTATTTGAACACATAACTAAAGAATCCTAGGTCGGCACCAATGTCTCCTTTATAGCTCTATTGAATGAAACCGAAAGTAAGTAAAATAATAAAGGTGTGTCAAAAACTTTAATTACCCGGTAAGTGATGTAAACGATGAAATTCGTGTACACAAATGATTTTACTTCGTGAGACATAATCATATTTTGTAAGTTCATACGAGCTTTGATTTTATATATTATAATAATCGTTTCGATACCTGTGTCAAAATTTGTCTCCGTTGAACGTTGCAACTCATATTAACCAAATGTTTTGTTATTTTTGAAAATATGTACAACATCCACATTTTTTTCTCTTCTTTTATTTTTTTAAGGATAGAGACTGATTAAACACATAAATAAAGAACCCTAGGTCGGCACCAAAATCTAATTTATAACTCTATTGACTAAAACTGGAAGTAAGTAAAGTGAAAATGGTACGTCAAAAATTTAAACCCTCGGTGATGATGTAAACGATGGAATTTGTCTACAAAAATGATTTTTCATGGCGCAACCAAATTTTATTGTGTAAGTTGATACGAACTTCGATTTTATATATTATAGTACTCGTTTCGATACCCGAGTCAAAAGTTATCTCTCTTGAAATTAGTAACTCATATTTGTTTCATGTTTTTTATTATTTTGGAACATGAAAACTACATCCCCTTTCTTTTTCTCTTCTCTTATATCTTGTTTAATAATACAGGCTATTTGAACACATAACTAAAGAATCCTAGTTCGTCACCAATATCTCCTTTATAGCTCTATTGAATAAAACCGAAAGTAAGTAAAAAAATAAAGGTGTGTCAAAAACTTTAATTACCCGGTAAGTGATGTAAACGATGAAATTCGGGTACACAAATGATTTTACTTCGTGAGACAAAATCATATTTTGTAAGTTCATACGAGCTTTGATTTTATATATTATAATAATCGTTTCAATACCTGTGTCAAAATTTGTCTCCGTTGAACGTTGCAACTCATATTAACCAAATGTTTTGTTATTTTTGAAAATATGAACAACATCCACATTTTTTTCTCTTCTCTTATTTTTTTAAGAATAGAGACTGATTAAACACATAAATAAAGAACCCTAGGTCGGCACCAAAATCTAATTTATAACTCTATTGACCAAAACCGGAAGTAATTAAAGTGAAAATGGTACGTCAAAAACTTAAACCCTCGGTGATGATGTAAAGGATGGAATTTGTCTACAAAAATGATTTTTCATGGCGCAACCAAATTTTATTGTTTAAGTTGATACGAACTTCGATTTGATATATTATAGTACTCGTTTCGATACCCGAGTCAAAAGTTATCTCTCTTGAAATTTGTAACTCATATTTGTTTCATGTTTTTTATTATTTTGGAACATGAAAACTACATCCCCTTTCTTTTTCTCTTCTCTTATATCTTGTTTAATAATACAGGCTATTTGAACACATAACTAAAGAATCCTAGGTTGGCACCAATATCTCCTTTATAGCTCTATTGAATAAAACCGAAAGTAAGTAAAATAATAAAGGTGTGTCAAAAACTTTAATTACCCGGTAAGTGATGTAAACGATGAAATTCGTGTACTCAAATGATTTTACTTCGTGAGACAAAATCATATTTTGTAAGTTCATACGAGCTTTGATTTTATATATTATAATAATCGTTTCGATACCTATGTCAAAATTTGTCTCCGTTGAACGTTGCAACTCATATTAACCAAATGTTTTGTTATTTTTGAAAATATGAACAACATCCACATTTTTTTCTCTTCTCTTATTTTTTTAAGAATAGAGACTGATTAAACACATAAATAAAGAACCCAAGGTCGGCACCAAAATCTAATTTATAACTCTATTGACCAAAACTAGAAGTAAGTAAAGTGAAAATGGTACGTCAAAAGCTTAAACCCTCGGTGATGATGTAAACGATGGAATTTGTCTACAAAAATGATTTTTCATGGCGCTACCAAATTTTATTGTGTAAGTTGATACGAACTTCGATTTTATATATTATAGTACTCGGTTCGATACCCGAGTCAAAAGTTATCTCTCTTGAAATTTGTAACTCATATTTGTTTCATGTTTTTTATTATTTTGGAACCTGAAAACTACATCCCCTTTCTTTTTCTCTTCTCTTATATCTTGTTTAATAATACAGGCTATTTGAACACATAACTAAAGAATCCTAGGTCGGCACCAATATCTCCTTTATAGCTCTATTGAATGAAACCGAAAGTAAGTAAAATAATAAAGGTGTGTCAAAAACTTTAATTACCCGGTAAGTGATGTAAACGATGAAATTCGGGTACACAAATGATTTTACTTTGTGAGACAAAATCATATTTTGTAAGTTTATACGAGCTTTGATTTTATATATTATAATAATCGTTTCGATACCTATGTCAAAATTTGTCTCCGTTGAACGTTGAAACTCATATTAACCAAATGTTTTGTTATTTTTGAAAATATGAACAACATCCACATTTTTTTCTCTTCTCTTATTTTTTTAAGAATACAGACTGATTAAACACATAAATAAAGAACCCAAGGTCGGCACCAAAATCTAATTTATAACTCTATTGACCAAAACTGGAAGTAAGTAAAGTGAAAATGGTACGTCAAAAGCTTAAACCCTCGGTGATGATGTAAACGATGGAATTTTCTACAAAAATGATTTTTCATGGCGCAACCAAATTTTATTGTGTAAGTTGATACGAACTTCGATTTTATATATTATAATACTCGTTTCGATACACGAGTCAAAATTTATCTCTCTTAAAATTTGTAACTCATATTTGTTTCATGTTTTTTATTATTTTGGAACATGAAAACTACATCCCCTTTCTTTTGCTCTTCTCTTATATCTTGTTTAATAATACAGGCTATTTGAACACATAACTAAAGAATCCTAGTTCGGCACCAATATCTCCTTTATAGCTCTATTGAATAAAACCGAAAGTAAGTAAAAAAATAAAGGTGTGTCAAAAACTTTAATTACCCGGTAAGTGATGTAAACGATGAAATTCGGGTACACAAATGATTTTACTTCGTGAGACAAAATCATATTTTGTAAGTTCATACGAGCTTTGATTTTATATATTATAATAATCGTTTCAATACCTGTGTCAAAATTTGTCTCCGTTGAACGTTGCAACTCATATTAACCAAATGTTTTGTTATTTTTGAAAATATGAACAACATCCACATTTTTTTCTCTTCTCTTATTTTTTTAAGAATAGAGACTGATTAAACACATAAATAAAGAACCCTAGGTCGGCACCAAAATCTAATTTATAACTCTATTGACCAAAACCGGAAGTAATTAAAGTGAAAATGGTACGTCAAAAACTTAAACCCTCGGTGATGATGTAAAGGATGGAATTTGTCTACAAAAATGATTTTTCATGGCGCAACCAAATTTTATTGTGTAAGTTGATACGAACTTCGATTTGATATATTATAGTACTCGTTTCGATACCCGAGTCAAAAGTTATCTCTCTTGAAATTTGTAACTCATATTTGTTTCATGTTTTTTATTATTTTGGAACATGAAAACTACATCCCCTTTCATTTTCTCTTCTCTTATATCTTGTTTAATAATACAGGCTATTTGAACACATAACTAAAGAATCCTAGGTCGGCACCAATGTCTCCTTTATAGCTCTATTGAATGAAACCGAAAGTAAGTAAAATAATAAAGGTGTGTCAAAAACTTTAATTACCCGGTAAGTGATGTAAACGATGAAATTCGTGTACACAAATGATTTTACTTCGTGAGACATAATCATATTTTGTAAGTTCATACGAGCTTTGATTTTATATATTATAATAATCGTTTCGATACCTGTGTCAAAATTTGTCTCCGTTGAACGTTGCAACTCATATTAACCAAATGTTTTGTTATTTTTGAAAATATGTACAACATCCACATTTTTTTCTCTTCTTTTATTTTTTTAAGGATAGAGACTGATTAAACACATAAATAAAGAACCCTAGGTCGGCACCAAAATCTAATTTATAACTCTATTGACTAAAACTGGAAGTAAGTAAAGTGAAAATGGTACGTCAAAAATTTAAACCCTCGGTGATGATGTAAACGATGGAATTTGTCTACAAAAATGATTTTTCATGGCGCAACCAAATTTTATTGTGTAAGTTGATACGAACTTCGATTTTATATATTATAGTACTCGTTTCGATACCCGAGTCAAAAGTTATCTCTCTTGAAATTAGTAACTCATATTTGTTTCATGTTTTTTATTATTTTGGAACATGAAAACTACATCCCCTTTCTTTTTCTCTTCTCTTATATCTTGTTTAATAATACAGGCTATTTGAACACATAACTAAAGAATCCTAGTTCGTCACCAATATCTCCTTTATAGCTCTATTGAATAAAACCGAAAGTAAGTAAAAAAATAAAGGTGTGTCAAAAACTTTAATTACCCGGTAAGTGATGTAAACGATGAAATTCGGGTACACAAATGATTTTACTTCGTGAGACAAAATCATATTTTGTAAGTTCATACGAGCTTTGATTTTATATATTATAATAATCGTTTCAATACCTGTGTCAAAATTTGTCTCCGTTGAACGTTGCAACTCATATTAACCAAATGTTTTGTTATTTTTGAAAATATGAACAACATCCACATTTTTTTCTCTTCTCTTATTTTTTTAAGAATAGAGACTGATTAAACACATAAATAAAGAACCCTAGGTCGGCACCAAAATCTAATTTATAACTCTATTGACCAAAACCGGAAGTAATTAAAGTGAAAATGGTACGTCAAAAACTTAAACCCTCGGTGATGATGTAAAGGATGGAATTTGTCTACAAAAATGATTTTTCATGGCGCAACCAAATTTTATTGTTTAAGTTGATACGAACTTCGATTTGATATATTATAGTACTCGTTTCGATACCCGAGTCAAAAGTTATCTCTCTTGAAATTTGTAACTCATATTTGTTTCATGTTTTTTATTATTTTGGAACATGAAAACTACATCCCCTTTCTTTTTCTCTTCTCTTATATCTTGTTTAATAATACAGGCTATTTGAACACATAACTAAAGAATCCTAGGTTGGCACCAATATCTCCTTTATAGCTCTATTGAATAAAACCGAAAGTAAGTAAAATAATAAAGGTGTGTCAAAAACTTTAATTACCCGGTAAGTGATGTAAACGATGAAATTCGTGTACTCAAATGATTTTACTTCGTGAGACAAAATCATATTTTGTAAGTTCATACGAGCTTTGATTTTATATATTATAATAATCGTTTCGATACCTATGTCAAAATTTGTCTCCGTTGAACGTTGCAACTCATATTAACCAAATGTTTTGTTATTTTTGAAAATATGAACAACATCCACATTTTTTTCTCTTCTCTTATTTTTTTAAGAATAGAGACTGATTAAACACATAAATAAAGAACCCAAGGTCGGCACCAAAATCTAATTTATAACTCTATTGACCAAAACTAGAAGTAAGTAAAGTGAAAATGGTACGTCAAAAGCTTAAACCCTCGGTGATGATGTAAACGATGGAATTTGTCTACAAAAATGATTTTTCATGGCGCTACCAAATTTTATTGTGTAAGTTGATACGAACTTCGATTTTATATATTATAGTACTCGGTTCGATACCCGAGTCAAAAGTTATCTCTCTTGAAATTTGTAACTCATATTTGTTTCATGTTTTTTATTATTTTGGAACCTGAAAACTACATCCCCTTTCTTTTTCTCTTCTCTTATATCTTGTTTAATAATACAGGCTATTTGAACACATAACTAAAGAATCCTAGGTCGGCACCAATATCTCCTTTATAGCTCTATTGAATGAAACCGAAAGTAAGTAAAATAATAAAGGTGTGTCAAAAACTTTAATTACCCGGTAAGTGATGTAAACGATGAAATTCGGGTACACAAATGATTTTACTTTGTGAGACAAAATCATATTTTGTAAGTTTATACGAGCTTTGATTTTATATATTATAATAATCGTTTCGATACCTATGTCAAAATTTGTCTCCGTTGAACGTTGAAACTCATATTAACCAAATGTTTTGTTATTTTTGAAAATATGAACAACATCCACATTTTTTTCTCTTCTCTTATTTTTTTAAGAATACAGACTGATTAAACACATAAATAAAGAACCCAAGGTCGGCACCAAAATCTAATTTATAACTCTATTGACCAAAACTGGAAGTAAGTAAAGTGAAAATGGTACGTCAAAAGCTTAAACCCTCGGTGATGATGTAAACGATGGAATTTTCTACAAAAATGATTTTTCATGGCGCAACCAAATTTTATTGTGTAAGTTGATACGAACTTCGATTTTATATATTATAATACTCGTTTCGATACACGAGTCAAAATTTATCTCTCTTAAAATTTGTAACTCATATTTGTTTCATGTTTTTTATTATTTTGGAACATGAAAACTACATCCCCTTTCTTTTTCTCTTCTCTTATATCTTGTTTAATAATACAGGCTATTTGAACACATAACTAAAGAATCCTAGGTCGGCATCAATATCTCCTTTATAGCTCTATTGAATAAAACCGAAAGTAAGTAAAATAATAAAGGTGTGTCAAAAAATTTAATTACCCGGTAAGTGATGTAAACGATGAAATTCGTGTACTCAAATGATTTTACTTCGTGAGACAAAATCATATTTTGTAAGTTCATACGAGCTTTGATTTTATATATTATAATAATCGTTTCGATACCTGTGTCAAAATTTGTCTCCGTTGAACGTTGCAACTCATATTAACCAAATGTTTTGTTATTTTTGAAAATATGAACAACATCCACATTTTTTTCTCTTCTCTTATTTTTTTAAGAATAGAGACTGATTAAACACATAAATAAAGAACCCAAGGTCGGCACCAAAATCTAATTTATAACTCTATTGACCAAAACTAGAAGTAAGTAAAGTGAAAATGGTACGTCAAAAGCTTAAACCCTCGGTGATGATGTAAACGATGGAATTTGTCTACAAAAATGATTTTTCATGGCGCTACCAAATTTTACTGTGTAAGTTGATACGAACTTCGATTTTATATATTATAGTACTCGTTTCGATACCCGAGTCAAAAGTTATCTCTCTTGAAATTTGTAACTCATATTTGTTTCATGTTTTTTATTATTTTGGAACATGAAAACTACATCCCCTTTCATTTTCTCTTCTCTTATATCTTGTTTAATAATACAGGCTATTTGAACACATAACTAAAGAATCCTAGGTCGGCACCAATGTCTCCTTTATAGCTCTATTGAATGAAACCGAAAGTAAGTAAAATAATAAAGGTGTGTCAAAAACTTTAATTACCCGGTAAGTGATGTAAACGATGAAATTCGTGTACACAAATGATTTTACTTCGTGAGACATAATCATATTTTGTAAGTTCATACGAGCTTTGATTTTATATATTATAATAATCGTTTCGATACCTGTGTCAAAATTTGTCTCCGTTGAACGTTGCAACTCATATTAACCAAATGTTTTGTTATTTTTGAAAATATGTACAACATCCACATTTTTTTCTCTTCTTTTATTTTTTTAAGGATAGAGACTGATTAAACACATAAATAAAGAACCCTAGGTCGGCACCAAAATCTAATTTATAACTCTATTGACTAAAACTGGAAGTAAGTAAAGTGAAAATGGTACGTCAAAAATTTAAACCCTCGGTGATGATGTAAACGATGGAATTTGTCTACAAAAATGATTTTTCATGGCGCAACCAAATTTTATTGTGTAAGTTGATACGAACTTCGATTTTATATATTATAGTACTCGTTTCGATACCCGAGTCAAAAGTTATCTCTCTTGAAATTAGTAACTCATATTTGTTTCATGTTTTTTATTATTTTGGAACATGAAAACTACATCCCCTTTCTTTTTCTCTTCTCTTATATCTTGTTTAATAATACAGGCTATTTGAACACATAACTAAAGAATCCTAGTTCGTCACCAATATCTCCTTTATAGCTCTATTGAATAAAACCGAAAGTAAGTAAAAAAATAAAGGTGTGTCAAAAACTTTAATTACCCGGTAAGTGATGTAAACGATGAAATTCGGGTACACAAATGATTTTACTTCGTGAGACAAAATCATATTTTGTAAGTTCATACGAGCTTTGATTTTATATATTATAATAATCGTTTCAATACCTGTGTCAAAATTTGTCTCCGTTGAACGTTGCAACTCATATTAACCAAATGTTTTGTTATTTTTGAAAATATGAACAACATCCACATTTTTTTCTCTTCTCTTATTTTTTTAAGAATAGAGACTGATTAAACACATAAATAAAGAACCCTAGGTCGGCACCAAAATCTAATTTATAACTCTATTGACCAAAACCGGAAGTAATTAAAGTGAAAATGGTACGTCAAAAACTTAAACCCTCGGTGATGATGTAAAGGATGGAATTTGTCTACAAAAATGATTTTTCATGGCGCAACCAAATTTTATTGTTTAAGTTGATACGAACTTCGATTTGATATATTATAGTACTCGTTTCGATACCCGAGTCAAAAGTTATCTCTCTTGAAATTTGTAACTCATATTTGTTTCATGTTTTTTATTATTTTGGAACATGAAAACTACATCCCCTTTCTTTTTCTCTTCTCTTATATCTTGTTTAATAATACAGGCTATTTGAACACATAACTAAAGAATCCTAGGTTGGCACCAATATCTCCTTTATAGCTCTATTGAATAAAACCGAAAGTAAGTAAAATAATAAAGGTGTGTCAAAAACTTTAATTACCCGGTAAGTGATGTAAACGATGAAATTCGTGTACTCAAATGATTTTACTTCGTGAGACAAAATCATATTTTGTAAGTTCATACGAGCTTTGATTTTATATATTATAATAATCGTTTCGATACCTATGTCAAAATTTGTCTCCGTTGAACGTTGCAACTCATATTAACCAAATGTTTTGTTATTTTTGAAAATATGAACAACATCCACATTTTTTTCTCTTCTCTTATTTTTTTAAGAATAGAGACTGATTAAACACATAAATAAAGAACCCAAGGTCGGCACCAAAATCTAATTTATAACTCTATTGACCAAAACTAGAAGTAAGTAAAGTGAAAATGGTACGTCAAAAGCTTAAACCCTCGGTGATGATGTAAACGATGGAATTTGTCTACAAAAATGATTTTTCATGGCGCTACCAAATTTTATTGTGTAAGTTGATACGAACTTCGATTTTATATATTATAGTACTCGGTTCGATACCCGAGTCAAAAGTTATCTCTCTTGAAATTTGTAACTCATATTTGTTTCATGTTTTTTATTATTTTGGAACCTGAAAACTACATCCCCTTTCTTTTTCTCTTCTCTTATATCTTGTTTAATAATACAGGCTATTTGAACACATAACTAAAGAATCCTAGGTCGGCACCAATATCTCCTTTATAGCTCTATTGAATGAAACCGAAAGTAAGTAAAATAATAAAGGTGTGTCAAAAACTTTAATTACCCGGTAAGTGATGTAAACGATGAAATTCGGGTACACAAATGATTTTACTTTGTGAGACAAAATCATATTTTGTAAGTTTATACGAGCTTTGATTTTATATATTATAATAATCGTTTCGATACCTATGTCAAAATTTGTCTCCGTTGAACGTTGAAACTCATATTAACCAAATGTTTTGTTATTTTTGAAAATATGAACAACATCCACATTTTTTTCTCTTCTCTTATTTTTTTAAGAATACAGACTGATTAAACACATAAATAAAGAACCCAAGGTCGGCACCAAAATCTAATTTATAACTCTATTGACCAAAACTGGAAGTAAGTAAAGTGAAAATGGTACGTCAAAAGCTTAAACCCTCGGTGATGATGTAAACGATGGAATTTTCTACAAAAATGATTTTTCATGGCGCAACCAAATTTTATTGTGTAAGTTGATACGAACTTCGATTTTATATATTATAATACTCGTTTCGATACACGAGTCAAAATTTATCTCTCTTAAAATTTGTAACTCATATTTGTTTCATGTTTTTTATTATTTTGGAACATGAAAACTACATCCCCTTTCTTTTTCTCTTCTCTTATATCTTGTTTAATAATACAGGCTATTTGAACACATAACTAAAGAATCCTAGGTCGGCATCAATATCTCCTTTATAGCTCTATTGAATAAAACCGAAAGTAAGTAAAATAATAAAGGTGTGTCAAAAAATTTAATTACCCGGTAAGTGATGTAAACGATGAAATTCGTGTACTCAAATGATTTTACTTCGTGAGACAAAATCATATTTTGTAAGTTCATACGAGCTTTGATTTTATATATTATAATAATCGTTTCGATACCTGTGTCAAAATTTGTCTCCGTTGAACGTTGCAACTCATATTAACCAAATGTTTTGTTATTTTTGAAAATATGAACAACATCCACATTTTTTTCTCTTCTCTTATTTTTTTAAGAATAGAGACTGATTAAACACATAAATAAAGAACCCAAGGTCGGCACCAAAATCTAATTTATAACTCTATTGACCAAAACTAGAAGTAAGTAAAGTGAAAATGGTACGTCAAAAGCTTAAACCCTCGGTGATGATGTAAACGATGGAATTTGTCTACAAAAATGATTTTTCATGGCGCTACCAAATTTTACTGTGTAAGTTGATACGAACTTCGATTTTATATATTATAGTACTCGTTTCGATACCCGAGTCAAAAGTTATCTCTCTTGAAATTTGTAACTCATATTTGTTTCATGTTTTTTATTATTTTGGAACATGAAAACTACATCCCCTTTCATTTTCTCTTCTCTTATATCTTGTTTAATAATACAGGCTATTTGAACACATAACTAAAGAATCCTAGGTCGGCACCAATGTCTCCTTTATAGCTCTATTGAATGAAACCGAAAGTAAGTAAAATAATAAAGGTGTGTCAAAAACTTTAATTACCCGGTAAGTGATGTAAACGATGAAATTCGTGTACACAAATGATTTTACTTCGTGAGACATAATCATATTTTGTAAGTTCATACGAGCTTTGATTTTATATATTATAATAATCGTTTCGATACCTGTGTCAAAATTTGTCTCCGTTGAACGTTGCAACTCATATTAACCAAATGTTTTGTTATTTTTGAAAATATGAACAACATCCACATTTTTTTCTCTTCTCTTATTTTTTTAAGAATAGAGACTGATTAAACACATAAATAAAGAACCCAAGGTCGGCACCAAAATCTAATTTATAACTCTATTGACCAAAACTAGAAGTAAGTAAAGTGAAAATGGTACGTCAAAAGCTTAAACCCTCGGTGATGATGTAAACGATGGAATTTGTCTACAAAAATGATTTTTCATGGCGCTACCAAATTTTATTGTGTAAGTTGATACGAACTTCGATTTTATATATTATAGTACTCGTTTCGATACCCGAGTCAAAAGTTATCTCTCTTGAAATTTGTAACTCATATTTGTTTCATGTTTTTTATTATTTTGGAACCTGAAAACTACATCCCCTTTCTTTTTCTCTTCTCTTATATCTTGTTTAATAATACAGGATATTTGAACACATAACTAAAGAATCCTAGGTCGGCACCAATATCTCCTTTATAGCTCTATTGAATGAAACCGAAAGTAAGTAAAATAATAAAGGTGTGTCAAAAACTTTAATTACCCGGTAAGTGATGTAAACGATGAAATTCGGGTACACAAATGATTTTACTTCGTGAGACAAAATCATATTTTGTAAGTTCATACGAGCTTTGATTTTATATATTATAATAATCGTTTCGATACCTGTGTCAAAATTTGTTTCCGTTGAACGTTGCAACTCATATTAACCAAATGTTTTGTTATTTTTGAAAATATGAACAACATCCACATTTTTTTCTCTTCTTTTATTTTTTTAAGCATAGAGACTGATTAAACACATAAATAAAGAACCCTAGGTCGGCACAAAAATCTAATTTATAACTCTATTGAACAAAACCGGAAGTAATTAAAGTGAAAATGGTACGTCAAAAACTTAAACCCTCGGTGTTGATGTAAAGGATGGAATTTGTCTACAAAAATGATTTTTCATGGCGCAACCAAATTTTATTGTGTAAGTTGATACGAACTTCGATTTGATATATTATAGTACTCATTTCGATACGCGAGTCAAAAGTTATCTCTCTTAAAATTTGTAACTCATATTTGTTTCATGTTTTTTATTATTTTGGAACATGAAAACTACATCCCCTTTCTTTTTCTCTTCTCTTATATCTTGTTTAATAATACAGGCTATTTGAACACATAACTAAAGAATCCTAGTTCGGCACCAATATCTCCTTTATAGCTCTATTGAATAAAACCGAAAGTAAGTAAAATAATAAAGGTGTGTCAAACACTTTAATTACCCGGTAAGTGATGTAAACGATGAAATTCGGGTACACAAATGATTTTACTTCGTGAGACAAAATCATATTTTGTAAGTTCATAGGAGCTTTGATTTTATATATTATAATAATCGTTTCAATACCTGTGTCAAAATTTGTCTCCGTTGAACGTTGCAACTCATATTAACCAAATGTTTTGTTATTTTTGAAAATATGAACAACATTCACATTTTTTTCTCTTCTCTTATTTTTTTAAGAATAGAGACTGATTAAACACATAAATAAAGAACCCTAGGTCGGCACCAAAATCTAATTTATAACTCTATTGAACAAAACCGGAAGTAAGTAAAGTGAAAATGGTACGTCAAAAACTTAAACCCTCGGTGCTAATGTAAAGGATGGAATTTGTCTACAAAAATGATTTTTCATGGCGCAACCAAATTTTATTGTGTAAGTTGATACGAACTTCGATTTGATATATTATAGTACTCGTTTCGATACGCGAGTCAAAAGTTATCTCTCTTAAAATTTGTAACTCATATTTGTTTCATGTTTTTTATTATTTTGGAACATGAAAACTACATCCCCTTTCTTTTTCTCTTCTCTTATATCTTGTTTAATAATACAGGCTATTTGAACACATAACTAAAGAATCCTAGTTCGGCACCAATATCTCCTTTATAGCTCTATTGAATAAAACCGAAAGTAAGTAAAATAATAAAGGTGTGTCAAAAACTTTAATTACCCGGTAAGTGATGTAAACGATGAAATTCGGGTACACAAATGATTTTACTTCGTGAGACAAAATCATATTTTGTAAGTTCATAGGAGCTTTGATTTTATATATTATAATAATCGTTTCAATACCTGTGTCAAAATTTGTCTCCGTTGAACGTTGCAACTCATATTAACCAAATGTTTTGTTATTTTTGAAAATATGAACAACATTCACATTTTTTTCCCTTCTCTTATTTTTTTAAGAATAGAGACTGATTAAACACATAAATAAAGAACCCTAGGTCGGCACCAAAATCTAATTTATAACTCTATTGAACAAAACCGGAAGTAAGTAAAGTGAAAATGGTACGTCAAAAACTTAAACCCTCGGTGCTAATGTAAAGGATGGAATTTGTCTACAAAAATGATTTTTCATGGCGCACCCAAATTTTATTGTGTAAGTTGATACGAACTTCGATTTGATATATTATAGTACTCGTTTCGATACGCGAGTCAAAAGTTATCTCTCTTAAAATTTGTAACTCATATTTGTTTCATGTTTTTTATTATTTTGGAACATGAAAACTACATCCCCTTTCTTTTTCTCTTCTCTTATATCTTGTTTAATAATATAGGCTATTTGAACACATAACTAAAGAATCCTAGGTCGGCACCAATATCTCCTTTATAGCTCTATTGAATAAAACCGAAAGTAAGTAAAATAATAAAGGTGTGTCAAAAACTCTAATTACCCGGTAAGTGATGTAAACGATGAAATTCGGGTACACAAATGATTTTACTTCGTGAGACAAAATCATATTTTTTAAGTTCATACGAGCTTTGATTTTATATATTATAATAATCGTTTCGATACCTGTGTCAAAATTTGTCTCCGTTGAACGTTGCAACTCATATTAACCAAATGTTTTGTTATTTTTGAAAATATGAACAACATCCACTTTTTTTTCTCTTCTTTTATTTTTTTAAGAATAGAGACTGATTAAACACATAAATAAAGAACCCTAGGTCGGCACAAAAATCTAATTTATAACTCTATTGAACAAAACCGGAAGTAATTAAAGTGAAAATGGTACGTCAAAAACTTAAACCCTCGGTGTTGATGTAAAGGATGGAATTTGTCTACAAAAATGATTTTTCATGGCGCAACCAAATTTTATTGTGTAAGTTGATACGAACTTCGATTTGATATATTATAGTACTCATTTCGATACGCGAGTCAAAAGTTATCTCTCTTAAAATTTGTAACTCATATTTGTTTCATGTTTTTTATTATTTTGGAACATGAAAACTACATCCCCTTTCTTTTTCTCTTCTCTTATATCTTGTTTAATAATACAGGCTATTTGAACACATAACTAAAGAATCCTAGTTCGGCAACAATATCTCCTTTATAGCTCTATTGAATGAAACCGAAAGTAAGTAAAATAATAAAGGTGTGTCAAAAACTTTAATTACCCGGTAAGTGATGTAAACGATGAAATTCGGGTACACAAATGATTTTCCTTCGTGAGACAAAATCATATTTTGTAAGTTCATACGAGCTTTGATTTTATATATTATAATAATCGTTTCGATACCTGTGTCAAAATTTGTCTCCGTTGAACGTTACAACTCATATTAACAAAATGTTTTGTTATTTTTGAAAATATGAACAACATCCACATTTTTTTCTCTTCTCTTATTTTTTTAAGAATAGAGACTGATTAAACACATAAATAAAGAACCCAAGGTCGGCACCAAAATCTAATTTATAACTCTATTGACCAAAACTGGAAGTAAGTAAAGTGAAAATGGTACGTAAAAAACATAAACCCTCGGTGATGATGTAAACGATGGAATTTGTCTACAAAAATGATTTTTCATGGCGCAACCAAATTTTATTGTGTAAGTTGATACGAACTTAGATTTTATATATTATAGTACTAGTTTCGATACACGAGTCAAAAGTTATCTCTCTTGAAATTTGTAACTCATATTTGTTTCATGGTTTTTATTATTTTGGAACCTGAAAACTACATCATCTTTCTTTTTCTCTTCTCTTATATCTTGTTTAATAATACAGGCTATTTGAACACATAACTAAAGAATCCTAGGTCGGCAACAATAACTCCTTTATAGCTCTATTGAATAAAACCGAAAGTAAGTAAAATAATAAAGGTGTGTCAAAAACTTTAATTACCCGGTAAGTGATGTAAACGATGAAATTCGGGTACACAAATGATTTTACTTCGTGAGACAAAATCATATTTTGTATGTTCATAGGAGCTTTGATTTTATATATTATAATAATCGTTTCAATACCTGTGTCAAAATTTGTCTCCGTTGAACGTTGCAACTCATATTAACCAAATGTTTTGTTATTTTTGAAAATATGAATAACATCCACATTTTTTTCCCTTCTCTTATTTTTTTAAGAATAGAGACTGATTAAACACATAAATAAAGAACCCTAGGTCGGCACCAAAATCTAATTTATAACTCTATTGAACAAAACCGGAAGTAATTAAAGTGAAAATGGTACGTCAAAAACTTAAACCCTCGGTGATGATGTAAAGGATGGAATTTGTCTACAAAAATGATTTTTCATGGCGCAACCAAATTTTATTGTGTAAGTTGATACGAACTTCGATTTGATATATTATAGTACCCGTTTCGATACCCGAGTCAAAAGTTATCTCTCTTGAAATTTGTAACTCATATTTGTTTCATGTTTTTTATTATTTTGGAACATGAAAACTAGATCCCCTTTCTTTTTCTCTTCTCTTATATATTGTTTAATAATACAGGCTATTTGAACACATAACTAAAGAATCCTAGGTCGGCACCAATATCTCCTTTATAGCTCTATTGAATAAAACCGAAAGTAAGTAAAATAATAAAGGTGTGTCAAAAACTTTAATTACCCGGTAAGTGATGTAAACGATGAAATTCGTGTACACAAATGATTTTACTTCGTGAGACAAAATCATATTTTGTAAGTTCATACAAGCTTTGATTTTATATATTATAATAATCGTTTCGATACCTGTGTCAAAATTTGTCTCCGTTGAACGTTGCAACTCATATTAACCAAATGTTTTATTATTTTTGAAAATATGAACAACATCCACATTTTTTTTTCTTCTCTTATTTTTTTAAAAATAGAGACTGATTAAACACATAAATAAAGAACCATAGGTCGGCACCAAAATCTAATTTATAACTCTATTGAACAAAACCGGAAGTAAGTAAAGTGAAAATGGTACGTAAAAAACATAAACCCTCGGTGATGATGTAAACGATGGAATTTGTCTACAAAAATGATTTTTCATGGCGCAACCAAATTTTATTGTGTAAGTTGATACGAACTTAGATTTTATATATTATAGTACTAGTTTCGATACCCGAGTCAAAAGTTATCTCTCTTGAAATTTGTAACTCATATTTGTTTCATGTTTTTTATTATTTTGGAACCTGAAAACTACATCATCTTTCTTTTTCTCTTCTCTTATATCTTGTTTAATAATACAGGCTATTTGAACACATAACTAAAGAATCCTAGGTCGGCAACAATAACTCCTTTATAGCTCTATTGAATAAAACCGAAAGTAAGTAAAATAATAAAGGTGTGTCAAAAACTTTAATTACCCGGTAAGTGATGTAAACGATGAAATTCGGGTACACAAATGATTTTACTTCGTGAGACAAAATCATATTTTGTATGTTCATAGGAGCTTTGATTTTATATATTATAATAATCGTTTCAATACCTGTGTCAAAATTTGTCTCCGTTGAACGTTGCAACTCATATTAACCAAATGTTTTGTTATTTTTGAAAATATGAATAACATCCACATTTTTTTCTCTTCTCTTATTTTTTTAAGAATAGAGACTGATTAAACACATAAATAAAGAACCCTAGGTCGGCACCAAAATCTAATTTATAACTCTATTGAACAAAACCGGAAGTAATTAAAGTAAAAATGGTACGTCAAAAACTTAAACCCTCGGTGATGATGTAAAGGATGGAATTTGTCTACAAAAATGATTTTTCATGGCGCAACAAAATTTTATTGTGTAAGTTGATACGAACTTCGATTTGATATATTATAGTACCCGTTTCGATACCCGAGTCAAAAGTTATCTCTCTTGAAATTTGTAACTCATATTTGTTTCATGTTTTTTATTATTTTGGAACATGAAAACTAGATCCCCTTTCTTTTTCTCTTCTCTTATATCTTGTTTAATAATACAGGCTATTTGAACACATAACTAAAGAATCCTAGGTCGGCACCAATATCTCCTTTATAGCTCTATTGAATAAAACCGAAAGTAAGTAAAATAATAAAGGTGTGTCAAAAACTTTAATTACCCGGTAAGTGATGTAAACGATGAAATTCGTGTACACAAATGATTTTACTTCGTGAGACAAAATCATATTTTGTAAGTTCATACAAGCTTTGATTTTATATATTATAATAATCGTTTCGATACCTGTGTCAAAATTTGTCTCCTTTGAACGTTGCAACTCATATTAACCAAATGTTTTGTTATTTTTGAAAATATGAACAACATCCACATTTTTTTCACTTCTCTTATTTTTTTAAGAATAGAGACTCATTAAACACGTAAATAAAGAACCCTAGGTCGGCACCAAAATCTAATTTATAACTCTATTGAACAAAACCGGAAGTAAGTAAAGTGAAAATGGTACGTCAAAAATTAAACCCTCGGTGATGATGTAAACGATGGAATTTGTCTACAAAAATGATTTTTCATGGCGCAACCAAATTTTACTATGTAAGTTGATACGAACTTCGATTTTATATATTATAGTAATCGTTTCGATACCCGAGTCAAAAGTTATCTCTCTTGAAATTTGTAACTCATATTTGTTTCATGTTTTTTATTATTTTGGAACATGAAAACTACATCCCCTTTCTTTTTCTCTTCTCTTATATCTTGTTTAATAATACAGGCTATTTGAACACATAACTAAAGAATCCTAGGTCGGCACCAATATCTCCTTTATAGCTCTATTGAATAAAACCGAAAGTAAGTAAAATAATAAAGGTGTGTCAAAAACTTTAATTACCCGGTAAGTGATGTAAACGATGAAATTCGTGTACACAAATGATTTTACTTCGTGAGACAAAATCATATTTTGTAAGTTCATACGAGCTTTGATTTTATATATTATAATAATCGTTTCGATACCTGTGTCAAAATTTGTCTCCGTTGAACGTTGCAACTCATATTAACCAAATGTTTTGTTATTTTTGAAAATATGAACAACATCCACATTTTTTTCTCTTCTCTTATTTTTTTAAGAATAGAGACTGATTAAACACATAAATAAAGAACCCTAGGTCGGCACCAAAATCTAATTTATAAGTCTATTGAACAAAACCGGAAGTAAGTAAAGTGAAAATGGTACGTCAAAAACTTAAACCCTCGGTGCTAATGTAAACGATGGAATTTGTCTACAAAAATGATTTTTCATGGCGCAACCAAATTTTATTGTGTAAGTTGATACGAACTTCGATTTGATATATTATAGTACTCGTTTCGATACCCGAGTCAAAAGTTATCTCTCTTGAAATTTGTAACCCATATTTGTTTCATGTTTTTTATTATTTTGGAACATGAAAACTACATCCCCTTTCTTTTTCTCTTCTCTTATATCTTGTTTAATAATACAGGCTATTTGAACACATAACTAAAGAATCCTAGGTCGGCACCAATATCTCCTTTATAGCTCTATTGAATAAAACCGAAAGTAAGTAAAATAATAAAGGTGTGTCAAACACTTTAATTACCCGGTAAGTGATGTAAACGATGAAATTCGTGTACACAAATGATTTTACTTCGTGAGACAAAATCATATTTTGTAAGTTCATACGAGCTTTGATTTTATATATTATAATAATCGTTTCGATACCTGTGTCAAAATTTGTCTCCGTTGAACGTTGCAACTCATATTAACCAAATGTTTTATTATTTTTGAAAATATGAACAACATCCACATTTTTTTTTCTTCTCTTATTTTTTTAAGAATAGAGACTGATTAAACACATAAATAAAGAACCATAGGTCGGCACCAAAATCTAATTTATAACTCTATTGAACAAAACCGGAAGTAAGTAAAGTGAAAATGGTACGTCAAAAACTTAAACCCTCGGTGCTAATGTAAACGATGGCTTTTGTCTACAAAAATGATTTTTCAGGGCGCAACCAAATTTTATTGTGTAAGTTGATACGAACTTCGATTTGATATATTATAGTACTCCTTTCGATACGCGAGTCAAAAGTTATCTCTCTTAAAATTTGTAACTCATATTTGTTTCATGTTTTTTATTATTTTGGAACATGAAAACTACATCCCCTTTCTTTTTCTCTTCTCTTATATCTTGTTTAATAATACAGGCTATTTGAACACATAACTAAAGAATCCTAGGTCGCACCAATATCTTCTTTATAGCTCTATTGAATAAAACCGAAAGTAAGTAAAATAATAAAGGTGTGTCAAAAACTTTAATTACCCGGTAAGTGATGTAAAAGATGAAATTCGGGTACACAAATGATTTTACTTCATGAGAAAAAATCATATTTTGTAAGTTCATACGAGCTTTGATTTTATATATTATAATAATCGTTTCGATACCTGTGTCAAAATTTGTCTCCGTTGAACGTTGCAACTCATATTAACCAAATGTTTTGTTATTTTTGAAAATATGAACAACATCCACATTTTTTTCTCTTCTCTTATTTTTTTAAGAATAGAGACTGATTAAACACATAAATAAAGAACCCTAGGTCGGCTCCAAAATCTAATTTATAACTCTATTGAACAAAACCGGAAGTAAGTAAAGTGAAAATGGTACGTCAAAAACTTAAACCCTCGGTGATGATGTAAACGATGGAATTTGTCTACAAAAATGATTTTTCATGGCGCAACCAAATTTTATTGTGTAAGTTGATACGAACTTCGATTTGATATATTATAGTACTCGTTTCGATACCCGAGTCAAAAGTTATCTCTCTTGAAATTTGTAACTCATATTTGTTTCATGTTTTTTATTATTTTGGAACATGAAAACTACATCCCCTTTCTTTTTCTCTTCTCTTATATATTGTTTAATAATATAGGCTATTTGAACACATAACTAAAGAATCCTAGGTCGGCACCAATATCTCCTTTATAGCTCTATTGAATAAAACCGAAAGTAAGTAAAATAATAAAGGTGTGTCAAAAACTTTAATGACCCGGTAAGTGATGTAAACGATGAAATTCGTGTACACAAATGATTTTACTTCGTGAGACAAAATCATATTTTGTAAGTTCATACGAGCTTTGATTTTATATATTATAATAATCGTTTCGATACCTCTGTCAAAATTTGTCTCCGTTGAACGTTGCAACTCATATTAACCAAATGTTTTGTTATTTTTGAAAATATGAACAACATCCACATTTTTTTCTCTTCTCTTATTTTTTTAAGAATAGAGACTGATTAAACACATAAATAAAGAACCATAGGTCGGCACCAAAATCTAATTTATAACTCTATTGAACAAAACCGGAAGTAAGTAAAGTGAAAATGGTACGTCAAAAACTTAAACCCTCGGTGCTATTGTAAACGATGGAATTTGTCTACAAAAATGATTTTTCATGGCGCAACCAAATTTTATTGTGTAAGTTGATACGAACTTCGATTTGATATATTATAGTACTCGTTTCGATACGCGAGTCAAAAGTTATCTCTCTTAAAATTTGTAACTCATATTTGTTTCATGTTTTTTATTATTTTGGAACATGAAAACTACATCCCCTTTCTTTTTCTCTTCTCTTATATCTTGTTTAATAATACAGGCTATTTGAACACATAACTAAAGAATCCTAGGTCGGCAACAATAACTCCTTTATAGCTCTATTGAATAAAACCGAAAGTAAGTAAAATAATAAAGGTGTGTCAAAAACTTTAATTACCCGGTAAGTGATGTAAACGATGAAATTCGGGTACACAAATGATTTTACTTCGTGAGAAAAAATCATATTTTGTAAGTTCATACGAGCTTTGATTTTATATATTATAATAATCGTTTCGATACCTATGTCAAAATTTGTCTCCGTTGAACGTTGCAACTGATATTAACCAAATGTTTTGTTATTTTTTAAAATATGAACAACATCCACATTTTTTTCTCTTCTCTTATTTTTTTAAGAATAGAGACTGATTAAACACATAAATAAAGAACCCTAGGTCGGCACCAAAATCTAATTTATAACTCTATTGAACAAAACCGGAAGTAAGTAAAGTGAAAATGGTACGTCAAAAACTTAAACCCTCGGTGATGATGTAAACGATGGAATTTGTCTACAAAAATGATTTTTCATGGCGCAACCAAATTTTATTGTGTAAGTTGATACGAAATTCGATTTGATATATTATAGTACTCGTTTCGATACCCGAGTCAAAAGTTATCTCTCTTGAAATTTGTAACTCATATTTGTTTCATGTTTTTTATTATTTTGGAACCTGAAAACTACATCCCCTTTCTTTTTCTCTTCTCTTATATCTTGTTTAATAATACAGGCTATTTGAACACATAACTAAAGAATCCTAGGTCGGCACCAATATCTCCTTTATGGCTCTCTTGAATAAAACCGAAAGTAAGTAAAATAATAAAGGTATGTCAAAAAATTTAATTACCCGGTAAGTGATGTAAACGATGAAATTCGTGTACACAAATGATTTTACTTCGTGAGACAAAATCATATTTTGTAAGTTCATACGAGCTTTCATTTTATATATTATAATAATCATTTCGATACCTGTGTCAAAATTTGTCTCCGTTGAACGTTCCAACTCATATTAACCAAATGTTTTGTTATTTTTGAAAATATGAACAACATCCACATTTTGTTCTCTTCTCTTATTTTTTTAAGAATAGAGACTGATTAAACACTTAAATAAAGAACCCTAGGTCGGCACCAAAATCTAATTTATAACTCTATTGAACAAAACCGGAAGTAAGTAAAGTGAAAATGGTACGTCAAAAACTTAAAGCCTCGGTGATGATGTAAACGATGGAATTTGTCTACAAAAATGATTTTTCATGGCGCAACCAAATTTTATTGTGTAAGTTGATACGAACTTCGATTTGATATATTATAGTACTCGTTTCGATACCCGAGTCAAAAGTTATCTCTCTTGAAATTTGTAACTCATATTTGTTTCATGTTTTTTATTATTTTGGAACATGAAAACTACATCCCCTTTCTTTTTCTCTTCTCTTATATCTTGTTTAATAATATAGGCTATTTGAACACATAACTAAAGAATCCTAGGTCGGCACCAATATCTCCTTTATAGCTCTATTGAATGAAACCGAAAGTAAGTAAAATAATAAAGGTGTGTCAAAAACTTTAATTACCCGGTAAGTGATGTAAACGATGAAATTCGGGTACACAAATGATTTTACTTCGTGAGACAAAATCATATTTTGTAAGTTCATACGAGCTTTGATTTTATATATTATAATAATCGTTTCGATACCTGTGTCAAAATTTGTCTCCGTTGAACGTTGCAACTCATATTAACCAAATGTTTTGTTATTTTTGAAAATATGAACAACATCCACATTTTTTTATCTTCTCTTATTTTTTTAAGAATAGAGACTGATTAAACACATAAATAAAGAACCCAAGGTCGGCACCAAAATCTAATTTATAACTCTATTGACCAAAACTGGAAGTAAGTAAAGTGAAAATGGTACGTCAAAAACTTAAACCCTCGGTGATGATGTAAACGATGGAATATGTCTAAAAAAATGATTTTTCATGGCGCAACCAAATTTTATTGTGTAAGTTGATACGAACTTCGATTTTATATATTATAGTACTCGTTTCGATACCCGAGTCAAAAGTTATCTCTCTTGAAATTTGTAACTCATATTTGTTTCATGTTTTTTATTATTTTGGAACCTGAAAACTACATCCCCTTTCTTTTTCTCTTCTCTTATATCTTGTTTAATAATACAGGCTATTTGAACACATAACTATTGAATCCTAGGTCGGCACCAATATCTCCTTTATAGCTCTATTGAATGAAACCGAAAGTAAGTAAAATAATAAAGGTGTGTCAAAAACTTTAATTACCCGGTAAGTGATGTAAACGATGAAATTAGTGTACACAAATGATTTTACTTCGTGAGACAAAATCATATTTTGTAAGTTCATACGAGCTTTGATTTTATATATTATAATAATCGTTTCGATACCTGTGTCAAAATTTGTCTCCGTTGAACGTTGGAACTCATATTAACCAAATGTTTTGTTATTTTTGAAAATATGAACAACATCCACATTTTTTTCTCTTCTCTTATTTTCTTAACAATAGAGACTGATTAAACACATAAATAAAGAACCATAGGTCAGCACCAAAATCTAATTTATAACTCTATTGAACAAAACCGGAAGTAAGTAAAGTGAAAATGGTACGTTAAAAACTTAAACCCTCGGTGCTAATGTAAACGATGGAATTTGTCTACAAAAATGATTTTTCATGGCGCAACCAAATTTTATTGTGTAAGTTGATACGAACTTCGATTTTATATATTATAGTACTCGTTTCGATTCCCGAGTCAAAAGTTATCTCTCTTGAAATTTGTAACTCATATTTGTTTCATGTTTTTTATTATTTTGGAACCTGAAAACTACATCCCCTTTCTTTTTCTCTTCTCTTATATCATGTTTAATAATATAGGCTATTTGAACACATAACTAAAGAATCCTAGGTCGGCACCAATATCTCCTTTATAGCTCTATTGAATAAAACCGAAAGTAAGTAAAATAATAAAGGTGTGTCAAAAACTTTAATTACCCGGTAAGTGATGTAAACGATGAAATTCGTGTACACAAATGATTTTACTTCGTTAGAAAAAATCATATTTTGTAAGTTCATACGAGCTTTGATTTTATATATTATAATAATCGTTTCGATACCTGTGTCAAAATTTGTCTCCGTTGAACGTGGCAACTCATATTAACCAAATGTTTTGTTATTTTTGAAAATATGAACAACATCCACATTTTTTTCTCTTCTTTTATTTTTTTAAGAATAGAGACTGATTAAACACATAAATAAAGAACCCTAGGTCGGCACCAAAATCTAATTTATAACTCTATTGAACAAAACCGGAAGTAAGTAAAGTGAAAATGATACGTCAAAAACTTAAACCCTCGGTGATGATGTAAACGATGGAATTTGTCTACAAAAATGATTTTTCATGGCGCAACCAAATTTTATTGTGTAAGTTGATACGAAATTCGATTTGATATATTATAGTACTCGTTTCGATACCCGAGTCAAAAGTTATCTCTCTTGAAATTTGTAACTCATATTTGTTTCATGTTTTTTATTATTTTGGAACATGAAAACTACATCCCCTTTCTTTTTCTCTTCTCTTATATCTTGTTTAATAATATAGGCTATTTGAACACATGACTATTGAATCCTAAGTCGGCACCAATATCTCCTTTATGGCTCTCTTGAATGAAACCGAAAGTAAGTAAAATAATAAAGGTGTGTCAAAAACTTTAATTACCCGGTAAGTGATGTAAACGATGAAATTCGGGTACACAAATGATTTTACTTCGTGAGACAAAATCATATTTTGTAAGTTCATACGAGCTTTGATTTTATATATTATAATAATCGTTTCGATACCTGTGTCAAAATTTGTCTCCGTTGAACGTTGCAACTCATATTAACCAAATGTTTTGTTATTTTTGAAAAATATGAACAACATCCATATTTTTTTCTCTTCTTTTATTTTTTTAAGAATAGAGACTGATTAAACACATAAATAAAGAACCCTAGGTCGGCACCAAAATCTAATTTATAACTCTATTGAACAAAACCGGAAGTAAGTAAAGTGAAAATGATACGTCAAAAACTTAAACCCTCGGTGATGATGTAAACGATGGAATTTGTCTACAAAAATGATTTTTCATGGCGCAACCAAATTTTATTGTGTAAGTTGATACGAAATTCGATTTGATATATTATAGTACTCGTTTCGATACCCGAGTCAAAAGTTATCTCTCTTGAAATTTGTAACTCATATTTGTTTCATGTTTTTTATTATTTTGGAACATGAAAACTACATCCCCTTTCTTTTTCTCTTCTCTTATATCTTGTTTAATAATATAGGCTATTTGAACACATGACTATTGAATCCTAAGTCGGCACCAATATCTCCTTTATTGCTCTATTGAATGAAACCGAAAGTAAGTAAAATAATAAAGGTGTGTCAAAAACTTTAATTACCCGGTAAGTGATGTAAACGATGAAATTCGTGTACACAAATGATTTTACTTCGTGAGACAAAATCATATTTTGTAAGTTCATACGAGCTTTGATTTTATATATTATAATAATCGTTTCGATACCTGTGTCAAAATTTGTGTCCGTTGAACGTTGCAACTCATATTAACCAAATGTTTTGTTATTTTTGAAAAATATGAACAACATCCACATTTTTTTCACTTCTCTTATTTTTTTAAGAATAGAGACTGATTAAACACATAAATAAAGAACCCAAGGTCGGCATCAAAATCTAATTTATAACTCTATTGACCAAAACTGGAAGTAAGTAAAGTGAAAATGGTACGTCAAAAACTTAAACCCTCGGTGATGATGTAAACGATGGAATTTGTCTACAAAAATGATTTTTCATGGCGCAACCAAATTTTATTGTGTAAGTTGATACGAACTTCGATTTTATATATTATAGTACTCGTTTCGATACCCGAGTCAAAAGTTATCTCTCTTGAAATTTGTAACTCATATTTGTTTCATGTTTTTTATTATTTTGGAACCTGAAAACTACATCCCCTTTCTTTTTCTCTTCTCTTATATCTTGTTTAATAATACAGGCTATTTGAACACATAACTAAAGAATCCTAGGTCGGCACCAATATCTCCTTTATGGCTCTCTTGAATGAAACCGAAAGTAAGTAAAATAATAAAGGTGTGTCAAAAACTTTAATTACCCGGTAAGTGATGTAAACGATGAAATTCGGGTACACAAATGATTTTACTTCGTGAGACAAAATCATATTTTGTAAGTTCATACGAGCTTTGATTTTATATATTATAATAATCGTTTCGATACCTGTGTCAAAATTTGTCTCCGTTGAACGTTGCAACTCATATTAACCAAATGTTTTGTTATTTTTGAAAAATATGAACAACATCCATATTTTTTTCTCTTCTTTTATTTTTTTAAGAATAGAGACTGATTAAACACATAAATAAAGAACCCTAGGTCGGCACCAAAATCTAATTTATAACTCTATTGACCAAAATTGGAAGTAAGTAAAGTGAAAATGGTACGTCAAAAACTTAAACGTCGGTGATGATGTAAACGATGGAATTTGTCTACAAAAATGATTTTTCATGGCGCAACCAAATTTTATTGTGTAAGTTGATACGAACTTCGATTTTGTATATTATAGTACTCGTTTCGATACCCGAGTCAAAAGTTATCTCTCTTGAAATTTGTAACTCATATTTGTTTCATGTTTTTTATTATTTTGGAACCTGAAAACTACATCCCCTTTCTTTTTCTATTCTCTTATATCTTGTTTAATAATACAGGCTATTTGAACACATAACTATTGAATCCTAGGTCGGCACCAATATCTCCTTTATAGCTCTATTGAATGAAACCGAAAGTAAGTAAAATAATAAAGGTGTGTCAAAAACTTTAATTACCCGGTAAGTGATGTAAACGATGAAATTCGTGTACACAAATGATTTTACTTCGTGAGACAAAATCATATTTTGTAAGTTCATACGAGCTTTGATTTTATATATTATAATAATCGTTTCGATACCTGTGTCAAAATTTGTCTCCGTTGAACTTTGCAACTCATATTAACCAAATGTTTTGTTATTTTTGAAAAATATGAACAACATCCACATTTTTTTCACTTCTCTTATTTTTTTAATAATAGAGACTGATTAAACACATAAATAAAGAACCCAAGGTCGGCACCAAAATCTAATTTATAACTCTATTGACCAAAACTGGAAGTAAGTAAAGTGAAAATGGTACGTCAAAAACTTAAACCCTCGGTGATGATGTAAACGATGGAATATGTCTACAAAAATGATTTTTCATGGCGCAACCAAATTTTATTGTGTAAGTTGATACGAACTTCAATTTTATATATTATAGTACTCGTTTCGATACCCGAGTCAAAAGTTATCTCTCTTGAAATTTGTAACTCATATTTGTTTCATGTTTTTTATTATTTTAGAACCTGAAAACTACATCCCCTTTCTTTTTCTCTTCTCTTATATCTTGTTTAATAATATAGGCTATTTGAACACATAACTAAATAATCCTAGGTCGGCACCAATATCTCCTTTGTAGCTCTATTGAATAAAACCGAAAGTAAGTAAAATAATAAAGGTGTCTCAAAAACTTTAATTACCCGGTAAGTGATGTAAACGATGAAATTCGTGTACACAAATGATTTTACTTCGTGAGAAAAAATCATATTTTGTAAGTTCATACGAGCTTTGATTTTATATATTATAATAATCGTTTCGATACCTGTGTCAAAATTTGTCTCCGTTGAACGTGGCAACTCATATTAACCAAATGATTTGTTATTTTTGAAAAATATGAACAACATCCACATTTTTTTCACTTCTCTTATTTTTTTATGAATAGAGACTGATTAAACACATAAATAAAGAACCCAAGGTCGGCACCAAAATCTAATTTATAACTCTATTGACCAAAACTGGAAGTAAGTAAAGTGAAAATGGTACGTCAAAAACTTAAACCCTCGGTGATGATGTAAACGATGGAATTTGTCTACAAAAATGATTTTTCATGGCGCAACCAAATTTTATTGTGTAAGTTGATACGAACTTCGATTTGATATATTATAGTACTCGTTTCGATACCCGAGTCAAAAGTTATCTCTCTTGAAATTTGTAACTCATATTTGTTTCATGTTTTTTATTATTTTGGAACATGAAAACTACATCCCCTTTCTTTTTCTCTTCTCTTATATCTTGTTTAATAATATAGGCTATTTGAACACATAACTATTGAATCCTAAGTCGGCACCAATATCTCCTTTATAGCTCTATTGAATAAAACCGAAAGTAAGTAAAATAATAAAGGTGTGTCAAAAACTTTAATTACCCGGTAAGTGATGTAAACGATGAAATTCGTGTACACAAATGATTTTACATCGTGAGAAAAAATCATATTTTGTAAGTTCATACGAGCTTTGATTTTATATATTATAATAATCGTTTCGATACCTGTGTCAAAATTTGTCTCCGTTGAACGTTGCAACTCATATTAACCAAATGTTTTGTTATTTTTGAAAATATGAACAAAATCCACATTTTTTTCTCTTCTCTTATTTTTTTAAGAATAGAGACTGATTAAACACATAAATAAAGAACCATAGGTCGGCACCAAAATCTAATTTATAACTCTATTGAACAAAACCGGAAGTAAGTAAAGTGAAAATGGTACGTCAAAAACTTAAACCCTCGGTGCTAATGTAAACGATGGAATTTGTCTACAAAAATGATTTTTCATGGCGCAACCAAATTTTATTGTGTAAATTGATACGAACTTCGATTTGATATATTATAGTACTCGTTTCGATACGCGAGTCAAAAGTTATCTCTCTTAAAATTTGTAACTCATATTTGTTTCATGTTTTTTATTATTTTGGAACATGAAAACTACATCCCCTTTCTTTTTCTCTTCTCTTATATCTTGTTTAATAATACACTCTATTTGAACACATAACTAAAGAATCCTAGGTCAGCACCAATATCTTCTTTATAGCTCTATTGAATAAAACCGAAAGTAAGTAAAATAATAAAGGTGTGTCAAAAACTTTAATTACCCGGTAAGTGATGTAAACGATGAAATTCGTGTACACAAATGATTTTACTTCGTGAGACAAAATCATATTTTGTAAGTTCATACGAGCTTTCATTTTATATATTATAATAATCATTTCGATACCTGTGTCAAAATTTGTCTCCGTTGAACGTTCCAACTCATATTAACCAAATGTTTTGTTATTTTTGAAAATATGAACAACATCCACATTTTGTTCTCTTCTCTTATTTTTTTAAGAATAGAGACTGATTAAACACTTAAATAAAGAACCCTAGGTCGGCACCAAAATCTAATTTATAACTCTATTGAACAAAACCGGAAGTAAGTAAAGTGAAAATGGTACGTCAAAAACTTAAAGCCTCGGTGATGATGTAAACGATGGAATTTCTCTACAAAAATGATTTTTCATGGCGCAACCAAATTTTATTGTGTAAGTTGATACGAACTTCGATTTGATATATTATAGTACTCGTTTCGATACCCGAGTCAAAAGTTATCTCTCTTGAAATTTGTAACTCATATTTGTTTCATGTTTTTTATTATTTTGGAACATGAAAACTACATCCCCTTTCATTTTCTCTTCTCTTATATCTTGTTTAATAATACAGGCTATTTGAACACATAACTAAAGAATCCTAGGTCGGCACCAATATCTCCTTTATAGCTCTATTGAATGAAACCGAAAGTAAGTAAAATAATAAAGGTGTGTCAAAAACTTTAATTACCCGGTAAGTGATGTAAACGATGAAATTCGGGTACACAAATGATTTTACTTCGTGAGACAAAATCATATTTTGTAAGTTCATACGAGCTTTGATTTTATATATTATAATAATCGTTTCGATACCTGTGTCAAAATTTGTCTCCGTTGAACGTTGCAACTCATATTAACCAAATGTTTTGTTATTTTTGAAAATATGAACAACATCCACATTTTTTTATCTTCTCTTATTTTTTTAAGAATAGAGACTGATTAAACACATAAATAAAGAACCCAAGGTCGGCACCAAAATCTAATTTATAACTCTATTGACCAAAACTGGAAGTAAGTAAAGTGAAAATGGTACGTCAAAAACTTAAACCCTCGGTGATGATGTAAACGATGGAATATGTCTAAAAAAATGATTTTTCATGGCGCAACCAAATTTTATTGTGTAAGTTGATACGAACTTCGATTTTATATATTATAGTACTCGTTTCGATACCCGAGTCAAAAGTTATCTCTCTTGAAATTTGTAACTCATATTTGTTTCATGTTTTTTATTATTTTGGAACATGAAAACTACATCCCCTTTCTTTTTCTCTTCTCTTATATCTTGTTTAATAATATAGGCTATTTGAACACATAACTATTGAATCCTAAGTCGGCACCAATATCTCCTTTATAGCTCTATTGAATAAAACCGAAAGTAAGTAAAATAATAAAGGTGTGTCAAAAACTTTAATTACCCGGTAAGTGATGTAAACGATGAAATTCGTGTACACAAATGATTTTACTTCGTGAGAAAAAATCATATTTTGTAAGTTCATACGAGCTTTGATTTTATATATTATAATAATCGTTTCGATACCTGTGTCAAAATTTGTCTCCGTTGAACGTTGCAACTCATATTAACCAAATGTTTTGTTATTTTTGAAAATATGAACAACATCCACATTTTTTTCTCTTCTCTTATTTTTTTATGAATAGAGACTGATTAAACACATAAAAAAAGAACCCAAGGTCGGCACCAAAATCTAATTTATAACTCTATTGACCAAAACTGGAAGTAAGTAAAGTGAAAATGGTACGTCAAAAACTTAAAACCTCGGTGATGATGTAAACGATGGAATTTGTCTACAAAAATGATTTTTCATGGCGCAACCAAATTTTATTGTGTAAGTTGATACGAACTTCGATTTTATATATTATAGTACTCGTTTCGATACCCGAGTCAAAAGTTATCTCTCTTGAAATTTGTAACTCATATTTGTTTCATGTTTTTTATTATTTTAGAACCTGAAAACTACATCCCCTTTCTTTTTCTCTTCTCTTATATCTTGTTTAATAATATAGGCTATTTGAACACATAACTAAAGAATCCTAGGTCGGCACCAATATCTCCTTTATAGCTCTATTGAATAAAACCGAAAGTAAGTAAAATAATAAAGGTGTGTCAAAAACTTTAATTACCCGGTAAGTGATGTAAACGATGAAATTCGTGTACACAAATGATTTTACTTCGTGAGACAAAATCATATTTTGTAAGTTCATACGAGCTTTGATTTTATATATTATAATAATCGTTTCGATACCTGTGTCAAAATTTGTCTCCGTTGAACGTTGGAACTCATATTAACCAAATGTTTTGTTATTTTTGAAAATATGAACAACATCCACATTTTTTTCTCTTCTCTTATTTTCTTAACAATAGAGACTGATTAAACACATAAATAAAGAACCATAGGTCAGCACCAAAATCTAATTTATAACTCTATTGAACAAAACCGGAAGTAAGTAAAGTGAAAATGGTACGTTAAAAACTTAAACCCTCGGTGCTAATGTAAACGATGGAATTTGTCTACAAAAATGATTTTTCATGGCGCAACCAAATTTTATTGTGTAAGTTGATACGAACTTCGATTTTATATATTATAGTACTCGTTTCGATTCCCGAGTCAAAAGTTATCTCTCTTGAAATTTGTAACTCATATTTGTTTCATGTTTTTTATTATTTTGGAACCTGAAAACTACATCCCCTTTCTTTTTCTCTTCTCTTATATCTTGTTTAATAATATAGGCTATTTGAACACATAACTAAAGAATCCTAGGTCGGCACCAATATCTCCTTTATAGCTCTATTGAATAAAACCGAAAGTAAGTAAAATAATAAAGGTGTGTCAAAAACTTTAATTACCCGGTAAGTGATGTAAACGATGAAATTCGTGTACACAAATGATTTTACTTCGTGAGAAAAAATCATATTTTGTAAGTTCATACGAGCTTTGATTTTATATATTATAATAATCGTTTCGATACCTGTGTCAAAATTTGTCTCCGTTGAACGTGGCAACTCATATTAACCAAATGTTTTGTTATTTTTGAAAATATGAACAACATCCACATTTTTTTCTCTTCTTTTATTTTTTTAAGAATAGAGACTGATTAAACACATAAATAAAGAACCCTAGGTCGGCACCAAAATCGAATTTATAACTCTATTGAACAAAACCGGAAGTAAGTAAAGTGAAAATGATACGTCAAAAACTTAAACCCTCGGTGATGATGTAAACGATGGAATTTGTCTACAAAAATGATTTTTCATGGCGCAACCAAATTTTATTGTGTAAGTTGATACGAACTTCGATTTGATATATTATAGTACTCGTTTCGATACCCGAGTCAAAAGTTATCTCTCTTGAAATTTGTAACTCATATTTGTTTCATGTTTTTTATTATTTTGGAACATGAAAACTACATCCCCTTTCTTTTTCTCTTCTCTTATATCTTGTTTAATAATATAGGCTATTTGAACACATAACTATTGAATCCTAAGTCGGCACCAATATCTCCTTTATAGCTCTATTGAATAAAACCGAAAGTAAGTAAAATAATAAAGGTGTGTCAAAAACTTTAATTACCCGGTAAGTGATGTAAACGATGAAATTCGTGTACACAAATGATTTTACTTCGTGAGAAAAAATCATATTTTGTAAGTTCATACGAGCTTTGATTTTATATATTATAATAATCGTTTCGATACCTGTGTCAAAATTTGTCTCCGTTGAACGTTGCAACTCATATTAACCAAATGTTTTGTTATTTTTGAAAATATGAACAACATCCACATTTTTTTCTCTTCTCTTATTTTTTTAAGAATAGAGACTGATTAAACACATAAATAAAGAACCATAGGTCGGCACCAAAATCTAATTTATAACTCTATTGAACAAAACCGGAAGTAAGTAAAGTGAAAATGGTACGTCAAAAACTTAAACCCTCGGTGCTAATGTAAACGATGGAATTTGTCTACAAAAATGATTTTTCATGGCGCAACCAAATTTTATTGTGTAAATTGATACGAACTTCGATTTGATATATTATAGTACTCGTTTCGATACGCGAGTCAAAAGTTATCTCTCTTAAAATTTGTAACTCATATTTGTTTCATGTTTTTTATTATTTTGGAACATGAAAACTACATCCCCTTTCTTTTTCTCTTCTCTTATATCTTGTTTAATAATACACTCTATTTGAACACATAACTAAAGAATCCTAGGTCAGCACCAATATCTTCTTTATAGCTCTATTGAATAAAACCGAAAGTAAGTAAAATAATAAAGGTGTGTCAAAAACTTTAATTACCCGGTAAGTGATGTAAACGATGAAATTCGTGTACACAAATGATTTTACTTCGTGAGACAAAATCATATTTTGTAAGTTCATACGAGCTTTGATTTTATATATTATAATAATCGTTTCGATACCTGTGTCAAAATTTGTCTCCGTTGAACGTTGCAACTCATATTAACCAAATGTTTTGTTATTTTTGAAAAATATGAACAACATCCACATTTTTTTCACTTCTCTTATTTTTTTATGAATAGAGACTGATTAAACACATAAAAAAAGAACCCAAGGTCGGCACCAAAATCTAATTTATAACTCTATTGACCAAAACTGGAAGTAAGTAAAGTGAAAATGGTACGTCAAAAACTTAAAACCTCGGTGATGATGTAAACGATGGAATTTGTCTACAAAAATGATTTTTCATGGCGCAACCAAATTTTATTGTGTAAGTTGATACGAACTTCGATTTTATATATTATAGTACTCGTTTCGATACCCGAGTCAAAAGTTATCTCTCTTGAAATTTGTAACTCATATTTGTTTCATGTTTTTTATTATTTTAGAACCTGAAAACTACATCCCCTTTCTTTTTCTCTTCTCTTATATCTTGTTTAATAATATAGGCTATTTGAACACATAACTAAAGAATCCTAGGTCGGCACCAATATCTTTTTTATAGCTCTATTGAATAAAACCGAAAGTAAGTAAAATAATAAAGGTGTGTCAAAAACTTTAATTACCCGGTAAGTGATGTAAACGATGAAATTCGTGTACACAAATAATTTTACTTCGTGAGACAAAATCATATTTTGTAAGTTCATACGAGCTTTCATTTTATATATTATAATAATCATTTCGATACCTGTGTCAAAATTTGTCTCCGTTGAACGTTCCAACTCATATTAACCAAATGTTTTGTTATTTTTGAAAATATGAACAACATCCACATTTTGTTCTCTTCTCTTATTTTTTTAAGAATAGAGACTGATTAAACACTTAAATAAAGAACCCTAGGTCGGCACCAAAATCTAATTTATAACTCTATTGAACAAAACCGGAAGTAGGTAAAGTGAAAATGGTACGTCAAAAACTTAAAGCCTCGGTGATGATGTAAACGATGGAATTTCTCTACAAAAATGATTTTTCATGGCGCAACCAAATTTTATTGTGTAAGTTGATACGAACTTCGATTTGATATATTATAGTACTCGTTTCGATACCCGAGTCAAAAGTTATCTCTCTTGAAATTTGTAACTCATATTTGTTTCATGTTTTTTATTATTTTGGAACATGAAAACTACATCCCCTTTCATTTTCTCTTCTCTTATATCTTGTTTAATAATACAGGCTATTTGAACACATAACTAAAGAATCCTAGGTCGGCACCAATATCTCCTTTATAGCTCTATTGAATGAAACCGAAAGTAAGTAAAATAATAAAGGTGTGTCAAAAACTTTAATTACCCGGTAAGTGATGTAAACGATGAAATTCGGGTACACAAATGATTTTACTTCGTGAGACAAAATCATATTTTGTAAGTTCATACGAGCTTTGATTTTATATATTATAATAATCGTTTCGATACCTGTGTCAAAATTTGTCTCCGTTGAACGTTGCAACTCATATTAACCAAATGTTTTGTTATTTTTGAAAATATGAACAACATCCACATTTTTTTATCTTCTCTTATTTTTTTAAGAATAGAGACTGATTAAACACATAAATAAAGAACCCAAGGTCGGCACCAAAATCTAATTTATAACTCTATTGACCAAAACTGGAAGTAAGTAAAGTGAAAATGGTACGTCAAAAACTTAAACCCTCGGTGATGATGTAAACGATGGAATATGTCTAAAAAAATGATTTTTCATGGCGCAACCAAATTTTATTGTGTAAGTTGATACGAACTTCGATTTTATATATTATAGTACTCGTTTCGATACCCGAGTCAAAAGTTATCTCTCTTGAAATTTGTAACTCATATTTGTTTCATGTTTTTTATTATTTTGGAACCTGAAAACTACATCCCCTTTCTTTTTCTCTTCTCTTATATCTTGTTTAATAATACAGGCTATTTGAACACATAACTATTGAATCCTAGGTCGGCACCAATATCTCCTTTATAGCTCTATTGAATGAAACCGAAAGTAAGTAAAATAATAAAGGTGTGTCAAAAACTTTAATTACCCGGTAAGTGATGTAAACGATGAAATTAGTGTACACAAATGATTTTACTTCGTCAGACAAAATCATATTTTGTAAGTTCATACGAGCTTTGATTTTATATATTATAATAATCGTTTCGATACCTGTGTCAAAATTTGTCTCCGTTGAACGTTGGAACTCATATTAACCAAATGTTTTGTTATTTTTGAAAATATGAACAACATCCACATTTTTTTCTCTTCTCTTATTTTCTTAACAATAGAGACTGATTAAACACATAAATAAAGAACCATAGGTCAGCACCAAAATCTAATTTATAACTCTATTGAACAAAACCGGAAGTAAGTAAAGTGAAAATGGTACGTTAAAAACTTAAACCCTCGGTGCTAATGTAAACGATGGAATTTGTCTACAAAAATGATTTTTCATGGCGCAACCAAATTTTATTGTGTAAGTTGATACGAACTTCGATTTTATATATTATAGTACTCGTTTCGATTCCCGAGTCAAAAGTTATCTCTCTTGAAATTTGTAACTCATATTTGTTTCATGTTTTTTATTATTTTGGAACCTGAAAACTACATCCCCTTTCTTTTTCTCTTCTCTTATATCTTGTTTAATAATATAGGCTATTTGAACACATAACTAAAGAATCCTAGGTCGGCACCAATATCTCCTTTATAGCTCTATTGAATAAAACCGAAAGTAAGTAAAATAATAAAGGTGTGTCAAAAACTTTAATTACCCGGTAAGTGATGTAAACGATGAAATTCGTGTACACAAATGATTTTACTTCGTGAGAAAAAATCATATTTTGTAAGTTCATACGAGCTTTGATTTTATATATTATAATAATCGTTTCGATACCTGTGTCAAAATTTGTCTCCGTTGAACGTGGCAACTCATATTAACCAAATGTTTTGTTATTTTTGAAAATATGAACAACATCCACATTTTTTTCTCTTCTTTTATTTTTTTAAGAATAGAGACTGATTAAACACATAAATAAAGAACCCTAGGTCGGCACCAAAATCTAATTTATAACTCTATTGAACAAAACCGGAAGTAAGTAAAGTGAAAATGATACGTCAAAAACTTAAACCCTCGGTGATGATGTAAACGATGGAATTTGTCTACAAAAATGATTTTTCATGGCGCAACCAAATTTTATTGTGTAAGTTGATACGAAATTCGATTTGATATATTATAGTACTCGTTTCGATACCCGAGTCAAAAGTTATCTCTCTTGAAATTTGTAACTCATATTTGTTTCATGTTTTTTATTATTTTGGAACATGAAAACTACATCCCCTTTCTTTTTCTCTTCTCTTATATCTTGTTTAATAATATAGGCTATTTGAACACATGACTATTGAATCCTAAGTCGGCACCAATATCTCCTTTATTGCTCTATTGAATGAAACCGAAAGTAAGTAAAATAATAAAGGTGTGTCAAAAACTTTAATTACCCGGTAAGTGATGTAAACGATGAAATTCGTGTACACAAATGATTTTACTTCGTGAGACAAAATCATATTTTGTAAGTTCATACGAGCTTTGATTTTATATATTATAATAATCGTTTCGATACCTGTGTCAAAATTTGTCTCCGTTGAACGTTGCAACTCATATTAACCAAATGTTTTGTTATTTTTGAAAAATATGAACAACATCCACATTTTTTTCACTTCTCTTATTTTTTTAAGAATAGAGACTGATTAAACACATAAATAAAGAACCCAAGGTCGGCATCAAAATCTAATTTATAACTCTATTGACCAAAACTGGAAGTAAGTAAAGTGAAAATGGTACGTCAAAAACTTAAACCCTCGGTGATGATGTAAACGATGGAATTTGTCTACAAAAATGATTTTTCATGGCGCAACCAAATTTTATTGTGTAAGTTGATACGAACTTCGATTTTATATATTATAGTACTCGTTTCGATACCCGAGTCAAAAGTTATCTCTCTTGAAATTTGTAACTCATATTTGTTTCATGTTTTTTATTATTTTGGAACCTGAAAACTACATCCCCTTTCTTTTTCTCTTCTCTTATATCTTGTTTAATAATACAGGCTATTTGAACACATAACTAAAGAATCCTAGGTCGGCACCAATATCTCCTTTATGGCTCTCTTGAATGAAACCGAAAGTAAGTAAAATAATAAAGGTGTGTCAAAAACTTTAATTACCCGGTAAGTGATGTAAACGATGAAATTCGGGTACACAAATGATTTTACTTCGTGAGACAAAATCATATTTTGTAAGTTCATACGAGCTTTGATTTTATATATTATAATAATCGTTTCGATACCTGTGTCAAAATTTGTCTCCGTTGAACGTTGCAACTCATATTAACCAAATGTTTTGTTATTTTTGAAAAATATGAACAACATCCATATTTTTTTCTCTTCTTTTATTTTGTTAAGAATAGAGACTGATTAAACACATAAATAAAGAACCCTAGGTCGGCACCAAAATCTAATTTATAACTCTATTGACCAAAATTGGAAGTAAGTAAAGTGAAAATGGTACGTCAAAAACTTAAACGTCGGTGATGATGTAAACGATGGAATTTGTCTACAAAAATGATTTTTCATGGCGCAACCAAATTTTATTGTGTAAGTTGATACGAACTTCGATTTTATATATTATAGTACTCGTTTCGATTCCCGAGTCAAAAGTTATCTCTCTTGAAATTTGTAACTCATATTTGTTTCATGTTTTTTATTATTTTGGAACCTGAAAACTACATCCCCTTTCTTTTTCTCTTCTCTTATATCTTGTTTAATAATATAGGCTATTTGAACACATAACTAAAGAATCCTAGGTCGGCACCAATATCTCCTTTATAGCTCTATTGAATAAAACCGAAAGTAAGTAAAATAATAAAGGTGTGTCAAAAACTTTAATTACCCGGTAAGTGATGTAAACGATGAAATTCGTGTACACAAATGATTTTACTTCGTGAGAAAAAATCATATTTTGTAAGTTCATACGAGCTTTGATTTTATATATTATAATAATCGTTTCGATACCTGTGTCAAAATTTGTCTCCGTTGAACGTGGCAACTCATATTAACCAAATGTTTTGTTATTTTTGAAAATATGAACAACATCCACATTTTTTTCTCTTCTTTTATTTTTTTAAGAATAGAGACTGATTAAACACATAAATAAAGAACCCTAGGTCGGCACCAAAATCTAATTTATAACTCTATTGAACAAAACCGGAAGTAAGTAAAGTGAAAATGATACGTCAAAAACTTAAACCCTCGGTGATGATGTAAACGATGGAATTTGTCTACAAAAATGATTTTTCATGGCGCAACCAAATTTTATTGTGTAAGTTGATACGAAATTCGATTTGATATATTATAGTACTCGTTTCGATACCCGAGTCAAAAGTTATCTCTCTTGAAATTTGTAACTCATATTTGTTTCATGTTTTTTATTATTTTGGAACATGAAAACTACATCCCCTTTCTTTTTCTCTTCTCTTATATCTTGTTTAATAATATAGGCTATTTGAACACATGACTATTGAATCCTAAGTCGGCACCAATATCTCCTTTATTGCTCTATTGAATGAAACCGAAAGTAAGTAAAATAATAAAGGTGTGTCAAAAACTTTAATTACCCGGTAAGTGATGTAAACGATGAAATTCGTGTACACAAATGATTTTACTTCGTGAGACAAAATCATATTTTGTAAGTTCATACGAGCTTTGATTTTATATATTATAATAATCGTTTCGATACCTGTGTCAAAATTTGTCTCCGTTGAACGTTGCAACTCATATTAACCAAATGTTTTGTTATTTTTGAAAAATATGAACAACATCCACATTTTTTTCACTTCTCTTATTTTTTTAAGAATAGAGACTGATTAAACACATAAATAAAGAACCCAAGGTCGGCATCAAAATCTAATTTATAACTCTATTGACCAAAACTGGAAGTAAGTAAAGTGAAAATGGTACGTCAAAAACTTAAACCCTCGGTGATGATGTAAACGATGGAATTTGTCTACAAAAATGATTTTTCATGGCGCAACCAAATTTTATTGTGTAAGTTGATACGAACTTCGATTTTATATATTATAGTACTCGTTTCGATACCCGAGTCAAAAGTTATCTCTCTTGAAATTTGTAACTCATATTTGTTTCATGTTTTTTATTATTTTGGAACCTGAAAACTACATCCCCTTTCTTTTTCTCTTCTCTTATATCTTGTTTAATAATACAGGCTATTTGAACACATAACTAAAGAATCCTAGGTCGGCACCAATATCTCCTTTATGGCTCTCTTGAATGAAACCGAAAGTAAGTAAAATAATAAAGGTGTGTCAAAAACTTTAATTACCCGGTAAGTGATGTAAACGATGAAATTCGGGTACACAAATGATTTTACTTCGTGAGACAAAATCATATTTTGTAAGTTCATACGAGCTTTGATTTTATATATTATAATAATCGTTTCGATACCTGTGTCAAAATTTGTCTCCGTTGAACGTTGCAACTCATATTAACCAAATGTTTTGTTATTTTTGAAAAATATGAACAACATCCATATTTTTTTCTCTTCTTTTATTTTTTTAAGAATAGAGACTGATTAAACACATAAATAAAGAACCCTAGGTCGGCACCAAAATCTAATTTATAACTCTATTGACCAAAATTGGAAGTAAGTAAAGTGAAAATGGTACGTCAAAAACTTAAACGTCGGTGATGATGTAAACGATGGAATTTGTCTACAAAAATGATTTTTCATGGCGCAACCAAATTTTATTGTGTAAGTTGATACGAACTTCAATTTTATATATTATAGTACTCGTTTCGATACCCGAGTCAAAAGTTATCTCTCTTGAAATTTGTAACTCATATTTGTTTCATGTTTTTTATTATTTTAGAACCTGAAAACTACATCCCCTTTCTTTTTCTCTTCTCTTATATCTTGTTTAATAATATAGGCTATTTGAACACATAACTAAATAATCCTAGGTCGGCACCAATATCTCCTTTGTAGCTCTATTGAATAAAACCGAAAGTAAGTAAAATAATAAAGGTGTCTCAAAAACTTTAATTACCCGGTAAGTGATGTAAACGATGAAATTCGTGTACACAAATGATTTTACTTCGTGAGACAAAATCATATTTTGTAAGTTCATACGAGCTTTGATTTTATATATTATAATAATCGTTTCGATACCTGTGTCAAAATTTGTCTCCGTTGAACTTTGCAACTCATATTAACCAAATGTTTTGTTATTTTTGAAAAATATGAACAACATCCACATTTTTTTCACTTCTCTTATTTTTTTAATAATAGAGACTGATTAAACACATAAATAAAGAACCCAAGGTCGGCACCAAAATCTAATTTATAACTCTATTGACCAAAACCGGAAGTAAGTAAAGTGAAAATGGTACGTCAAAAACTTAAACCCTCGGTGCTAATGTAAACGATGGAATTTGTCTACAAAAATGATTTTTCATGGCGCAACCAAATTTTATTGTGTAAATTGATACGAACTTCGATTTGATATATTATAGTACTCGTTTCGATACGCGAGTCAAAAGTTATCTCTCTTAAAATTTGTAACTCATATTTGTTTCATGTTTTTTATTATTTTGGAACATGAAAACTACATCCCCTTTCTTTTTCTCTTCTCTTATATCTTGTTTAATAATACACTCTATTTGAACACATAACTAAAGAATCCTAGGTCGGCACCAATATCTTCTTTATAGCTCTATTGAATAAAACCGAAAGTAAGTAAAATAATAAAGGTGTGTCAAAAACTTTAATTACCCGGTAAGTGATGTAAACGATGAAATTCGTGTACACAAATGATTTTACTTCGTGAGACAAAATCATATTTTGTAAGTTCATACGAGCTTTGATTTTATATATTATAATAATCGTTTCGATACCTGTGTCAAAATTTGTCTCCGTTGAACGTTGCAACTCATATTAACCAAATGTTTTGTTATTTTTGAAAAATATGAACAACATCCACATTTTTTTCACTTCTCTTATTTTTTTATGAATAGAGACTGATTAAACACATAAATAAAGAACCCAAGGTCGGCACCAAAATCTAATTTATAACTCTATTGACCAAAACTGGAAGTAAGTAAAGTGAAAATGGTACGTCAAAAACTTAAACCCTCGGTGATGATGTAAACGATGGAATTTGTCTACAAAAATGATTTTTCATGGCGCAACCAAATTTTATTGTGTAAGTTGATACGAACTTCGATTTTATATATTATAGTACTCGTTTCGATACCCGAGTCAAAAGTTATCTCTCTTGAAATTTGTAACTCATATTTGTTTCATGTTTTTTATTATTTTAGAACCTGAAAACTACATCCCCTTTCTTTTTCTCTTCTCTTATATCTTGTTTAATAATATAGGCTATTTGAACACATAACTAAAGAATCCTAGGTCGGCACCAATATCTCCTTTATAGCTCTATTGAATAAAACCGAAAGTAAGTAAAATAATAAAGGTGTGTCAAAAACTTTAATTACCCGGTAAGTGATGTAAACGATGAAATTCGTGTACACAAATGATTTTACTTCGTGAGAAAAAATCATATTTTGTAAGTTCATACGAGCTTTGATTTTATATATTATAATAATCGTTTCGATACCTGTGTCAAAATTTGTCTCCGTTGAACGTGGCAACTCATATTAACCAAATGTTTTGTTATTTTTGAAAATATGAACAACATCCACATTTTTTTCTCTTCTTTTATTTTTTTAAGAATAGAGACTGATTAAACACATAAATAAAGAACCCTAGGTCGGCACCAAAATCTAATTTATAACTCTATTGAACAAAACCGGAAGTAAGTAAAGTGAAAATGATACGTCAAAAACTTAAACCCTCGGTGATGATGTAAACGATGGAATTTGTCTACAAAAATGATTTTTCATGGCGCAACCAAATTTTATTGTGTAAGTTGATACGAAATTCGATTTGATATATTATAGTACTCGTTTCGATACCCGAGTCAAAAGTTATCTCTCTTGAAATTTGTAACTCATATTTGTTTCATGTTTTTTATTATTTTGGAACCTGAAAACTACATCCCCTTTCTTTTTCTCTTCTCTTATATCTTGTTTAATAATACAGGCTATTTGAACACATAACTATTGAATCCTAGGTCGGCACCAATATCTCCTTTATAGCTCTATTGAATGAAACCGAAAGTAAGTAAAATAATAAAGGTGTGTCAAAAACTTTAATTACCCGGTAAGTGATGTAAACGATGAAATTAGTGTACACAAATGATTTTACTTCGTGAGACAAAATCATATTTTGTAAGTTCATACGAGCTTTGATTTTATATATTATAATAATCGTTTCGATACCTGTGTCAAAATTTGTCTCCGTTGAACGTTGGAACTCATATTAACCAAATGTTTTGTTATTTTTGAAAATATGAACAACATCCACATTTTTTTCTCTTCTCTTATTTTTTTAAGAATAGAGACTGATTAAACACATAAATAAAGAACCATAGGTCGGCACCAAAATCTAATTTATAACTCTATTGAACAAAACCGGAAGTAAGTAAAGTGAAAATGGTACGTTAAAAACTTAAACCCTCGGTGCTAATGTAAACGATGGAATTTGTCTACAAAAATGATTTTTCATGGCGCAACCAAATTTTATTGTGTAAGTTGATACGAACTTCGATTTTATATATTATAGTACTCGTTTCGATTCCCGAGTCAAAAGTTATCTCTCTTGAAATTTGTAACTCATATTTGTTTCATGTTTTTTATTATTTTGGAACCTGAAAACTACATCCCCTTTCTTTTTCTCTTCTCTTATATCTTGTTTAATAATATAGGCTATTTGAACACATAACTAAAGAATCCTAGGTCGGCACCAATATCTCCTTTATAGCTCTATTGAATAAAACCGAAAGTAAGTAAAATAATAAAGGTGTGTCAAAAACTTTAATTACCCGGTAAGTGATGTAAACGATGAAATTCGTGTACACAAATGATTTTACTTCGTGAGAAAAAATCATATTTTGTAAGTTCATACGAGCTTTGATTTTATATATTATAATAATCGTTTCGATACCTGTGTCAAAATTTGTCTCCGTTGAACGTGGCAACTCATATTAACCAAATGTTTTGTTATTTTTGAAAATATGAACAACATCCACATTTTTTTCTCTTCTTTTATTTTTTTAAGAATAGAGACTGATTAAACACATAAATAAAGAACCCTAGGTCGGCACCAAAATCTAATTTATAACTCTATTGAACAAAACCGGAAGTAAGTAAAGTGAAAATGATACGTCAAAAACTTAAACCCTCGGTGCTAATGTAAACGATGGAATTTGTCTACAAAAATGATTTTTCATGGCGCAACCAAATTTTATTGTGTAAATTGATACGAACTTCGATTTGATATATTATAGTACTCGTTTCGATACGCGAGTCAAAAGTTATCTCTCTTAAAATTTGTAACTCATATTTGTTTCATGTTTTTTATTATTTTGGAACATGAAAACTACATCCCCTTTCTTTTTCTCTTCTCTTATATCTTGTTTAATAATACACTCTATTTGAACACATAACTAAAGAATCCTAGGTCGGCACCAATATCTTCTTTATAGCTCTATTGAATAAAACCGAAAGTAAGTAAAATAATAAAGGTGTGTCAAAAACTTTAATTACCCGGTAAGTGATGTAAACGATGAAATTCGTGTACACAAATGATTTTACTTCGTGAGACAAAATCATATTTTGTAAGTTCATACGAGCTTTGATTTTATATATTATAATAATCGTTTCGATACCTGTGTCAAAATTTGTCTCCGTTGAACGTTGCAACTCATATTAACCAAATGTTTTGTTATTTTTGAAAAATATGAACAACATCCACATTTTTTTCACTTCTCTTATTTTTTTATGAATAGAGACTGATTAAACACATAAATAAAGAACCCAAGGTCGGCACCAAAATCTAATTTATAACTCTATTGACCAAAACTGGAAGTAAGTAAAGTGAAAATGGTACGTCAAAAACTTAAACCCTCGGTGATGATGTAAACGATGGAATTTGTCTACAAAAATGATTTTTCATGGCGCAACCAAATTTTATTGTGTAAGTTGATACGAACTTCGATTTTATATATTATAGTACTCGTTTCGATACCCGAGTCAAAAGTTATCTCTCTTGAAATTTGTAACTCATATTTGTTTCATGTTTTTTATTATTTTAGAACCTGAAAACTACATCCCCTTTCTTTTTCTCTTCTCTTATATCTTGTTTAATAATATAGGCTATTTGAACACATAACTAAAGAATCCTAGGTCGGCACCAATATCTCCTTTATAGCTCTATTGAATAAAACCGAAAGTAAGTAAAATAATAAAGGTGTGTCAAAAACTTTAATTACCCGGTAAGTGATGTAAACGATGAAATTCGTGTACACAAATGATTTTACTTCGTGAGAAAAAATCATATTTTGTAAGTTCATACGAGCTTTGATTTTATATATTATAATAATCGTTTCGATACCTGTGTCAAAATTTGTCTCCGTTGAACGTGGCAACTCATATTAACCAAATGTTTTGTTATTTTTGAAAATATGAACAACATCCACATTTTTTTCTCTTCTTTTATTTTTTTAAGAATAGAGACTGATTAAACACATAAATAAAGAACCCTAGGTCGGCACCAAAATCTAATTTATAACTCTATTGAACAAAACCGGAAGTAAGTAAAGTGAAAATGATACGTCAAAAACTTAAACCCTCGGTGATGATGTAAACGATGGAATTTGTCTACAAAAATGATTTTTCGTGGCGCAACCAAATTTTATTGTGTAAGTTGATACGAAATTCGATTTGATATATTATAGTACTCGTTTCGATACCCGAGTCAAAAGTTATCTCTCTTGAAATTTGTAACTCATATTTGTTTCATGTTTTTTATTATTTTGGAACCTGAAAACTACATCCCCTTTCTTTTTCTCTTCTCTTATATCTTGTTTAATAATACAGGCTATTTGAACACATAACTATTGAATCCTAGGTCGGCACCAATATCTCCTTTATAGCTCTATTGAATGAAACCGAAAGTAAGTAAAATAATAAAGGTGTGTCAAAAACTTTAATTACCCGGTAAGTGATGTAAACGATGAAATTAGTGTACACAAATGATTTTACTTCGTGAGACAAAATCATATTTTGTAAGTTCATACGAGCTTTGATTTTATATATTATAATAATCGTTTCGATACCTGTGTCAAAATTTGTCTCCGTTGAACGTTGGAACTCATATTAACCAAATGTTTTGTTATTTTTGAAAATATGAACAACATCCACATTTTTTTCTCTTCTCTTATTTTTTTAAGAATAGAGACTGATTAAACACATAAATAAAGAACCATAGGTCGGCACCAAAATCTAATTTATAACTCTATTGAACAAAACCGGAAGTAAGTAAAGTGAAAATGGTACGTTAAAAACTTAAACCCTCGGTGCTAATGTAAACGATGGAATTTGTCTACAAAAATGATTTTTCATGGCGCAACCAAATTTTATTGTGTAAGTTGATACGAACTTCGATTTTATATATTATAGTACTCGTTTCGATTCCCGAGTCAAAAGTTATCTCTCTTGAAATTTGTAACTCATATTTGTTTCATGTTTTTTATTATTTTGGAACCTGAAAACTACATCCCCTTTCTTTTTCTCTTCTCTTATATCTTGTTTAATAATATAGGCTATTTGAACACATAACTAAAGAATCCTAGGTCGGCACCAATATCTCCTTTATAGCTCTATTGAATAAAACCGAAAGTAAGTAAAATAATAAAGGTGTGTCAAAAACTTTAATTACCCGGTAAGTGATGTAAACGATGAAATTCGTGTACACAAATGATTTTACTTCGTGAGAAAAAATCATATTTTGTAAGTTCATACGAGCTTTGATTTTATATATTATAATAATCGTTTCGATACCTGTGTCAAAATTTGTCTCCGTTGAACGTGGCAACTCATATTAACCAAATGTTTTGTTATTTTTGAAAATATGAACAACATCCACATTTTTTTCTCTTCTTTTATTTTTTTAAGAATAGAGACTGATTAAACACATAAATAAAGAACCCTAGGTCGGCACCAAAATCTAATTTATAACTCTATTGAACAAAACCGGAAGTAAGTAAAGTGAAAATGATACGTCAAAAACTTAAACCCTCGGTGATGATGTAAACGATGGAATTTGTCTACAAAAATGATTTTTCATGGCGCAACCAAATTTTATTGTGTAAGTTGATACGAAATTCGATTTGATATATTATAGTACTCGTTTCGATACCCGAGTCAAAAGTTATCTCTCTTGAAATTTGTAACTCATATTTGTTTCATGTTTTTTATTATTTTGGAACATGAAAACTACATCCCCTTTCTTTTTCTCTTCTCTTATATCTTGTTTAATAATATAGGCTATTTGAACACATGACTATTGAATCCTAAGTCGGCACCAATATCTCCTTTATTGCTCTATTGAATGAAACCGAAAGTAAGTAAAATAATAAAGGTGTGTCAAAAACTTTAATTACCCGGTAAGTGATGTAAACGATGAAATTCGTGTACACAAATGATTTTACTTCGTGAGACAAAATCATATTTTGTAAGTTCATACGAGCTTTGATTTTATATATTATAATAATCGTTTCGATACCTGTGTCAAAATTTGTCTCCGTTGAACGTTGCAACTCATATTAACCAAATGTTTTGTTATTTTTGAAAAATATGAACAACATCCACATTTTTTTCACTTCTCTTATTTTTTTAAGAATAGAGACTGATTAAACACATAAATAAAGAACCCAAGGTCGGCATCAAAATCTAATTTATAACTCTATTGACCAAAACTGGAAGTAAGTAAAGTGAAAATGGTACGTCAAAAACTTAAACCCTCGGTGATGATGTAAACGATGGAATTTGTCTACAAAAATGATTTTTCATGGCGCAACCAAATTTTATTGTGTAAGTTGATACGAACTTCGATTTTATATATTATAGTACTCATTTCGATACCCGAGTCAAAAGTTATCTCTCTTGAAATTTGTAACTCATATTTGTTTCATGTTTTTTATTATTTTGGAACCTGAAAACTACATCCCCTTTCTTTTTCTCTTCTCTTATATCTTGTTTAATAATACAGGCTATTTGAACACATAACTAAAGAATCCTAGGTCGGCACCAATATCTCCTTTATGGCTCTCTTGAATGAAACCGAAAGTAAGTAAAATAATAAAGGTGTGTCAAAAACTTTAATTACCCGGTAAGTGATGTAAACGATGAAATTCGTGTACACAAATGATTTTACTTCGTGAGACAAAATCATATTTTGTAAGTTCATACGAGCTTTGATTTTATATATTATAATAATCGTTTCGATACCTGTGTCAAAATTTGTCTCCGTTGAACGTTGCAACTCATATTAACCAAATGTTTTGTTATTTTTGAAAAATATGAACAACATCCACATTTTTTTCACTTCTCTTATTTTTTTATGAATAGAGACTGATTAAACACATAAATAAAGAACCCAAGGTCGGCACCAAAATCTAATTTATAACTCTATTGACCAAAACTGGAAGTAAGTAAAGTGAAAATGGTACGTCAAAAACTTAAACCCTCGGTGATGATGTAAACGATGGAATTTGTCTACAAAAATGATTTTTCATGGCGCAACCAAATTTTATTGTGTAAGTTGATACGAACTTCGATTTTATATATTATAGTACTCGTTTCGATACCCGAGTCAAATGTTATCTCTCTTGAAATTTGTAACTCATATTTGTTTCATGTTTTTTATTATTTTAGAACCTGAAAACTACATCCCCTTTCTTTTTCTCTTCTCTTATATCTTGTTTAATAATATAGGCTATTTGAACACATAACTAAAGAATCCTAGGTCGGCACCAATATCTCCTTTATAGCTCTATTGAATAAAACCGAAAGTAAGTAAAATAATAAAGGTGTGTCAAAAACTTTAATTACCCGGTAAGTGATGTAAACGATGAAATTCGTGTACACAAATGATTTTACTTCGTGAGACAAAATCATATTTTGTAAGTTCATACGAGCTTTGATTTTATATATTATAATAATGGTTTCGATACCTGTGTCAAAATTTGTCTCCATTGAACGTTGCAACTCATATTAACCAAATGTTTTGTTATTTTTGAAAAATATGAACAACATCCACATTTTTTTCACTTCTCTTATTTTTTTAAGAATAGAGACTGATTAAACACATAAATAAAGAACCCAAGGTCGGCACCAAAATCTAATTTATAACTCTATTGACCAAAACTGGAAGTAAGTAAAGTGAAAATGGTACGTCAAAAACTTAAACCCTCGGTGATGATGTAAACGATGGAATTTGTCTACAAAAATGATTTTTCATGGCGCAACCAAATTTTATTGTGTAAATTGATACGAACTTCGATTTGATATATTATAGTACTCGTTTCGATACGCGAGTCAAAAGTTATCTCTCTTAAAATTTGTAACTCATATTTGTTTCATGTTTTTTATTATTTTGGAACATGAAAACTACATCCCCTTTCTTTTTCTCTTCTCTTATATCTTGTTTAATAATACACTCTATTTGAACACATAACTAAAGAATCCTAGGTCGGCACCAATATCTTCTTTATAGCTCTATTGAATAAAACCGAAAGTAAGTAAAATAATAAAGGTGTGTCAAAAACTTTAATTACCCGGTAAGTGATGTAAACGATGAAATTCGTGTACACAAATGATTTTACTTCGTGAGACAAAATCATATTTTGTAAGTTCATACGAGCTTTGATTTTATATATTATAATAATCGTTTCGATACCTGTGTCAAAATTTGTCTCCGTTGAACGTTGCAACTCATATTAACCAAATGTTTTGTTATTTTTGAAAAATATGAACAACATCCACATTTTTTTCACTTCTCTTATTTTTTTATGAATAGAGACTGATTAAACACATAAATAAAGAACCCAAGGTCGGCACCAAAATCTAATTTATAACTCTATTGACCAAAACTGGAAGTAAGTAAAGTGAAAATGGTACGTCAAAAACTTAAACCCTCGGTGATGATGTAAACGATGGAATTTGTCTACAAAAATGATTTTTCATGGCGCAACCAAATTTTATTGTGTAAGTTGATACGAACTTCGATTTTATATATTATAGTACTCGTTTCGATACCCGAGTCAAATGTTATCTCTCTTGAAATTTGTAACTCATATTTGTTTCATGTTTTTTATTATTTTAGAACCTGAAAACTACATCCCCTTTCTTTTTCTCTTCTCTTATATCTTGTTTAATAATATAGGCTATTTGAACACATAACTAAAGAATCCTAGGTCGGCACCAATATCTCCTTTATAGCTCTATTGAATAAAACCGAAAGTAAGTAAAATAATAAAGGTGTGTCAAAAACTTTAATTACCCGGTAAGTGATGTAAACGATGAAATTCGTGTACACAAATGATTTTACTTCGTGAGACAAAATCATATTTTGTAAGTTCATACGAGCTTTGATTTTATATATTATAATAATGGTTTCGATACCTGTGTCAAAATTTGTCTCCATTGAACGTTGCAACTCATATTAACCAAATGTTTTGTTATTTTTGAAAAATATGAACAACATCCACATATTTTTCACTTCTCTTATTTTTTTAAGAATAGAGACTGATTAAACACATAAATAAAGAACCCTAGGTCGGCTCCAAAATCTAATTTATGACTCTATTGACCAAAACTGGAAGTAAGTAAAGTGAAAATGGTACGTCAAAAACTTAAACCCTCGGTGATGATGTAAACGATGGAATTTGTCTACAAAAATGATTTTTCATGGCGCAACCAAATTTTATTGTGTAAGTTGATACGAACTTCGATTTTATATATTATAGTACTCGTTTCGATACCCGAGTCAAAAGTTATCTCTCTTGAAATTTGTAACACATTTGTTTCATGTTTTTTATTATTTTGGAACCTGAAAACTACATCCCCTTTCTTTTTCTCTTCTCTTATATCTTGTTTAATAATACAGGCTATTTGAACACATAACTATTGAATCCTAGGTCGGCACCAATGTCTCCTTTATAGCTCTATTGAATAAAACCGAATGTAAGTAAAATAATAAAGGTGTGTCAAAAACTTTAATTACCCGGTAAGTGATGTAAACGATGAAATTCGGGTACACAAATGATTTTACTTCGTGAGACAAAATCATATTTTGTAAGTTCATACGAGCTTTGATTTTATATATTATAATAATGGTTTCGATACCTGTGTCAAAATTTGTCTCCGTTGAACGTTGCAACTCATATTAACCAAATGTTTTGTTATTTTTGAAAAATATGAACAACATCCACATTTTTTTCACTTCTCTTATTTTTTTAAGAATAGAGACTGATTAAACACATAAATAAAGAACCCAAGGTCGGCACCAAAATCTAATTTATAACTCTATTGACCAAAACTGGAAGTAAGTAAAGTGAAAATGGTACGTCAAAAACTTAAACCCTCGGTGATGATGTAAACGATGGAATTTGTCTACAAAAATGATTTTTCATGGCGCAACCAAATTTTATTGTGTAAGTTGATACGAACTTCGATTTTATATATTATAGTACTCGTTTCGATACGCGAGTCAAAAGTTATCTCTCTTGAAATTTGTAACTCATATTTGTTTCATGTTTTTTATTATTTTGGAACCTGAAAACTACATCCCCTTTCTTTTTCTCTTCTCTTATATCTTGTTTAATAATACAGGCTATTTGAACACATAACTATTGAATCCTAGGTCGGCACCAATGTCTCCTTTATAGCTCTATTGAATAAAACCGAATGTAAGTAAAATAATAAAGGTGTGTCAAAAACTTTAATTACCCGGTAAGTGATGTAAACGATGAAATTCGTGTACACAAATGATTTTACTTCGTGAGAAAAAAATCATATTTTGTAAGTTCATACGAGCGTTGATTTTATATATTATAATAATCGTTTCGGTACCTGTGTCAAAATTTGTCTCCGTTGAACGTTGCAACTCATATTAACCAAATGTTTTGTTATTTTTAAAAAATATGAACAACATCCACATTTTTTTCACTTCTCTTATTTTTTTAAGAATAGAGACTGATTAAACACATAAATAAAGAACCCAAGGTCGGCACCAAAATCTAATTTATAACTCTATTGACCAAAACTGGAAGTAAGTAAAGTGAAAATGGTACGTCAAAAACTTAAACCCTCGGTGATGATGTAAACGATGGAATTTGTCTACAAAAATGATTTTTCATGGCGCAACCAAATTTTATTGTGTAAGTTGATACGAACTTCGATTTTATATATTATAGTACTCGTTTCGATACCCGAGTCAAAAGTTATCTCTCTTGAAATTTGTAACTCATATTTGTTTCATGTTTTTTATTATTTTGGAACCTGAAAACTACATCCCCTTTCTTTTTCTCTTCTCTTATATCTTGTTTAATAATATAGGCTATTTGAACACATAACTAAATAATCCTAGGTCGGCACCAATATCTCCTTTGTAGCTCTATTGAATAAAACCGAAAGTAAGTAAAATAATAAAGGTGTGTCAAAAACTTTAATTACCTGGTAAGTGATGGAAACGATGAAATTCGGGTACACAAATGATTTTCCTTCGTGAGACAAAATCATATTTTGTAAGTTCATACGTGCTTTGATTTTATATATTATAATAATCGTTCCGATACTTGTGTCAAAATTTGTCTCCGTTGAACGTTGCAACTTATATTAACCAAATGTTTTGTTATTTTTGAAAATATGAACAACATCAACATTTTTTTCTCTTCTCTTATTTTTTTAAGAATAGAGACTGGTAAAACACGTAAATAAAGAACCCTAGGTCGGCACCAAAATCTAATTTATAACTCTATTGAACAAAACCGGAAGTAAGTAAAGTGAAAATGGTACGTCAAAAACTTAAACCCTCGGTGATGATGTAAACGATGGAATTTGTCTACAAAAATGATTTTTCATGGCGCAACCAAATTTTATTGTGTAAGTTGATACGAACTTCGATTTTATATATTATAGTACTCGTTTCGATACCTGAGTCAAAAGTTATCTCTCTTGAAATTTGTAACTCATATTTGTTTCATGTTTTTTATTATTTTGGAACCTGAAAACTACATCCCCTTTCTCTTTCTCTTCTCTTATATCTTGTTTAATAATACAGGCTATTTGAACACATAACTAAAGAATCCTAGGTCGGCACCAATATCTCCTTTATAGCTCTATTGAATGAAACCGAACGTAAGTTAAATAATAAAGGTGTGTCAAAAACTTTAATTACCCGGTAAGTGATGTAAACGATGAAATTCGGGTACACAAATGATTTTACTTCGTGAGACAAAATCATATTTTGTAAGTTCATACGAGCTTTGATTTTATATATTATAATAATCGTTTCGATACCTGTGTCAAAATTTGTCTCCGTTGAACGTTGCAACTCATATTAACCAAATGTTTTGTTATTTTTGAAAAATATGAACAACATCCATATATTTTTTCTCTTCTTTTATTTTTTTAAGAATAGAGACTGATTAAACACATAAATAAAGAACCCAAGGTCGGCACCAAAATCTAATTTATAACTCTATTGACCAAAACTGGAAGTAAGTAAAGTGAAAATGGTACGTCAAAAACATAAACCGTCGGTGATGATGTAAACGATGGAATTTGTCTACAAAAATGATTTTTCATGGCGCAACCAAATTTTATTGTGTAAGTTGATACGAACTTCGATTTTATATATTATAGTACTCGTTTCGATACCCGAGTCAAAAGTTATCTCTATTGAAATTTGTAACTCATATTTGTTTCATGTTTTTTATTATTTTGGAACCTGAAAACTACATCCCCTTTCTTTTTCTCTTCTCTTATATCTTGTTTAATAATATAGGCTATTTGAACACATACCTAAAGAATCCTAGGTCGGCACCAATATCTCCTTTATAGCTCTATTGAATAAAACCGAAAGTAAGTAAAATAATAAAGGTTTGTCAAAAAACTTTAATTACCCGGTAAGTGATGTAAACGATGAAATTCGTGTACACAAATGATTTTACTTCGTGAGAAAAAATCATATTTTGTAAGTTCATACGAGCTTTGATTTTATATATTATAATAATCGTTTCGATACCTGTGTCAAAATTTGTCTCCGTTGAACGTGGCAACTCATATTAACCAAATGTTTTGTTATTTTTGAAAATATGAACAACATCCACATTTTTTTCTCTTCTTTTATTTTTTGAAGAATAGAGACTGATTAAACACATAAATAAAGAACCCTAGGTCGGCACCAAAATCTTATTTATAACTCTATTGAACAAAACCGGAAGTAAGTAAAGTGAAAATGGTACGTCAAAAACTTAAACCCTCGGTGATGATGTAAACGATGGAATTTGTCTACAAAAATGATTTTTCATGGCGCAACCAAATTTTATTGTGTAAGTTGATACGAAATTCGATTTGATATATTATAGTACTCGTTTCGATACCCGAGTCAAAAGTTATCTCTCTTGAAATTTGTAACTCATATTTGTTTCATGTTTTTTATTATTTTGGAACATGAAAACTACATCCCCTTTCTTTTTCTCTTCTCTTATATCTTGTTTAATAATATAGGCTATTTGAACACATAACTATTGAATCCTAAGTCGGCACCAATATCTCCTTTATTGCTCTATTAAATAAAACCGAAAGTAAGTAAAATAATAAAGGTGTGTCAAAAACTTTAATTACCCGGTAAGTGATGTAAACGATGAAATTCGTGTACACAAATGATTTTACTTCGTGAGACAAAATCATATTTTTTAAGTTCATACGAGCTTTGATTTTATATATTATAATAATGGTTTCGATACCTGTGTCAAAATTTGTCTCCGTTGAACGTTGCAACTCATATTAACCAAATGTTTTGTTATTTTTGAAAAATATGAACAACATCCACATTTTTTTCACTTCTCTTATTTTTTTAAGAATAGAGACTGATTAAACACATAAATAAAGAACCCAAGGTCGGCACCAAAATCTAATTTATAACTCTATTGACCAAAACTGGAAGTAAGTAAAGTGAAAATGGTACGTCAAAAACTTAAACCCTCGGTGATGATGTAAACGATGGAATTTGTCTACAAAAATGATTTTTCATGGCGCAACCAAATTTTATTGTGTAAGTTGATACGAACTTCGATTTTATATATTATAGTACTCGTTTCGATACCCGAGTCAAAAGTTATCTCTCTTGAAATTTGTAACTCATATTTGTTTCATGTTTTTTATTATTTTGGAACCTGAAAACTACATCCCCTTTCTTTTTCTCTTCTCTTATATCTTGTTTAATAATACAGACTATTTGAACACATAACTATTGAATCCTAGGTCGGCACCAATATCTCCTTTATAGCTCTATTGAATGAAACCGAAAGTAAGTAAAATAATAAAGGTGTGTCAAAAACTTTAATTACCCGGTAAGTGATGTAAACGATGAAATTCGTGTACACAAATGATTTTCCTTCGTGAGACAAAATCATATTTTGTAAGTTCATACGAGCTTTGATTTTATATATTATAATAATGGTTTCGATACCTGTGTCAAAATTTGTCTCCGTTGAACGTTGCAACTCATATTAACCAAATGTTTTGTTATTTTTGAAAAATATGAACAACATCCACATTTTTTTCACTTCTCTTATTTTTTTAAGAATAGAGACTCATTAAACACATAAATAAAGAACCCAAGGTCGGCACCAAAATCTAATTTATAACTCTATTGACCAAAACTGGAAGTAAGTAAAGTGAAAATGGTACGTCAAAAACTTAAACCCTCGGTGATGATGTAAACGATGGAATTTGTCTACAAAAATGATTTTTCATGGCGCAACCAAATTTTATTGTGTAAGTTGATACGAACTTCGATTTTATATATTATAGTACTCGTTTCGATACCCGAGTCAAAAGTTATCTCTCTTGAAATTTGTAACTCATATTTGTTTCATGTTTTTTATTATTTTGGAACCTGAAAACTACATCCCCTTTCTTTTTCTCTTCTCTTATATCTTGTTTAATAATACAGACTATTTGAACACATAACTATTGAATCCTAGGTCGGCACCAATATATCCTTTATAGCTCTATTGAATGAAACCGAAAGTAAGTAAAATAATAAAGGTGTGTCAAAAACTTTAATTACCCGGTAAGTGATGTAAACGATGAAATTCGTGTACACAAATGATTTTACTTCGTGAGACAAAATCATATTTTGTAAGTTCATACGAGCTTTGATTTTATATATTATAATAATCGTTCCGATACCTGTGTCAAAATTTCTCTCCGTTGAACGTTGCAACTCATATTAACCAAATGTTTTGTTATTTTTGAAAATATGAACAACATCCACATTTTTTTATCTTCTCTTATTTTTTTAAGAATAGAGACTGATTAAACACGTAAATAAAGAACCCAAGGTCGGCACCAAAATCTAATTTATAACTCTATTGAACAAAACTGGAAGTAAGTAAAGTGAAAATGGTACGTCAAAAACATAAACCCTCGGTGATGATGTAAACGATGGAATATGTCTAAAAAAATGATTTTTCATGGCGCAACCAAATTTTATTGTGTAAGTTGATACGAAATTCGATTTGATATATTATAGTACTCGTTTCGATACCCGAGTCAAAAGTTATCTCTCTTGAAATTTGTAACTCATATTTGTTTCATGTTTTTTATTATTTTGGAACCTGAAAACTACATCCCCTTTCTCTTTCTCTTCTCTTATATCTTGTTTAATAATACAGGCTATTTGAACACATAACTAAAGAATCCTAGGTCGGCACCAATATCTCCTTTATAGCTCTATTGAATGAAACCGAACGTAAGTAAAATAATAAAGGTGTGTCAAAAACTTTAATTACCCGGTAAGTGATGTAAACGATGAAATTCGGGTACACAAATGATTTTACTTCGTGAGACAAAATCATATTTTGTAAGTTCATACGAGCTTTGATTTTATATATTATAATAATCGTTTCCATACCTGTGTCAAAATTTGTCTCCGTTGAACGTTGCAACTCATATTAACCTAATGTTTTGTTATTTTTGAAAATATGAACAACATCCACATTTTTTTCTCTTCTCTTATTTTTTTAAGAATAGAGACTGAATAAACACATAAATAAAGAACCCTAGGTCGGCACCAAAATCTAATTTATAACTCTATGGAACAAAACCGGAAGTAAGTAAAGTGAAAATGGTACGTCAAAAACTTAAACCCTCGGTGCTAATGTAAACGATGGAATTTGTCTACAAAAATGATTTTTCATGGCGCAACCAAATTTTATTGTGTAAGTTGATACGAACTTCGATTTGATATATTATAGTACTCGTTTCGATACACGAGTCAAAAGTTATCTCTCTTAAAATTTGTAACTCATATTTGTTTCATGTTTTTTATTATTTTGGAACATGAAAACTACATCCCCTTTATTTTTCTATTCTCTTATATCTTGTTTAATAATACAGGCTATTTGAACACATAACTAAAGAATCCTAGGTCGGCACCAATATCTCCTTTATAGCTCTATTGAATAAAACCGAAAGTAAGTAAAATAATAAAGGTGTGTCAAAAACTTTAATTACCTGGTAAGTGATGTAAACGATGAAATTCGGGTACACAAATGATTTTCCTTCGTGAGACAAAATCATATTTTGTAAGTTCATACGTGCTTTGATTTTATATATTATAATAATCGTTCCGATACTTGTGTCAAAATTTGTCTCCGTTGAACGTTGCAACTTATATTAACCAAATGTTTTGTTATTTTTGAAAATATGAACAACATCAACATTTTTTTTCTCTTCTCTTATTTTTTTAAGAATAGAGACTGGTAAAACACGTAAATAAAGAACCCTAGGTCGGCACCAAAATCTAATTTATAACTCTATTGAACAAAACCGGAAGTAAGTAAAGTGAAAATGGTACGTCAAAAACTTAAACCCTCGGTGATGATGTAAACGATGGAATTTGTCTACAAAAATGATTTTTCATGGCGCAACCAAATTTTATTGTGTAAGTTGATACGAACATCGATTTTATATATTATAGTACTCGTTTCGATACCTGAGTCAAAAGTTATCTCTCTTGAAATTTGTAACTCATATTTGTTTCATGTTTTTTATTATTTTGGAACCTGAAAACTACATCCCCTTTCTCTTTCTCTTCTCTTATATCTTGTTTAATAATACAGGCTATTTGAACACATAACTAAAGAATCCTAGGTCGGCACCAATATCTCCTTTATAGCTCTATTGAATGAAACCGAACGTATGTAAAATAATAAAGGTGTGTCAAAAACTTTAATTACCCGGTAAGTGATGTAAACGATGAAATTCGGGTACACAAATGATTTTACTTCGTGAGACAAAATCATATTTTGTAAGTTCATACGACCTTTGATTTTATATATTATAATAATCGTTTCCATACCTGTGTCAAAATTTGTCTCCGTTGAACGTTGCAACTCATATTAACCAAATGTTTTGTTATTTTTGAAAATATGAACAACATCCACATTTTTTTCTCTTCTCTTATTTTTTTAAGAATAGAGACTGATTAAACACATAAATAAAGAACCCAAGGTCGGCACCAAAATCTAATTTATAACTCTATTGACCAAAACTGGAAGTAAGTAAAGTGAAAATGGTACGTCAAAAGCTTAAACCCTCGGTGATGATGTAAACGATGGAATTTGTCTACAAAAATGATTTTTCATGGCGCAACCAAATTTTATTGTGTAAGTTGATACGAACTTCGATTTTATATATTATAGTACTCGTTTCGATACCCGAGTCAAAAGTTATCTCTCTTGAAATTTGTAACTCATATTTGTTTCATGTTTTTTATTATTTTGGAACCTGAAAACTACATCCCCTTTCTTTTTCTCTTCTCTTATATCTTGTTTAATAATACAGACTATTTGAACACATAACTATTGAATCCTAGGTCGGCACCAATATATCCTTTATAGCTCTATTGAATGAAACCGAAAGTAAGTAAAATAATAAAGGTGTGTCAAAAACTTTAATTACCTGGTAAGTGATGTAAACGATGAAATTCGGGTACACAAATGATTTTCCTTCGTGAGACAAAATCATATTTTGTAAGTTCATACGTGCTTTGATTTTATATATTATAATAATCGTTCCGATACTTGTGTCAAAATTTGTCTCCGTTGAACGTTGCAACTTATATTAACCAAATGTTTTGTTATTTTTGAAAATATGAACAACATCAACATTTTTTTTCTCTTCTCTTATTTTTTTAAGAATAGAGACTGGTAAAACACGTAAATAAAGAACCCTAGGTCGGCACCAAAATCTAATTTATAACTCTATTGAACAAAACCGGAAGTAAGTAAAGTGAAAATGGTACGTCAAAAACTTAAACCCTCGGTGATGATGTAAACGATGGAATTTGTCTACAAAAATGATTTTTCATGGCGCAACCAAATTTTATTGTGTAAGTTGATACGAACTTCGATTTTATATATTATAGTACTCGTTTCGATACCTGAGTCAAAAGTTATCTCTCTTGAAATTTGTAACTCATATTTGTTTCATGTTTTTTATTATTTTGGAACCTGAAAACTACATCCCCTTTCTCTTTCTCTTCTCTTATATCTTGTTTAATAATACAGGCTATTTGAACACATAACTAAAGAATCCTAGGTCGGCACCAATATCTCCTTTATAGCTCTATTGAATGAAACCGAACGTAAGTAAAATAATAAAGGTGTGTCAAAAACTTTAATTACCCGGTAAGTGATGTAAACGATGAAATTCGGGTACACAAATGATTTTACTTCGTGAGACAAAATCATATTTTGTAAGTTCATACGAGCTTTGATTTTATATATTATAATAATCGTTTCCATACCTGTGTCAAAATTTGTCTCCGTTGAACGTTGCAACTCATATTAACCAAATGTTTTGTTATTTTTGAAAATATGAACAACATCCACATTTTTTTCTCTTCTCTTATTTTTTTAAGAATAGAGACTGAATAAACACATAAATAAAGAACCCTAGGTCGGCACCAAAATCTAATTTATAACTCTATTGAACAAAACCGGAAGTAAGTAAAGTGAAAATGGTACGTCAAAAACTTAAACCCTCGGCGCTAATGTAAACGATGGAATTTGTCTACAAAAATGATTTTTCATGGCGCAACCAAATTTTATTGTGTAAGTTGATACGAACTTCGATTTGATATATTATAGTACTCGTTTCGATACACGAGTCAAAAGTTATCTCTCTTAAAATTTGTAACTCATATTTGTTTCATGTTTTTTATTATTTTGGAACATGAAAACTACATCCCCTTTATTTTTCTATTCTCTTATATCTTGTTTAATAATACAGGCTATTTGAACACATAACTAAAGAATCCTAGGTCGGCACCAATATCTCCTTTATAGCTCTATTGAATAAAACCGAAAGTAAGTAAAATAATAAAGGTGTGTCAAAAACTTTAATTACCTGGTAAGTGATGTAAACGATGAAATTCGGGTACACAAATGATTTTCCTTCGTGAGACAAAATCATATTTTGTAAGTTCATACGTGCTTTGATTTTATATATTATAATAATCGTTCCGATACTTGTGTCAAAATTTCTCTCCGTTGAACGTTGCAACTTATATTAACCAAATGTTTTGTTATTTTTGAAAATATGAACAACATCAACATTTTTTTTCTCTTCTCTTATTTTTTTAAGAATAGAGACTGGTAAAACACGTAAATAAAGAACCCTAGGTCGGCACCAAAATCTAATTTATAACTCTATTGAACAAAACCGGAAGTAAGTAAAGTGAAAATGGTACGTCAAAAACTTAAACCCTCGGTGATGATGTAAACGATGGAATTTGTCTACAAAAATGATTTTTCATGGCGCAACCAAATTTTATTGTGTAAGTTGATACGAACTTCGATTTTATATATTATAGTACTCGTTTCGATACCTGAGTCAAAAGTTATCTCTCTTGAAATTTGTAACTCATATTTGTTTCATGTTTTTTATTATTTTGGAACCTGAAAACTACATCCCCTTTCTCTTTCTCTTCTCTTATATCTTGTTTAATAATACAGGCTATTTGAACACATAACTAAAGAATCCTAGGTCGGCACCAATATCTCCTTTATAGCTCTATTGAATGAAACCGAACGTAAGTAAAATAATAAAGGTGTGTCAAAAACTTTAATTACCCGGTAAGTGATGTAAACGATGAAATTCGGGTACACAAATGATTTTACTTCGTGAGACAAAATCATATTTTGTAAGTTCATACGAGCTTTGATTTTATATATTATAATAATCGTTTCCATACCTGTGTCAAAATTTGTCTCCGTTGAACGTTGCAACTCATATTAACCAAATGTTTTGTTATTTTTGAAAATATGAACAACATCCACATTTTTTTCTCTTCTCTTATTTTTTTAAGAATAGAGACTGATTAAACACATAAATAAAGAACCCTAGGTCGGCACCAAAATCTAATTTATAACTCTATTGAACAAAACCGGAAGTAAGTAAAGTGAAAATGGTACGTCAAAAACTTAAACCCTCGGTGCTAATGTAAACGATGGAATTTGTCTACAAAAATGATTTTTCATGGCGCAACCAAATTTTATTGTGTAAGTTGATACGAACTTCGATTTGATATATTATAGTACTCGTTTCGATACACGAGTCAAAAGTTATCTCTCTTAAAATTTGTAACTCATATTTGTTTCATGTTTTTTATTATTTTGGAACATGAAAACTACATCCCCTTTATTTTTCTATTCTCTTATATCTTGTTTAATAATACAGGCTATTTGAACACATAACTAAAGAATCCTAGGTCGGCACCAATATCTCCTTTATAGCTCTATTGAATAAAACCGAAAGTAAGTAAAATAATAAAGGTGTGTCAAAAACTTTAATTACTTGGTAAGTGATGTAAACGATGAAATTCGGGTACACAAATGATTTTCCTTCGTGAGACAAAATCATATTTTGTAAGTTCATACGTGCTTTGATTTTATATATTATAATAATCGTTCCGATACTTGTGTCAAAATTTGTCTCCGTTGAACGTTGCAACTCATATTAACCAAATGTTTTGTTATTTTTGAAAATATGAACAACATCAACATTTTTTTTCTCTTCTCTTATTTTTTTAAGAATAGAGACTGGTTAAACACGTAAATAAAGAACCCTAGGTCGGCACCAAAATCTAATTTATAACTCTATTGAACAAAACCGGAAGTAAGTAAAGTGAAAATGGTACGTCAAAAACTTAAACCCTCGGTGATGATGTAAACGATGGAATTTGTCTACAAAAATGATTTTTCATGGCGCAACCAAATTTTATTGTGTAAGTTGATACGAACTTCGATTTTATATATTATAGTACTCGTTTCGATACCTGAGTCAAAAGTTATCTCTCTTGAAATTTGTAACTCATATTTGTTTCATGTTTTTTATTATTTTGGAACCTGAAAACTACATCCCCTTTCTCTTTCTCTTCTCTTATATCTTGTTTAATAATACAGGCTATTTGAACACATAACTAAAGAATCCTAGGTCGGCACCAATATCTCCTTTATAGCTCTATTGAATGAAACCGAACGTAAGTTAAATAATAAAGGTGTGTCAAAAACTTTAATTACCCGGTAAGTGATGTAAACGATGAAATTCGGGTACACAAATGATTTTACTTCGTGAGACAAAATCATATTTTGTAAGTTCATACGAGCTTTGATTTTATATATTATAATAATCGTTTCCATACCTGTGTCAAAATTTGTCTCCGTTGAACGTTGCAACTCATATTAACCAAATGTTTTGTTATTTTTGAAAATATGAACAACATCCACATTTTTTTCTCTTCTCTTATTTTTTTAAGAATAGAGACTGATTAAACACATAAATAAAGAACCCTAGGTCGGCACCAAAATCTAATTTATAACTCTATTGAACAAAACCGGAAGTAAGTAAAGTGAAAATGGTACGTCAAAAACTTAAACCCTCGGTGATGATGTAAACGATGGAATTTGTCTACAAAACTGATTTTTCATGGCGCAACCAAATTTTATTGTGTAAGTTGATACGAAATTCGATTTGATATATTATAGTACTCGTTTCGATACCCGAGTCAAAAGTTATCTCTCTTGAAATTTGTAACTCATATTTGTTTCATGTTTTTATTATTTTGGAACATGAAAACTACATCCCCTTTCTTTTTCTCTTCTCTTATATCTTGTTTAATAATACAAGCTATGCGAACACATAACTAAAGAATCCTAGGTCGGCACCAATATCTCCTTAATAGCTCTATTGAATAAAACCGAAAGTAAGTAAAATAATAAAGGTGTGTCAAAAACTTTAATTACCTGGTAAGTGATGTAAACGATGAAATTCGGGTACACAAATGATTTTCTTTCGTGAGACAAAATCATATTTTGTAAGTTCATACGTGCTTTGATTTTATATATTATAATAATCGTTTCAATACTTGTGTCAAAATTTGTCTCCGTTGAACGTTGCAACTCATATTAACCAAATGTTTTGTTATTTTTGAAAATATGAACAACATCAACATTTTTTTTCTCTTCTCTTATTTTTTTAAGAATAGAGACTGATTAAACACGTAAATAAAGAACCCTAGGTCGGCACCAAAATCTAATTTATAACTCTATTGAACAAAACCGGAAGTAAGTAAAGTGACAATGGTACGTCAAAAACTTAAACCCTCGGTGATGATGTAAACGATGGAATTTGTCTACAAAAATGATTTTTCATGGTGCAACCAAATTTTATTGTGTAAGTTGATACGAACTTCGATTTGATATATTATAGTACTCGTTTCGATACGCGAGTCAAAAGTTATCTCTCTTAAAATTTGTAACTCATATTTGTTTCATTTTTTTATTATTTTGGAACATGAAAACTACATCCCCTTTCTTTTTCTCTTCTCTTATATCTTGTTTAATAATACAAGCTATGTGAACACATAACTAAAGAATCCTAGGTCGGCACCAATATCTTCTTTATAGCTCTATTGAATAAAACCGAATGTAAGTAAAATAATAAAGGTGTGTCAAAAACTGTAATTACCGGTTAAGTGATGTAAACGATGAAATTCGGGTACACAAAGGATTTTACTTCGTGAGACAAAATCATATTATGTAAGTTCATACGAGCTTTGATTTTATATATTATAATAATCGTTTCGATACCTGTGTCAAAATTTGTCTCCGTTGAACGTTGCAACTCATATTAACCAAATGTTTTGTTATTTTTGAAAATATGAAAAACATCCACATTTTTTTCTTTTCACTTAGTTTTTTAAGAATAGAGACTGATTAACCACATAAATAAAGAACCCTAGGTCGGCACCAAAATCTAATTTATAACTCTATTGAACAAAACCGGAAGTAAGTAAAGTTAAATTGGTACGTCAAAAACTTAAACCCTCGGTGATGATGTAAACGATGGAATTTGTCTACAAAACTGATTTTTCATGGCGCAACCAAATTTTATTGTGTAAGTTGATACGAAATTCGATTTGATATATTATAGTACTCGTTTCGATACGCGAGTCAAAAGTTATCTCTCTTGAAATTTGTAACTCATATTTGTTTCATGTTTTTTATTATTTTGGAACATGAAAACTACATCCCCTTTCTTTTTCTCTTCTCTTATATCTTGTTTAATAATACAGGCTATTTGAACACATAACTAAAGAATCCTAGGTCGGCACCAATATCTCCTTTATAGCTCTATTGAATAAAACTGAAAGTAAGAAAAATAATAAAGGTGTGTCAAAAACTTTAATTACCCGGTAAGTGATGTAAACGATGAAATTCGTGTACACAAATGATTTTACTTCGTGAGAAAAAATCATATTTTGTAAGTTCATACGAGCTTTCATTTTATATATTATAATAATCATTTCGATACCTGTGTCAAAATTTGTCTCCGTTGAACGTTCCAACTCATATTAACCAAATGTTTTGTTATTTTTGAAAATATGAACAACATCCACATTTTTTTCTCTTCTCTTATTTGTTTAAGAATAGAGACTGATTAAACACTTAAATAAAGAACCCTAGGTCGGCACCAAAATCTAATTTATAACTCTATTGAACAAAACCGGAAGTAAGTAAAGTGAAAATGGTACGTCAAAAACTTAAAGCCTCGGTGATGATGTAAACGATGGAATTTGTCTACAAAAATGATTTTTCATGGCGCAACCAAATTTTATTGTGTAAGTTGATACGAACTTCGATTTGATATATTATAGTACTCGTTTCGATACCCGAGTCAAAAGTTATCTCTCTTGAAATTTGTAACTCATATTTGTTTCATGTTTTTTATTATTTTGGAACATGAAAACTACATCCCCTTTCTTTTTCTCTTCTCTTATATCTTGTTTAATAATACAAGCTATGCGAACACATAACTAAAGAATCCTAGGTCGGCACCAATATCTGCTTAATAGCTCTATTGAATAAAACCGAAAGTAAGTAAAATAATAAAGGTGTGTCAAAAACTTTAATTACCTGGTAAGTGATGTAAACGATGAAATTCGGGTACACAAATGATTTTCTTTCGTGAGACAAAATCATATTTTGTAAGTTCATACGTGCTTTGATTTTATATATTATAATAATCGTTTCAATACTTGTGTCAAAATTTGTCTCCGTTGAACGTTGCAACTCATATTAACCAAATGTTTTGTTATTTTTGAAAATATGAACAACATCAACATTTTTTTTCTCTTCTCTTATTTTTTTAAGAATAGAGACTGATTAAACACGTAAATAAAGAACCCTAGGTCGGCACCAAAATCTAATTTATAACTCTATTGAACAAAACCGGAAGTAAGTAAAGTGACAATGGTACGTCAAAAACTTAAACCCTCGGTGATGATGTAAACGATGGAATTTGTCTACAAAAATGATTTTTCATGGTGCAACCAAATTTTATTGTGTAAGTTGATACGAACTTCGATTTGATATATTATAGTACTCGTTTCGATACGCGAGTCAAAAGTTATCTCTCTTAAAATTTGTAACTCATATTTGTTTCATTTTTTTATTATTTTGGAACATGAAAACTACATCCCCTTTCTTTTTCTCTTCTCTTATATCTTGTTTAATAATACAAGCTATGTGAACACATAACTAAAGAATCCTAGGTCGGCACCAATATCTTCTTTATAGCTCTATTGAATAAAACCGAATGTAAGTAAAATAATAAAGGTGTGTCAAAAACTGTAATTACCGGTTAAGTGATGTAAACGATGAAATTCGGGTACACAAAGGATTTTACTTCGTGAGACAAAATCATATTATGTAAGTTCATATGAGCTTTGATTTTATATATTATAATAATCGTTTCGATACCTGTGTCAAAATTTGTCTCCGTTGAACGTTGCAACTCATATTAACCAAATGTTTTGTTATTTTTGAAAATATGAAAAACATCCACATTTTTTTCTTTTCACTTAGTTTTTTAAGAATAGAGACTGATTAACCACATAAATAAAGAACCCTAGGTCGGCACCAAAATCTAATTTATAACTCTATTGAACAAAACCGGAAGTAAGTAAAGTTAAATTGGTACGTCAAAAACTTAAACCCTCGGTGATGATGTAAACGATGGAATTTGTCTACAAAACTGATTTTTCATGGCGCAACCAAATTTTATTGTGTAAGTTGATACGAAATTCGATTTGATATATTATAGTACTCGTTTCGATACGCGAGTCAAAAGTTATCTCTCTTGAAATTTGTAACTCATATTTGTTTCATGTTTTTTATTATTTTGGAACATGAAAACTACATCCCCTTTCTTTTTCTCTTCTCTTATATCTTGTTTAATAATACAGGCTATTTGAACACATAACTAAAGAATCCTAGGTCGGCACCAATATCTCCTTTATAGCTCTATTGAATAAAACTGAAAGTAAGAAAAATAATAAAGGTGTGTCAAAAACTTTAATTACCCGGTAAGTGATGTAAACGATGAAATTCGTGTACACAAATGATTTTACTTCGTGAGAAAAAATCATATTTTGTAAGTTCATACGAGCTTTCATTTTATATATTATAATAATCATTTCGATACCTGTGTCAAAATTTGTCTCCGTTGAACGTTCCAACTCATATTAACCAAATGTTTTGTTATTTTTGAAAATATGAACAACATCCACATTTTTTCTCTTCTCTTATTTGTTTAAGAATAGAGACTGATTAAACACTTAAATAAAGAACCCTAGGTCGGCACCAAAATCTAATTTATAACTCTATTGAACAAAACCGGAAGTAAGTAAAGTGAAAATGGTACGTCAAAAACTTAAAGCCTCGGTGATGATGTAAACGATGGAATTTGTCTACAAAAATGATTTTTCATGGCGCAACCAAATTTTATTGTGTAAGTTGATACGAACTTCGATTTGATATATTATAGTACTCGTTTCGATACCCGAGTCAAAAGTTATCTCTCTTGAAATTTGTAACTCATATTTGTTTCATGTTTTTTATTATTTTGGAACATGAAAACTACATCCCCTTTCTTTTTCTCTTCTCTTTTATCTTGTTTAATAATATAGGCTATTTGAACACATAACTAAAGAATCCTAGGTCGGCACCAATATCTGCTTAATAGCTCTATTGAATAAAACCGAAAGTAAGTAAAATAATAAAGGTGTGTCAAAAACTTTAATTACCTGGTAAGTGATGTAAACGATGAAATTCGGGTACACAAATGATTTTCTTTCGTGAGACAAAATCATATTTTGTAAGTTCATACGTGCTTTGATTTTATATATTATAATAATCGTTTCGATACTTGTGTCAAAATTTGTCTCCGTTGAACGTTGCAACTCATATTAACCAAATGTTTTGTTATTTTTGAAAATATGAACAACATCAACATTTTTTTTTCTCTTCTCTTATTTTTTTAAGAATAGAGACTGATTAAACACGTAAATAAAGAACCCTAGGTCGGCACCAAAATCTAATTTATAACTCTATTGAACAAAACCGGAAGTAAGTAAAGTGACAATGGTACGTCAAAAACTTAAACCCTCGGTGATGATGTAAACGATGGAATTTGTCTACAAAAATGATTTTTCATGGCGCAACCAAATTTTATTGTGTAAGTTGATACGAACTTCGATTTGATATATTATAGTACTCGTTTCGATACGCGAGTCAAAAGTTATCTCTCTTAAAATTTGTAACTCATATTTGTTTCATTTTTTTATTATTTTGGAACATGAAAACTACATCCCCTTTCTTTTTCTCTTCTCTTATATCTTGTTTAATAATACAAGCTATGTGAACACATAACTAAAGAATCCTAGGTCGGCACCAATATCTTCTTTATAGCTCTATTGAATAAAACCGAATGTAAGTAAAATAATAAAGGTGTGTCAAAAACTGTAATTACCGGGTAAGTGATGTAAACGATGAAATTCGGGTACACAAATGATTTTACTTCGTGAGACAAAATCATATTATGTAAGTTCAAACGAGCTTTCATTTTATATATTATAATAATCGTTTCGATACCTGTGTCAAAATTTGTCTCCGTTGAACGTTGCAACTCATATTAACCAAATGTTTTGTTATTTTTGAAAATATGAAAAACATCCACATTTTTTTCTTTTGACTTAGTTTTTTAAGAATAGAGACTGATTAAACACATAAATAAAGAACCCTAGGTCGGCACCAAAATCTAATTTATAACTCTATTGAACAAAACCGGAAGTAAGTAAAGTGAAAATGGTACGTCAAAAACTTAAAGCCTCGGTGCTAATGTAAACGATGGAATTTGTCTACAAAAATGATTTTTCATGGCTCACCCAAATTTTATTGTGTAAGTTGATACGAACTTCGATTTGATATATTATAGTACTCATTTCGATACGCGAGTCAAAAGTTATCTCTCTTAAAATTTGTAACTCATATTTGTTTCTTGTTTTTTATGATTTTCGAACATGAAAACTACATCCCCTTTCTTCTTCTCTTCTCTTATATCTTGTTTAATAATACAGGCTATTTGAACACATAACTAAAGAATCCTAGTTCGGCACCAATATCTCCTTTATAGCTCTATTGAATAAAACCGAAAGTAAGTAAAATAATAAAGGTATGTCAAAAAATTTAATTACCCGGTAAGTGATGTAAACGATGAAATTCGTGTACACAAATGATTTTACTTCGTGAGACAAAATCATATTTTGTAAGTTCATACGATCTTTGATTTTATATATTATAATAATCGTTTCGATACTTGTGTCAAAATTTGTCTCCGTTCAACGTTGCAACTCATATTAACCAAATGTTTTGTTATTTTTGAAAATATGAACAACATCAACATTTTTTTCTCTTCTCTTATTTTTTTAAGAATAGAGACTGATTAAACACGTAAATAAAGAACCCTAGGTCGGCACCAAAATCTAATTTATAACTCTATTGAACAAAACCGGAAGTAAGTAAAGTGAAAATGGTACGTCAAAAACTTAAACCCTCGGTGATGATGTAAACAATGGAATTTGTCTACAAAAATGATTTTTCATGGCGCAACCAAATTTTATTGTGTAAGTTGATACGAACTTCGATTTGATATATTATAGTACTCGTTTCGATACGCGAGTCAAAAGTTATCTCTCTTAAAATTTGTAACTCATATTTGTTTCATTTTTTTATTATTTTGGAACATGAAAACTACATCCCCTTTCTTTTTCTCTTCTCTTATATCTTGTTTAATAATACAAGCTATGTGAACACATAACTAAAGAATCCTAGGTCGGCACCAATATCTTCTTTATAGCTCTATTGAATAAAACCGAATGTAAGTAAAATAATAAAGGTGTGTCAAAAACTGTAATTACCGGGTAAGTGATGTAAACGATGAAATTCGGGTACACAAATGATTTTACTTCGTGAGACAAAATCATATTATGTAAGTTCATACGAGCTTTGATTTTATATATTATAATAATCGTTTCGATACCTGTGTCAAAATTTGTCTCCGTTGAACGTTGCAACTCATATTAACCAAATGTTTTGTTATTTTTGAAAATATGAAAAACATCCACATTTTTTTCTTTTCACTTAGTTTTTTAAGAATAGAGACTGATTAAACACATAAATAAAGAACCCAAGGTCGGCACCAAAATCTAATTTATAACTCTATTGACCAAAACTGGAAGTAAGTAAAGTGAAAATGGTACGTCAAAAACTTAAACCCTCGATGCTAATGTAAACGATGGAATTTGTCTACAAAAATGATTTTTCATTGCTCACCCAAATTTTATTGTGTAAGTTGATACGAACTTCGATTTGATATATTATAGTACTCCTTTCGATACGCGAGTCAAAAGTTATCTCTCTTAAAATTTGTAACTCATATTTGTTTCATGTTTTTTATTATTTTGGAACATGAAAACTACATCCCCTTTCTTTTTCTCTTCTCTTATATCTTGTTTAATAATACAGGCTATTTGAACACATAACTAAAGAATCCTAGTTCGGCACCAATATCTCCTTTATAGCTCTATTGAATAAAACCGAAAGTAAGTAAAATAATAAAGGTATGTCAAAAAATTTAATTACCCGGTAAGTGATGTAAACGATGAAATTCGTGTACACAAATGATTTTACTTCGTGAGAAAAAATCAAATTTTGTAAGTTCATACGAGCTTTCATTTTATATATTATAATAATCATTTCGATACCTGTGTCAAAATTTGTCTCCGTTGAACGTTCCAACTCATATTAACCAAATGTTTTGTTATTTTTGAAAATATGAACAACATCCACATTTTTTTCTCTTCTCTTATTTTTTTAAGAATAGAGACTGATTAAACACTTAAATAAAGAACCCTAGGTCGGCACCAAAATCTAATTTATAACTCTATTGAACAAAACCGGAAGTAAGTAAAGTGAAAATGGTACGTCAAAAACTTAAAGCCTCGGTGATGATGTAAACGATGGAATTTGTCTACAAAAATGATTTTTCATGGCGCAACCAAATTTTATTGTGTAAGTTGATACGAACTTCGATTTGATATATTATAGTACTCGTTTCGATACCCGAGTCAAAAGTTATCTCTCTTGAAATTTGTAACTCATATTTGTTTCATGTTTTTTATTATTTTGGAACATGAAAACTACATCCCCTTTCTTTTTCTCTTCTCTTATATCTTGTTTAATAATATAGGCTATTTGAACACATAACTAAAGAATCCTAGGTCGGCACCAATATCTCCTTAATAGCTCTATTGAATAAAACCGAAAGTAAGTAAAATAATAAAGGTGTGTCAAAAACTTTAATTACCCGGTAAGTGATGTAAACGATGAAATTCGTGTACACAAATGATTTTACTTCGTGAGACAAAATCATATTTTGTAAGTTCATATGAGCTTTGATTTTATATATTATAATAATCGTTTCGATACCTGTGTCAAAATTTGTCTCCGTTGAACGTTGCAACTCATATTAACCAAATGTTTTGTTATTTTTGAAAATATGAACAACATCCACATTTTTTTCTCTTCTCTTATTTTTTTAAGAATAGAGACTCATTAAACACATAAATAAAGAACCCAAGGTCGGCACCAAAATCTAATTTATAACTCTATTGACCAAAACTGGAAGTAAGTAAAGTGAAAATGGTACGTCGAAAACTTAAACCCTCGGTGCTAATGTAAACGATGGAATTTGTCTACAAAAATGATTTTTCATGGCTCACCCAAATTTTATTGTGTAAGTGGATACGAACTTCGATTTGATATATTATAGTACTCATTTTGATACGCGAGTCAAAAGTTATCTCTCTTAAAATTTGTAACTCATATTTGTTTCATGTTTTTTCTTATTTTGGAACATGAAAACTACATCCCCTTTCTTTTTCTCTTCTCTTATATCATGTTTAATAATACAGGCTATTTGAACACATAACTAAAGAATCCTAGTTCGGCACCAATATCTCCTTTATAGCTCTATTGAATAAAACCGAAAGTAAGTAAAATAATAAAGGTATGTCAAAAAATTTAATTACCCGGTAAGTGATGTAAACGATGAAATTCGTGTACACAAATGATTTTACTTCGTGAGAAAAAATCATATTTTGTAAGTTCATACGAGCTTTCATTTTATATATTATAATAATCATTTCGATACCTGTGTCAAAATTTGTCTCCGTTGAACGTTCCAACTCATATTAACCAAATGTTTTGTTATTTTTGAAAATATGAACAACATCCACATTTTTTTCTCTTCTCTTATTTTTTTAAGAATAGAGACTGATTAAACACTTAAATAAAGAACCCTAGGTCGGCACCAAAATCTAATTTATAACTCTATTGAACAAAACCGGAAGTAAGTAAAGTGAAAATGGTACGTCAAAAACTTAAAGCCTCGGTGATGATGTAAACGATGGAATTTGTCTACAAAAATGATTTTTCATGGCGCAACCAGATTTTATTGTGTAAGTTGATACGAACTTCGATTTGATATATTATAGTACTCGTTTCGATACCCGAGTCAAAAGTTATCTCTCTTGAAATTTGTAACTCATATTTGTTTCATGTTTTTTATTATTTTGGAACATGAAAACTACATCCCCTTTCTTTTTCTCTTCTCTTATATCTTGTTTAATAATATAGGCTATTTGAACACATAACTAAAGAATCCTAGGTCGGCACCAATATCTCCTTAATAGCTCTATTGAATAAAACCGAAAGTAAGTAAAATAATAAAGGTGTGTCAAAAACTTTAATTACCCGGTAAGTGATGTAAACGATGAAATTCGTGTACACAAATGATTTTACTTCGTGAGACAAAATCATATTTTGTAAGTTCATATGAGCTTTGATTTTATATATTATAATAATCGTTTCGATACCTGTGTCAAAATTTGTCTCCGTTGAACGTTGCAACTCATATTAACCAAATGTTTTGTTATTTTTGAAAATATGAACAACATCCACATTTTTTTCTCTTCTCTTATTTTTTTAAGAATAGAGACTCATTAAACACATAAATAAAGAACCCAAGGTCGGCACCAAAATCTAATTTATAACTCTATTGACCAAAACTGGAAGTAAGTAAAGTGAAAATGGTACGTCGAAAACTTAAACCCTCGGTGCTAATGTAAACGATGGAATTTGTCTACAAAAATGATTTTTCATGGCTCACCCAAATTTTATTGTGTAAGTTGATACGAACTTCGATTTGATATATTATAGTACTCATTTTGATACGCGAGTCAAAAGTTATCTCTCTTAAAATTTGTAACTCATATTTGTTTCATGTTTTTTCTTATTTTGGAACATGAAAACTACATCCCCTTTCTTTTTCTCTTCTCTTATATCATGTTTAATAATACAGGCTATTTGAACACATAACTAAAGAATCCTAGTTCGGCACCAATATCTCCTTTATAGCTCTATTGAATAAAACCGAAAGTAAGTAAAATAATAAAGGTATGTCAAAAAATTTAATTACCCGGTAAGTGATGTAAACGATGAAATTCGTGTACACAAATGATTTTACTTCGTGAGACAAAATCATATTTTGTAAGTTCATACGAGCTTTCATTTTATATATTATAATAATCATTTCGATACCTGTGTCAAAATTTGTCTCCGTTGAACGTTCCAACTCATATTAACCAAATGTTTTGTTATTTTTGAAAATATGAACAACATCCACATTTTTTTCTCTTCTCTTATTTTTTTAAGAATAGAGACTGATTAAACACGTAAATAAAGAACCCTAGGTCGGCACCAAAATCTAATTTATAACTCTATTGAACAAAACCGGAAGTAAGTAAAGTGAAAATGGTACGTCAAAAACTTAAACCCTCGGTGATGATGTAAACGATGGAATTTGTCTACAAAAATGATTTTTCATGGCGCAACCAAATTTTATTGTGTAAGTTGATACGAACTTCGATTTGATATATTATAGTACTCGTTTCGATACGCGAGTCAAAAGTTATCTCTCTTAAAATTTGTAACTCATATTTGTTTCATTTTTTTATTATTTTGGAACATGAAAACTACATCCCCTTTCTTTTTCTCTTCTCTTATATCTTGTTTAATAATACAAGCTATGTGAACACATAACTAAAGAATCCTAGGTCGGCACCAATATCTTCTTTATAGCTCTATTGAATAAAACCGAATGTAAGTAAAATAATAAAGGTGTGTCAAAAACTGTAATTACCGGGTAAGTGATGTAAACGATGAAATTCGGGTACACAAATGATTTTACTTCGTGAGACAAAATCATATTATGTAAGTTCATACGAGCTTTGATTTTATATATTATAATAATCGTTTCGATACCTGTGTCAAAATTTGTCTCCGTTGAACGTTGCAACTCATATTAACCAAATGTTTTGTTATTTTTGAAAATATGAAAAACATCCACATTTTTTTCTTTTCACTTAGTTTTTTAAGAATAGAGACTGATTAAACACATAAATAAAGAACCCAAGGTCGGCACCAAAATCTAATTTATAACTCTATTGACCAAAACTGGAAGTAAGTAAAGTGAAAATGGTACGTCAAAAACTTAAACCCTCGATGCTAATGTAAACGATGGAATTTGTCTACAAAAATGATTTTTCATTGCTCATCCAAATTTTATTGTGTAAGTTGATACGAACTTTGATTTGATATATTATAGTACTCCTTTCGATACGCGAGTCAAAAGTTATCTCTCTTAAAATTTGTAACTCATATTTGTTTCATGTTTTTTATTATTTTGGAACATGAAAACTACATCCCCTTTCTTTTTCTCTTCTCTTATATCTTGTTTAATAATACAGGCTATTTGAACACATAACTAAAGAATCCTAGTTCGGCACCAATATCTCCTTTATAGCTCTATTGAATAAAACCGAAAGTAAGTAAAATAATAAAGGTATGTCAAAAAATTTAATTACCCGGTAAGTGATGTAAACGATGAAATTCGTGTACACAAATGATTTTACTTCGTGAGAAAAAATCATATTTTGTAAGTTCATACGAGCTTTCATTTTATATATTATAATAATCATTTCGATACCTGTGTCAAAATTTGTCTCTGTTGAACGTTCCAACTCATATTAACCAAATGTTTTGTTATTTTTGAAAATATGAACAACATCCACATTTTTTTCTCTTCTCTTATTTTTTTAAGAATAGAGACTGATTAAACACTTAAATAAAGAACCCTAGGTCGGCACCAAAATCTAATTTATAACTCTATTGAACAAAACCGGAAGTAAGTAAAGTGAAAATGGTACGTCAAAAACTTAAAGCCTCGGTGATGATGTAAACGATGGAATTTGTCTACAAAAATGATTTTTCATGGCGCAACCAAATTTTATTGTGTAAGTTGATACGAACTTCGATTTGATATATTATAGTACTCGTTTCGATACCCGAGTCAAAAGTTATCTCTCTTGAAATTTGTAACTCATATTTGTTTCATGTTTTTTATTATTTTGGAACATGAAAACTACATCCCCTTTCTTTTTCTCTTCTCTTATATCTTGTTTAATAATATAGGCTATTTGAACACATAACTAAAGAATCCTAGGTCGGCACCAATATCTCCTTAATAGCTCTATTGAATAAAACCGAAAGTAAGTAAAATAATAAAGGTGTGTCAAAAACTTTAATTACCCGGTAAGTGATGTAAACGATGAAATTCGTGTACACAAATGATTTTACTTCGTGAGACAAAATCATATTTTGTAAGTTCATACGAGCTTTGATTTTATATATTATAATAATCGTTTCGATACCTGTGTCAAAATTTGTCTCCGTTGAACGTTGCAACTCATATTAACCAAATGTTTTGTTATTTTTGAAAATATGAACAACATCCACATTTTTTTCTCTTCTCTTATTTTTTTAAGAATAGAGACTCATTAAACACATAAATAAAGAACCCAAGGTCGGCACCAAAATCTAATTTATAACTCTATTGACCAAAACTGGAAGTAAGTAAAGTGAAAATGGTACGTCGAAAACTTAAACCCTCGGTGCTAATGTAAACGATGGAATTTGTCTACAAAAATGATTTTTCATGGCTCACCCAAATTTTATTGTGTAAGTTGATACGAACTTCGATTTGATATATTATAGTACTCATTTCGATACGCGAGTCAAAAGTTATCTCTCTTAAAATTTGTAACTCATATTTGTTTCATGTTTTTTCTTATTTTGGAACATGAAAACTACATCCCCTTTCTTTTTCTCTTCTCTTATATCATGTTTAATAATACAGGCAATTTGAACACATAACTAAAGAATCCTAGTTCGGCACCAATATCTCCTTTATAGCTCTATTGAATAAAACCGAAAGTAAGTAAAATAATAAAGGTATGTCAAAAAATTTAATTACCCGGTAAGTGATGTAAACGATGAAATTCGTGTACACAAATGATTTTACTTCGTGAGACAAAATCATATTTTGTAAGTTCATACGAGCTTTCATTTTATATATTATAATAATCATTTCGATACCTGTGTCAAAATTTGTCTCCGTTGAACGTTCCAACTCATATTAACCAAATGTTTTGTTATTTTTGAAAATATGAACAACATCCACATTTTTTTCTCTTCTCTTATTTTTTTAAGAATAGAGACTGATTAAACACTTAAATAAAGAACCCTAGGTCGGCACCAAAATCTAATTTATAACTCTATTGAACAAAACCGGAAGTAAGTAAAGTGAAAATTGTACGTCAAAAACTTAAAGCCTCGGTGATGATGTAAACGATGGAATTTGTCTACAAAAATGATTTTTCATGGTGCAACCAAATTTTATTGTGTAAGTGGATACGAACTTCGATTTGATTTATTATAGTACTCGTTTCGATACCCGAGTCAAAAGTTATCTCTCTTGAAATTTGTAACTCATATTTGTTTCATTTTTTTTATTATTTTGGAACATGAAAACTACATCCCCTTTCTTTTTCTCTTCTCTTATATCTTGTTTAATAATATAGGCTATTTGAACACATAACTAAAGAATCCTAGGTCGGCACCAATATCTCCTTAATAGCTCTATTGAATAAAACCGAAAGTAAGTAAAATAATAAAGGTGTGTCAAAAACTTTAATTACCCGGTAAGTGATGTAAACGATGAAATTCGTGTACACAAATGATTTTACTTCGTGAGACAAAATCATATTTTGTAAGTTCATACGAGCTTTGATTTTATATATTATAATAATCGTTTCGATACCTGTGTCAAAATTTGTCTCCGTTGAACGTTCCAACTCATATTAACCAAATGTTTTGTTATTTTTGAAAATATGAACAACATCCACATTTTTTTCTCTTCTCTTATTTTTTTAACAATAGAGACTGATTAAACACTTAAATAAAGAACCCTAGGTCGGCACCAAAATCTAATTTATAACTCTATTGAACAAAACCGGAAGTAAGTAAAGTGAAAATTGTACGTCAAAAACTTAAAGCCTCGGTGATGATGTAAACGATGGAATTTGTCTACAAAAATGATTTTTCATGGTGCAACCAAATTTTATTGTGTAAGTGGATACGAACTTCGATTTGATATATTATAGTACTCGTTTCGATACCCGAGTCAAAAGTTATCTCTCTTGAAATTTGTAACTCATATTTGTTTCATTTTTTTTATTATTTTGGAACATGAAAACTACATCCCCTTTCTTTTTCTCTTCTCTTATATCTTGTTTAATAATATAGGCTATTTGAACACATAACTAAAGAATCCTAGGTCGGCACCAATATCTCCTTAATAGCTCTATTGAATAAAACCGAAAGTAAGTAAAATAATAAAGGTGTGTCAAAAACTTTAATTACCCGGTAAGTGATGTAAACGATGAAATTCGTGTACACAAATGATTTTACTTCGTGAGACAAAATCATATTTTGTAAGTTCATACGAGCTTTGATTTTATATATTATAATAATCGTTTCGATACCTGTGTCAAAATTTGTCTCCGTTGAACGTTGCAACTCATATTAACCAAATGTTTTGTTATTTTTGAAAATATGAACAACATCCACATTTTTTTCTCTTCTCTTATTTTTTTAAGAATAGAGACTGATTAAACACATAAATAAAGAACCCAAGGTCGGCACCAAAATCTAATTTATAACTCTATTGACCAAAACTGGAAGTAAGTAAAGTGAAAATGGTACGTCAAAAACTTAAACCCTCGCTGATGATGTAAACGATGGAATATGTCTAAAAAAATGATTTTTCATGGCGCAACCAAATTTTATTGTGTAAGTTGATACGAACTTCGATTTTATATATTATAGTACTCGTTTCGATACCCGAGTCAAAAGTTATCTCTCTTGAAATTTGTAACTCATATTTGTTTCATGTTTTTTATTATTTTGGAACATGAAAACTACATCCCCTTTCTTTTTCTCTTCTCTTATATCTTGTTTAATAATATAGGCTATTTGAACACATAACTAAAGAATCCTAGGTCGGCACCAATATCTCCTTAATAGCTCTATTGAATAAAACCGAAAGTAAGTAAAATAATAAAGGTGTGTCAAAAACTTTAATTACCCGGTAAGTGATGTAAACGATGAAATTCGTGTACACAAATGATTTTACTTCGTGAGACAAAATCATATTTTGTAAGTTCATACGAGCTTTGATTTTATATATTATAATAATCGTTTCGATACCTGTGTCAAAATTTGTCTCCGTTGAACGTTGCAACTCATATTAACCAAATGTTTTGTTATTTTTGAAAATATGAACAACATCCACATTTTTTTCTCTTCTCTTATTTTTTTAAGAATAGAGACTGATTAAACACATAAATAAAGAACCCAAGGTCGGCACCAAAATCTAATTTATAACTCTATTGACCAAAACTAGAAGTAAGTAAAGTGAAAATGGTACGTCAAAAACTTAAACCCTCGGTGCTAATGTAAACGATGGAATTTGTCTACAAAAATGATTTTTCATGGCTCACCCAAATTTTATTGTGTAAGTTGATACGAACTTCGATTTGATATATTATAGTACTCATTTCGATACGCGAGTCAAAAGTTATCTCTCTTAAAATTTGTAACTCATATTTGTTTCATGTTTTTTATTATTTTGGAACATGAAAACTACATCCCTTTTCTTTTTCTCTTCTCTTATATCATGTTTAATAATACAGGCTATTTGAACACATAACTAAAGAATCCTAGTTCGGCACCAATATCTCCTTTATAGCTCTATTGAATAAAACCGAAAGTAAGTAAAATAATAAAGGTATGTCAAAAAATTTAATTACCCGGTAAGTGATGTAAACGATGAAATTCGTGTACACAAATGATTTTACTTCGTGAGAAAAAATCATATTTTGTAAGTTCATACGAGCTTTCATTTTATATATTATAATAATCATTTCGATACCTGTGTCAAAATTTGTCTCCGTTGAACGTTCCAACTCATATTAACCAAATGTTTTGTTATTTTTGAAAATATGAACAACATCCACATTTTTTTCTCTTCTCTTATTTTTTTAAGAATAGAGACTGATTAAACACTTAAATAAAGAACCCTAGGTCGGCACCAAAATCTAATTTATAACTCTATTGAACAAAACCGGAAGTAAGTAAAGTGAAAATGGTACGTCAAAAACTTAAAGCCTCGGTGATGATGTAAACGATGGAATTTGTCTACAAAAATGATTTTTCATGGCGCAACCAAATTTTATTGTGTAAGTTGATACGAACTTTGATTTGATATATTATAGTACTCGTTTCGATACCCGAGTCAAAAGTTATCTCTCTTGAAATTTGTAACTCATATTTGTTTCATGTTTTTTATTATTTTGGAACATGAAAACTACATCCCCTTTCTTTTTCTCTTCTCTTATATCTTGTTTAATAATATAGGCTATTTGAACACATAACTAAAGAATCCTAGGTCGGCACCAATATCTCCTTAATAGCTCTATTGAATAAAACCGAAAGTAAGTAAAATAATAAAGGTGTGTCAAAAACTTTAATTACCCGGTAAGTGATGTAAACGATGAAATTCGTGTACACAAATGATTTTACTTCGTGAGACAAAATCATATTTTGTAAGTTCATACGAGCTTTGATTTTATATATTATAATAATCGTTTCGATACCTGTGTCAAAATTTGTCTCCGTTGAACGTTGCAACTCATATTAACCAAATGTTTTGTTATTTTTGAAAATATGAACAACATCCACATTTTTTTCTCTTCTCTTATTTTTTTAAGAATAGAGACTCATTAAACACATAAATAAAGAACCCAAGGTCGGCACCAAAATCTAATTTATAACTCTATTGACCAAAACTGGAAGTAAGTAAAGTGAAAATGGTACGTCGAAAACTTAAACCCTCGGTGCTAATGTAAACGATGGAATTTGTCTACAAAAATGATTTTTCATGGCTCACCCAAATTTTATTGTGTAAGTTGATACGAACTTCGATTTGATCTCTCTTAAAATTTGTAACTCATATTTGTTTCATGTTTTTTATTATTTTGGAACATGAAAACTACATCCCCTTTCTTTTTCTCTTCTCTTATATCTTGTTTAATAATACAGGCTATTTGAACACATAACTAAAGAATCCTAGGTCGGCACCAATATCTCCTTTATAGCTCTATTGAATAAAACCGAAAGTAAGTAAAATAATAAAGGTGTGTCAAAAACTTTAATTACCCGGTAAGTGATGTAAACGATGAAATTCGTGTACACAAATGATTTTACTTCGTGAGACAAAATCATATTTTGTAAGTTCATACGAGCTTTGATTTTATATATTATAATAATCGTTTCGAAACCTGTGTCAAAATTTGTCTCAATTGAACGTTGCAACTAATATATACCAAATGTTTTGTTATTTTTGAAAATATGAAAAACATCCACATTTTTTTCTTTTCACTTAGTTTTTTAAGAATAGAGACTGATTAAACACATAAATAAAGAACCCTAGGTCGGCACCAAAATCTAATTTATAACTCTATTGAACAAAACCGGAAGTAAGTAAAGTTAAATTGGTACGTCAAAAACTTAAACCCTCGGTGATGATGTAAACGATGGAATTTGTCTACAAAACTGATTTTTCATGGCGCAACCAAATTTTATTGTGTAGGTTGATACGAAATTCAATTTGATATATTATAGTACTCGTTTCGATACCCGAGTCAAAAGTTATCTCTCTTGAAATTTGTAACTCATATTTGTTTCATGTTTTTTATTATTTTGGAACATGAAAACTACATCCCCTTTCTTTTTCTCTTCTCTTATATCTTGTTTAATAATACAGGATATTTGAACACATAACTAAAGAATCCTAGGTCGGCACCAATATCTCCTTTATAGCTCTATTGAATAAAACCGAAAGTAAGTAAAATAATAAAGGTGTGTCAAAAACTTTAATTACCCGGTAAGTGATGTAAACGATGAAATTCGTGTACACAAATGATTTTACTTCGTGAGACAAAATCATATTTTGTAAGTTCATACGAGCTTTGATTTTATATATTATAATAATCGTGTCGATACCTGTGTCAAAATTTGTCTCCGTTGAACGTTCCAACTCATATTAACCAAATGTTTTGTTATTTTTGAAAATATGAACAACATCCACATTTTTTTCTCTTCTCTTATTTTTTTAAGAATAGAGACTGATTAAACACGTAAATAAAGAACCCTAGGTCGGCACCAAAATCTAATTTATAACTCTATTGAACAAAACCGGAAGTAAGTAAAGTGAAAATGGTACGTCAAAAACATAAACCCTCGGTGATGATGTAAATATGGAATTTGTCTACAAAAATGATTTTTCATGGCGGGAGCAAATTTTATTGCGTAAGTTGATACGAGTTCGATTTGATATATTATAGTAGTCGTTTCGATACCCGAGTCAAAAGTAATCTCTTTTGAAATTTCTAACTTATATTTGTTTCATGTTTTTTATTATTTTGGAACATGAAAACTACATCCCCTTTCTTTTTCTCTTCTCTTATATCTTGTTTAAGAATACAGGCTATTTGAACACATAACTAAAGAATCCTAGGTCGGCACCAATATCTACTTTATAGCTCTATTGAATAAAACCGAAAGTAAGTAAAATAATAAAGGTGTGTCAAAAACTTTAATTACCCGGTAAGTGATGTAAACGATGAAATTCGTGTACACAAATGATTTTACTTCGTGAGACAAAATCATATTTTGTAAGTTCATACGAGCTTTGATTTTATATATTATAATAATCGTTTCGAAACCTGTGTCAAAATTTGTCTCCGTTGAACGTTGCAACTCATATATACCAAATGTTTTGTTATTTTTGAAAATATGAAAAACATCCACATTTTTTTCTTTTCACTTAGTTTTTTAAGAATAGAGACTGATTAAACACATAAATAAAGAACCCTAGGTCGGCACCAAAATCTAATTTATAACTCTATTGAACAAAACCGGAAGTAAGTAAAGTTAAATTGGTACGTCAAAAACTTAAACCCTCGGTGATGATGTAAACGATGGAATTTGTCTACAAAACTGATTTTTCATGGCGCAACCAAATTTTATTGTGTAGGTTGATACGAAATTCAATTTGATATATTATAGTACTCGTTTCGATACCCGAGTCAAAAGTTATCTCTCTTGAAATTTGTAACTCATATTTGTTTCATGTTTTTTATTATTTTGGAACATGAAAACTACATCCCCTTTCTTTTTCTCTTCTCTTATATCTTGTTTAATAATATAGGATATTTGAACACATAACTAAAGAATCCTAGGTCGGCACCAATATCTCCTTTATAGCTCTATTGAATAAAACCGAAAGTAAGTAAAATAATAAAGGTGTGTCAAAAACTTTAATTACCCGGTAAGTGATGTAAACGATGAAATTCGTGTACACAAATGATTTTACTTCGTGAGACAAAATCATATTTTGTAAGTTCATACGAGCTTTGATTTTATATATTATAATAATCGTGTCGATACCTGTGTCAAAATTTGTCTCCGTTGAACGTTCCAACTCATATTAACCAAATGTTTTGTTATTTTTGAAAATATGAACAACATCCACATTTTTTTCTCTTCTCTTATTTTTTTAAGAATAGAGACTGATTAAACACGTAAATAAAGAACCCTAGGTCGGCACCAAAATCTAATTTATAACTCTATTGAACAAAACCGGAAGTAAGTAAAGTGAAAATGGTACGTCAAAAACATAAACCCTCGGTGATGATGTAAATATGGAATTTGTCTACAAAAATGATTTTTCATGGCGGGAGCAAATTTTATTGCGTAAGTTGATACGAGTTCGATTTGATATATTATAGTAGTCGTTTCGATACCCGAGTCAAAAGTAATCTCTTTTGAAATTTCTAACTTATATTTGTTTCATGTTTTTTATTATTTTGGAACATGAGAACTACATCCCCTCTTTTTTTCTCTTCTCTTATATCTTGTTTAAGAATACAGGCTATTTGAACACATAACTAAAGAATCCCAGGTGAGCACCAATATCTACTTTATAGCTCTACTGAATAAAACCGAAAGTAAGTAAAATAATAAAGGTGTGTCAAAAACTTTAATTACCCGGTAAGTGATGTAAACGATGAAATTCGTGTACACAAATGATTTTACTTCGTGAGACAAAATCATATTTTGTAAGTTCATACGAGCTTTGATTTTATATATTATAATAATCGTTTCGATACCTGTGTCAAAATTTGTCTCCGTTGAACGTTGCAACTCATATTAACCAAATGTTTTGTTATTTTTGAAAATATGAACAACATCCACATTTTTTTCTCTTCTCTTATTTTTTTAAGAATAGAGACTAATTAAACACATAAATAAAGAACCCTAGGTCGGCACCAAAATCTAATTTATAACTCTATTGGACAAAACCGGAAGTAAGTAAAGTGAAAATGGTACGTCAAAAACATAAACCCTCGGTGATGATGTAAATATGGAATTTGTCTACAAAAATGATTTTTCATGGCGGGAGCAAATTTTATTGCGTAAGTTGATACGAGTTCGATTTGATATATTATAGTAGTCGTTTCGATACCCGAGTCAAAAGTAATCTCTCTTGAAATTTCTAACTTATATTTGTTTCATGTTTTTTATTATTTTGGAACATGAGAACTACATCCCCTCTTTTTTTCTCTTCTCTTATATCTTGTTTAAGAATACAGGCTATTTGAACCCATAACTAAAGAATCCCAGGTCAGCACCAATATCTCCTTTATAGCTCTATTGAATAAAACCGGAAGTAAGTAAAATGGTAAAGGTGTGTCAAAAACTTTAATTACTTGGTAAGTGATGTAAACGATGAAATTTGGGTACACAATTGATTTTACTTAGTGAGCCGAAATCATATTTTGTAAGTTGATACGAGCATTGATTTTATATATTATAATAATCGTATCGATACTTGAGTCAAAAGTTTTCTCCGTTGAACGTTGAAATCATATTAACCCAATGTTTTGTTGTTTTTGAAAATGTGAACCACATCCACATTTTTTTTCCCTTCTCTTATTTTTTTAAGAATAGAGAGTGATTAAACACATAAATATAGAACCCCAAGTCGGCACCAAAATCTAATTTCAAACTCTATTGAATAAAACCGGAAGTAAGTAAAGTGAAAATGGTACGTCAGAAACTTAAAGCTTCGGTGATGAAATAAACGATGGAATTTGCCTACAAAAATGATTTTCCATGGGGAGACCAAATTTTATTCTGTAAGTTTATACGAGCTTCGATTGGATATATTATAATGGTCGTCTCGATACCAAGTCAAAAGTTATCTCCCTTGTAATTTGTAACTCATATTTGTTTCATGTTTTTTATTATTTTGGAACATGAGATCTGCATCCCCTTTCCTTTTCTCTTCTATTATATCTTGTTTAAGAATACAGGCTATTTGAACACCTAAATAAATAATCATAGGTCGGCACCCATATCTCTTTTAGAGCTCAATTCAATAAAACCGGAAGTAAGTAAAATGGTAAAGTGTGTCAAAAACTATAATTACCCGGTAAGTGATGTAACCGATGAAATTTGGGTACACAAATGATTTTACTTAGTGAGGCAAAATCATATTTTGTAAGTTGATACGAGCTTTGATTTTATATATTATAATAATCATTTCAATACTTGAGTCAAAATTTTTCTCCGTTGAACCTTGCAACACATATTAACCAAATGTTTTGTTGTTTTTGAAAATGTGAACAACATCCACATTTTTTTCTCTTCTCTTATTTTTTGAAGAATAGAGACTGATTAAAAACATAAATAAAGAACCCTAGGTCGGCACCAAAATCTAATATATAACTCTATTGAATAAAACAGGAAGTATGTAAAGTAAAAATGGTACGTTAAAAACATAAACCCTCGGTGATGATGTAAAGATGGAATTTGTCTACAAAAATGATTTTTCATGGCAGGACCAAATTTTATTGTGTATGTTGATTCGAGCTTCGATTTGATATATTGTAGTAATCGTTTCGATACCCGAGTCAAAAGTTATCTTTCTTGAAATTTGTAACTCATATATGTTTCATGTTTTTTATTATTTTGGAACATCAGAACTACGTCCCCTCTCTTTTTCTCTTCTCTTATATCTTGTTTAAGAATACAGGATATTTGAACACATAACTAAATAATCCCAGGTTGGTACCAATATCTCCTATATAGCTCTATTGAATAAAACTGGAAGTATGTAAAATGATAAAGGTGTGTCAAAAACTTTAATTACCCGGTAAGTGATGTAAACGATGAAATTCGGGTACACAAATGATTTTACTTAGTGAGACAAAATCATATTTTGTAAGTTGATACGAGCTTTGATTTTATATGTTATAATAATCGTTTCGATACCTGTGTCGAAATTTTCTCCGTTGAACGTTGCAACTCATATTAACCAAATGTTTTCTTGTTTTTGAAAATGTGACCAACATCTAAATTTTTTTTCTCTTCACTTAATTTTTTGAAGAATAGAGACTGATTAAACACATAAATAAAGAACCCTAGGTCGGCACCAAAATCTAATATATAACTCTATTGAATAAAACAGGAAGTAAGTAAAGTGAAAATGGTACGTTAAAAACATAAACCCTCGGTGATGATGTAAAGATGGAATTTGTCTACAAAAATTATTTTTCATGGCAGGAACAAATTTTATTGTGTATGTGGATACGAGCTTCGATTTGATATATTATAGTAATCGTTTTGATACCCGAGTCAAAAGTAATCTTTCTTGAAATTTGTAACAATTATTTGTTTCATGTTTTTTATTATTTTGGAACATGAGAACTACGTCCCCTTTCTTTTTCTCTTCTCTTATATCTTGTTTAAGAATACAGGCTATTTGAACACATAACTAAAGAATCCTAGGTCAACACCCATATCGCCTTTATTTCTCTATTAAATAAAACCGAAAGTAAGTAAAATGATAAAGGTGTGTCAAAACCTTTAATTACCCGGTAAGTGATTTAAAAGATGAAATTCGGGTACACAAATGATTTTACTTAGTGAGACAAAATCATATTTTGTAAGTTGATAGGAGCTTTGATTTTATATATTATAATAATCGTTTCAATACTTGAGTCAAAAAGTTTCTCCGTTGAACCTTGCAACTCATATTAACCAAATGTTTTGTTGTTTTTGAAAATGTGAACAACATCCACATTTTTTTCTCTTCTCTTATTTTTTGAAGAATAGAGACTGATTAAACACATAAATAAAGAACCCTAGGTCGGCACCAAAATCTAATATATAACTCTATTGAATAAAACAGGAAGTATGTAAAGTAAAAATGGTACGTTAAAAACATAAACCCTCGGTGATGATGTAAAGATGGAATTTGTCTACAAAAATGATTTTTCATGGCAGGACCAAATTTTATTGTGTATGTTGATACGAGCTTCGATTTGATATATTATAGTAATCGTTTTGATACCCGAGTCAAAAGTTATCTTTCTTGAAATTTGTAACTCATATTTGTTTCATGTTTTTTTATTATTTTGGAACATGAGAACTACGTCCCCTTTCTTTTTCTCTTCTCTTATATCTTGTTTAAGAATACAGGCTATTTGAACACATAACTAAAGAATCCTAGGTCAACACCCATATCGCCTTTATTTCTCTATTAAATAAAACCGAAAGTAAGTAAAATGATAAAGGTGTGTCAAAACCTTTAATTACCCGGTAATTGATTTAAAAGATGAAATTCGGGTACACAAATGATTTTACTTAGTGAGACAAAATCATATTTTGTAAGTTGATAAGAGCTTTGATTTTATATATTATAATAATCGTTCCAATACTTGAGTCAAAAGCTTTCTCCGTTGAACCTTGCAACTCATATTTAACAAATGTTTTGTTGTTTTTGAAAAAGTGAACAACTTCCACATTTTTTTCTCTTCTCTTATTTTTTGAAGAATAGAGACTGATTAAAAACATAAATAAATAACCATAGGTCAGCACCAAAATCTAATATATAACTCTATTGAATAAAATTGTAAGTAAGTAAAGTGAAAATGGTACGTCAAAGACATAAACCCTCGGTGATGATGTAAAGATGGAATTTGTCTACAAAAATGATTTTTCATGGCGGGACAAAATTTTATTGTGTAAGTTAATACGAGCTTCGATTTGATATATTATAGTAGTCGTTTCGATACCCGAGTCAAAAAATTTATATATTGAAATTTGTAACACATATTTGTTGCATGTTTTTTTATTATTTTGGAACATGACAACTACATCCCCGTTCTTTTTCTCTTCTCTTATATCTTGTTTATGAATACAGGCTATTTGAACACATAACTAAAGAATCCCAGGTCGGCACCCATATCTCCTTTATTGCTCTATTGAATAAAACTGGAAGTATGTAAAGTGATAAAGGTGTGTCAAAAACTTTCATTACCCGGTAAGTGATGTAAACGATGAAATTCGGGTACACAAATGATTTTACTTAGTGAGACAAAATCCTATTTTGTATGTTGATACGAGCATTGATTTTATATATTGTAATAATCTTTTCGATACCTGTGTTAAAAGTTGTCTCCGTTGAACGTTGCAACTCAATTAACCAAATGTTTTGTTGTTTTTGAAAATATGAACAACATCCACATATTTTTCTCTTCTCTTATTTTTTTAAGAATAGAGACTGATTAAACACATAAATAAAGAACCCTAGGTCACCACCAAAATCTAATTTATAACTCTATTGAATAAAACCGGAAGTAAGTAAAGTGATAATGGTACGTCAAAAACTTAATCCATAGGTGATGATGTAAACGATGGAATTTGTGTACAAAAATGATTTTTCATGGCGCGACCAAATTGTATTGTGTAAGTTGATACGAGCTTCGATTTGATATATTATAGTAGTCGTTTCGATACCCGAGTCAAAAGTTATCCCTCTTGAAATTTGTAATTCATATTTGTTTCATGTTTTTTATTATTTTGGAACATGAGAACTACATCCCCTTTCTATTTCTCTTCTCTTATATCTTGTTTAAGAATACAGGCTATTTGAACACATAACTAAAGAATCCCAAGTTGGTACCAATATCTCCTTTATAGCTCTATTCAATAAAACCGAAAGTATGTAAAATAATAAAGGTGTGTCAAAAACTTTAATTACCCAGTAAGTGACGTAAACAATGACATTTAGTAACACTAATGTTTTTATTTAGTGAGACAAAATCATATTTTTAAAGTTGATACGAGCTTTGATTTTATATATTATAATAATCGTTTCGATACCTGTGTTAAAAGTTGTCTCCGTTGAACATTGCAACTGATATTAACCAAATGTTTTGTTGTTTTTGAAAATATGAACAACATCCACATTTTTTTCTCTTCTCTTATTTTTTTAAGAATAGAGACTGATTAAACACATAAATAAAGAACCCTAGGTCGGCACCAAAATCTAATATATATTTCTATTGAATAAAACTGGAAGTAAGTAAAGTGAAAATGGTACGTCAAAAACATAAACCCTCGGTGATGATGTAAATATGGAATTTGTCTACAAAAATAATTTTTCATGGCGGGACCAAATTTTATTGCGTAATTTGATACGAGCTTTGATTTGATATATTATAGTAGTCGTTTCGATACCCGAGTCAAAAGTTATCTCTCTTGAAATTTCTAACTCATATTTGTTTCATGTTTTTTATTATTTTGGAACATGAGAACTACATCCCCTTTCTTTTTCTCTTCTCTTATATCTTGTTTAAGAATACAGGCTCTTTGAACACATAACTAAAGAATCCTAGGTCAACACCCATATCGCCTTTATTTCTCTATTAAATAAAACCGAAAGTAAGTAAAATGATAAAGGTGTGTCAAAACCTTTAATTACCCGGTAAGTGATTTAAAAGATGAAATTCGGGTACACAAATGATTTTACTTAGTGAGACAAAATCATATTTTGTAAGTTGATAGGAGCTTTGATTTTATATATTATAATAATCGTTCCAATACTTGAGTCAAAAGCTTTCTCCGTTGAACCTTGCAACTCATATTTAACAAATGTTTTGTTGTTTTTGAAAAAGTGAACAACTTCCACATTTTTTTCTCTTCTCTTATTTTTTGAAGAATAGAGACTGATTAAAAACATAAATAAATAACCATAGGTAAGCACCAAAATCTAATATATAACTCTATTGAATAAAATTGTAAGTAAGTAAAGTGAAAATGGTACGTCAAAGACATAAACCCTCGGTGATGATGTAAAGATGGAATTTGTCTACAAAAATGATTTTTCATGGCGGGACAAAATTTTATTGTGTAAGTTAATACGAGCTTCGATTTGATATATTATAGTAGTCGTTTCGATACCCGAGTCAAAAAATTTATATATTGAAATTTGTAACACATATTTGTTGCATGTTTTTTTATTATTTTGGAACATGACAACTACATCCCCGTTCTTTTTCTCTTCTCTTATATCTTGTTTATGAATACAGGCTATTTGAACACATAACTAAAGAATCCCAGGTCGGCACCCATATCTCCTTTATTGCTCTATTGAATAAAACTGGAAGTATGTAAAATGATAAAGGTGTGTCAAAAACTTTAATTACCCGGTAAGTGATGTAAACGATGAAATTCGGGTACACAAATGATTTTACTTCGTGAGACAAAATCATATTATGTAAGTTCATACGAGCTTTGATTTTATATATTATAATAATCGTTTCGATACCTGTGTCAAAATTTGTCTCAATTGAACGTTGCAACTAATATTAACCAAATGTTTTGTTATTTTTGAAAATATGAAAAACATCCACATTTTTTTCTTTTCACTTAGTTTTTTAAGAATAGAGACTGATTAAACACATAAATAAAGAACCCTAGGTCGGCACCAAAATCTAATTTATAACTCTATTGAACAAAACCGGAAGTAAGTAAAGTTAAATTGGTACGTCAAAAACTTAAACCCTCGGTGATGATGTAAACGATGGAATTTGTCTACAAAACTGATTTTTCATGGCTTAACCAAATTTTATTGTGTAAGTTGATACGAAATTCAATTTGATATATTATAGTACTCGTTTCGATACCCGAGTCAAAAGTTATCTCTCTTGAAATTTGTAACTCATATTTGTTTCATGTTTTTTATTATTTTGGAACATGAAAACTACATCCCCTTTCTTTTTCTCTTCTCTTATATCTTGTTTAATAATATAGGATATTTGAACACATAACTAAAGAATCCTAGGTCGGCACCAATATCTCCTTTATAGCTCTATTGAATAAAACCGAAAGTAAGTAAAATAATAAAGGTGTGTCAAAAACTTTAATTACCCGGTAAGTGATGTAAACGATGAAATTCGTGTACACAAATGATTTTACTTCGTGAGACAAAATCATATTTTGTAAGTTCATACGAGCTTTGATTTTATATATTATAATAATCGTTTCGATACCTGTGTCAAAATTTGACTCCGTTGAACGTTGCAACTCATATTAACCAAATGTTTTGTTATTTTTGAAAATATGAACAACATCCAATTTTTTTTCCCTTCTCTTATTTTTTTAAGAATTGAGACTGATTAAACACAAATAAAGAACCCTAGGTCGGCACCAAAATCTAATTTATAACTCTATTGAACAAAACCGGAAGTAAGTAAAGTGAAAATGGTACGTCAAAAACATAAACCCTCGGTGATGATGTAAATATGGAATTTGTCTACAAAAATGATTTTTCATGGCGGGAGCAAATTTTATTGCGTAAGTTGATACGAGTTCGATTTGATATATTATAGTAGTCGTTTCGATACCCAAGTCAAAAGTAATCTCTCTTGAAATTTCTAACTTATATTTGTTTCATGTTTTTTATTATTTTGGAACATGAGAACTACATCCCCTCTTTTTTTCTCTTCTCGTATATCTTGTTTAAGAATACAGGCTATTTGAACACATAACTAAAGAATCCCAGGTCAGCACCAATATCTCCTTTATAGCTCTATTGAATAAAACCGAAAGTAAGTAAAATAATAAAGGTGTGTCAAAAACTTTAATTACCCGGTAAGTGATGTAAACGATAAAATTCGTGTACACAAATGATTTTACTTAGTGAGCCGAAATCATATTTTGTAAGTTGATACGAGCATTGATTTTATATATTATAATAATCGTATCGATACTTGAGTCAAAAGTTTTCTCCGTTGAACGTTGCAACTCATATTAACCCAATGTTTTGTTGTTTTTGAAAATATGAACCATATCCACAATTTTTTTCTCTTCTCTTATTTTTTTAAGAATAGAGACTGATTAAACACATAAATAAAGAACCCTAGGTCGGCACCAAAATCTAATTTATAACTCTATTGAACAAAACTGGAAGTAAGTAAAGTGAAAATGGTACGTCAAAAACATAAACCCTCGGTGATGATGTAAATATGGAATTTTTCTACAAAAATGATTTTTCGTGGCGGGAGCAAATTTTATTGCGTAAGTTGATACGAGTTCGATTTGATATATTATAGTAGTCGTTTCGATACCTGAGTCAAAAGTAATCTCTCTTGAAATTTCTAACTTATATTTGTTTCATGTTTTTTATTATTTTGGAACATGAGAACTACATCCCCTCTTTTTTTCTCTTCTCTTATATCTTGTTTAAGAATAAAGGCTATTTGAACACATAACTAAAGAATCCCAGGTCAGCACCAATATCTCCTTTATAGCTCTATTGAATAAAACCGGAAGTAAGTAAAATGGTAAAGGTGTGTCAAAAACTTTAATTACTTGGTAAGTGATGTAAACGATGAAATTTGGGTACACAATTGATTTTACTTAGTGAGCCGAAATCATATTTTGTAAGTTGATACGAGCATTGATTTTATATATTATAATAATCGTATCGATACTTGAGTCAAAAGTTTTCTCCGTTGAACGTTGCAATCATATTAACCCAATGTTTTGTTGTTTTTGAAAATGTGAACCACATCCACATTTTTTTCCCTTCTCTTATTTTTTTAAGAATAGAGAGTGATTAAACACATAAATATAGAACCCCAGGTCGGCACCAAAATCTAATTTCAAACTCTATTGAATAAAACCGGAAGTAAGTAAAGTGAAAATGGTACGTCAGAAACTTAAAGCTTCGGTGATGATATAAACGATGGAATTTGCCTACAAAAATGATTTTCCATGGGGAGACCAAATTTTATTCTGTAAGTTTATACGAGCTTCGATTGGATATATTATAATGGTCGTCTCGATACCAAGTCAAAAGTTATCTCCCTTGTAATTTGTAACTCATATTTGTTTCATGTTTTTTATTATTTTGGAACATGAGATCTGCATCCCCTTTCCTTTTCTCTTCTATTATATCTTGTTTAAGAATACAGGCTATTTGAACACATAAATAAATAATCATAGGTCGGCACCCATATCTCTTTTAGAGCTCAATTCAATAAAACCGGAAGTAAGTAAAATGGTAAAGTGTGTCAAAAACTATAATTACCCGGTAAGTGATGTAACCGATGAAATTTGGGTACACAAATGATTTTACTTAGTGAGGCAAAATCATATTTTGTAAGTTGATACGAGCTTTGATTTTATATATTATAATAATCATTACAATACTTGAGTCAAAATTTTTCTCCGTTGAACCTTGCAACACATATTAACCAAATGTTTTGTTGTTTTTGAAAATGTGAACAACATCCACATTTTTTTCTCTTCTCTTATTTTTTGAAGAATAGAGACTGATTAAAAACATAAATAAAGAACCCTAGGTCGGCACCAAAATCTAATATATAACTCTATTGAATAAAATAGGAAGTAAGTAAAGTAAAAATTGTACGTTAAAAACATAATCCCTCGGTGATGATGTAAAAATGGAATTTGTCTACAAAAATGATTTTTCATGGCAGGACCAAATTTTATTGTGTATGTTGATTCGAGCTTCGATTTGATATATTGTAGTAATTGTTTCGATACCCGAGTCAAAAGTTATCTTTCTTGAAATTTGTAACTCATATTTGTTTCATGTTTTTTATTATTTTGGAACATCAGAACTACGTCCCCTCTCTTTTTCTCTTCTCTTATATCTTGTTTAAGAATACAGGATAGTTGAACACATAACTAAATAATCCCAGGTTGGTACCAATATCTCCTATATAGCTATATTGAATAAAACTGGAAGTATGTAAAATGATAAAGGTGTGTCAAAAACTTTAATTACCCGGTAAGTTATGTAAACAATGAAATTCGGGTACACAAATGATTTTACTTAGTGAGACAAAATCATATTTTGTAAGTTGATACGAGCTTTGATTTTATATGTTATAATAATCGTTTCGATACCTGTGTCGAAATTTTCTCCGTTGAACGTTGCAACTCATATTAACCAAATGTTTTGTTGTTTTTGAAAATGTGACCAACATCTAAATTTTTTTTCTCTTCACTTAATTTTTTGAAGAATAGAGACTGATTAAACACATAAATAAAGAACCCTAGGTCGGCACCAAAATCTAATATATAACTCTATTGAATAAAACAGGAAGTAAATAAAGTGAAAATGGTACGTTAAAAATATAAACCCTCGGTGATGATGTAAAGATGGAATTTGTCTACAAAAATTATTTTTCATGGCAGGAACAAATTTTATTGTGTATGTGGATACGAGCTTCGATTTGATATATTATAGTAATCGTTTTGATACCCGAGTCAAAAGTAATCTTTCTTGAAATTTGTAACAATTATTTGTTTCATGTTTTTTATTATTTTGGAACATGAGAACTACGTCCCCTTTCTTTTTCTCTTCTCTTATATCTTGTTTAAGAATACAGGCTATTTGAACACATAACTAAAGAATCCTAGGTCAACACCCATATCGCCTTTATTTCTCTATTGAATAAAACCGAAAGTAAGTAAAATGATAAAGGTGTGTCAAAACCTTTAATTACCCGGTAAGTGATTTAAAAGAGGAAATTCGGGTACACAAATGATTTTACTTAGTGAGACAAAATCATATTTTGTAAGTTGATAGGAGCTTTGATTTTATATATTATAATAATCGTTTCAATTCTTGAGTCAAAAAGTTTCTCCGTTGAACCTTGCAACTCATATTAACCAAATGTTTTGTTGTTTTTAAAAATGTGAACAACATCCACATTTTTTTCTCTTCTCTTATTTTTTGAAGAATAGAGACTGATTAAACACATAAATAAAGAACCCTAGGTCGGCACCAAAATCTTATATATAACTCTATTGAATATAACCGGAAGTAAGTAAAGTGAAAATGGTACGTTAAAAACATAAACCCTCGGTGATGATGTAAAGATGGAATTTGTCTACAAAAATGATTTTTCATGGCAGGACCAAATTTTATTGTGTATGTTGATACGAGCTTCGATTTGATATATTATAGTAATCGTTTTGATACCTGAGTCAAAAGTTATCTTTCTTGAAATTTGTAACTCATATTTGTTTCATGTTTTTTTATTATTTTGGAACATGAGAACTACGTCCCCTTTCTTTTTCTCTTCTCTTATATCTTGTTTAAGAATACAGGCTATTTGAACACATAACTAAAGAATCCTAGGTCAACACCCATATCGCCTTTATTTCTCTATTAAATAAAACCGAAAGTAAGTAAAATGATAAAGGTGTGTCAAAACCTTTAATTACCCGGTAAGTGATTTAAAAGATGAAATTCGGGTACACAAATGATTTTACTTAGTGAGACAAAATCATATTTTGTAAGTTGATACGAGCTTTGATTTTATATATTATAATAATCGTTCCAATTCTTGAGTCAAAAGCTTTCTCCGTTGAACCTTGCAACTCATATTAACCAAATGTTTTGTTGTTTTTGAAAAAGTGAACAACTTCCACATTTTTTTCTCTTCTCTTATTTTTTGTAGAATAGAGACTGATTAAAAACATAAATAAAGAACCATAGGTCAGCACCAAAATCTAATATATAACTCTATTGAATAAAATTGTAAGTAAGTAAAGTGAAAATGGTACGTCAAAGACATAAACCCTCGGTGATGATGTAAAGATGGAATTTGTCTACAAAAATGATTTTTCATGGCGGGACAAAATTTTATTGTGTAAGTTAATACGAGCTTCGATTTGATATATTATAGTAGTCGTTTCGATACCCGAGTCAAAAAATTTATATATTCAAATTTGTAACACATATTTGTTGCATGTTTTTTTTATTATTTTGGAACATGACAACTACATCCCCGTTCTTTTTCTCTTCTCTTATATCTTGTTTATGAATACAGGCTATTTGAACACATAACTAAAGAATCCCAGGTCGGCACCCATATCTCCTTTATTGCTCTATTGAATAAAACTGGAAGTATGTAAAATGATAAAGGTGTGTCAAAAACTTTAATTACTCGGTAAGTGATGTAAACGATGAAATTCGGGTACACAAATGATTTTACTTAGTGAGACAAAATCCTATTTTGTAAGTTGATACGAGCTTCGATTTGATATATTATAGTAGTCGTTTCGATACCCGAGTCAAAAGTTATCCCTCTTGAAATTTGTAATTCATATTTGTTTCATGTTTTTTATTATTTTGGAACATGAGAACTACATCCCCTTTCTATTTCTCTTCTCTTATATCTTGTTTAAGAATACAGGCTATTTGAACATATAACTAAAGAATCCCAAGTTGGTACCAATATCTCTTTTATAGCTCTATTCAATAAAACCGAAAGTATGTAAAATAATAAAGGTGTGTCAAAAACTTTAATTACCCAGTAAGTGACGTAAACGATGACATTTGGTAACACTAATGTTTTTATTTAGTGAGACGAAATCATATTTTGTAAGTTGATACTAGCTTTGATTTTATATATTATAACAATCATTTTGATACCTGTGTCAAATGTTGTCTCCGTTGAACGTTGCAACTCATATTAACCAAATGTTTTGTTATTTTTGAAAATATGAACAACATCCAAATTTTTTTCTCTTCTCTTATTTTTTTAAGAATAGAGACTGATTAAACACAAATAAAGAACCCTAGGTCGGCACCAAAATCTAATTTATAACTCTATGGAACAAAACCGGAAGTAAGTAAAGTGAAAATGGTACGTCAAAAACATAAACCCTCGATGATGATGTAAATATGGAATTTGTCTACAAAAATGATTTTTCATGGCAGGAGCAAATTTTATTGGGTAAGTTGATAAGTGCTTCGATTTGATATATTATAGTAGTCGTTTCGATACCCGAGTCAAAAGTTATCTCTCTTGAAATTTCTAACTTATATATGTTTCATGTTTTTTATTATTTTGGAACATGAGAACTACATCCCCTCTTTTTTTCTCTTCTCTTATATCTTGTTTAAGAATACAGGCTATTTGAACACATAACTAAAGAATCCCAGGTCAGCACCAATATCTCCTTTATAGCTCTATTGAATAAAACCGGAAGTAAGTAAAATGGTAAAGGTGTGTCAAAAACTTTAATTACTTGGTAAGTGATGTAAACGATGAAATTTGGGGACACAAATGATTTTACTTCGTGAGCCGAAATCATATTTTGTAAATTGATACGAGCATTGATTTTATATATTAAAATAATCGTATCGATACTTGAGTCAAAAGTTTTCTCCGTTGAACGTTGCAAGTCATATTAACCCAATGTTTTGTTGTTTTTGAAAATGTGAACCACATCCACATTTTTTTTTCTCTTCTCTTATTTTTTTAAGAATAGAGACTGATTAAACACATAAATATAGAACCCTAGGTCGGCACCAAAATCTAATTTCAAACTCTATTGAATAAAACCGGAAGTAAGTAAAGTGAAAATGGTACGTCAGAAACTTAAAGCTTCGGTGATGATATAAACGATGGAATTTGCCTTCAAAAATAATTTTCCATGGCGAGACCAAATTTTATTCTGTAAGTTTATACGAGCTTCGATTGGATATATTATTATGGTCGTCTCGATACCAAGTCAAAAGTTATCTCCCTTGTAATTTGTAACTCATATTTGTTTCATGTTTTTTATTATTTTGGAACATGAGATCTGCATCCCCTTTCCTTTTCTTTTCTATTATATCTTGTTTAAGAATACAGGCTATTTGAACACATAAATAAATAACCATAGGTTGGCACCCATATCTCTTTTAGAGCTCAATTCAATAAAACCGGAAGTAAGTAAAATGGTAAAGTGTGTCAAAAACTATAATTACCCGGTAAGTGATGTAACCGATGAAATTTGGGTACACAAATGATTTTACTTAGTGAGGCAAAATCATATTTTGTAAGTTGATACGAGCTATGATTTTATATATTATAATAATCGTTTCAATACTTGAGTCAAAAGTTTTCTCCGTTGAACCTTGTAACTCATATTAACCAAATGTTTTGTTGTTTTTCAAAATGTGAACAACATCCACATTTTTTTCTCTTCTCTTATTTTTTGAAGAATAGAGACTGATTAAAAACATAAATAAAGAACCCTAGGTCGGCACCAAAATCTAATATAATTCTATTGAATAAAACAGGAAGTAAGTAAAGTAAAAATGGTACGTTAAAAACATAAACCCTCGGTGATGATGTAAAGATGGAATTTGTCTACAAAAATGATTTTTCATGGAAGGACCTAATTTTATTGTGTATGTTGATACGAGCTTCGATTTGATATATTGTAGTAATCGTTTCGATACCCGAGTCAAAAGTTATCTTTCTTGAAATTTGTAACTCATATTTGTTTCATGTTTTTTATTATTTTGGAACATCAGAACTACGTCCCCTCTCTTTTTCTCTTCTCTTATATCTTGTTTAAGAATACAGGATATTTGAACACATAACTAAATAATCCGAGGTCGGTACCAATATCTCCTATATAGCTCCATTGAATAAAACTGGAAGTATGTAAAATGATAAAGGTGTGTCAAAAACTTTAATTACTCGGTAAGTTATGTAAACGATGAAATTCGGGTACACAAATGATTTTACTTAGTGAGACAAAATCATATTTTGTAAGTTGATACGAGCTTTGATTTTATATATTATAATAATCTTTTCGATACCTGTGTCGAAAGTTTCTCCGTTGAACGTTGCAAATCATATTAAACAAATGTTTTGTTGTTTTTTAAAATTTGACCAACATCTAAATTTTTTTTCTCTTCTCTTAATTTTTTGAAGAATAGAGACTGATTAAACACATAAATAAAGGACCCAAGGTCGTCAACAAAATCAAATATATAACTCTATTGAATAAAACAGGAAGTAAGTAAAGTGAAAATGGTACGTTAAAAACATAAACCCTCGGTTATGATGTAAAGATGGAATTTGTCTACAAAAATGATTTTTCATGGCAGGACCGAATTTTATTGTGTAAGTTGATACAAGCTTCGATTTGATATATTGTAGTAATCGTTTCGATACCCGAGTCAAAAGTTATCTTTCTTGAAATTTGTAACAATTATTTGTTTCATGTTTTTTATTATTTTGGAACATGAGAACTATGTCCCCTTTCTTTTTCTCTTCTCTTATATCTTGTTTAAGAATACAGGCTATTTGAACACATAACTAAAGAATCCTAGGTCAACACCCATATCGCCTTTATTTCTCTATTGAATAAAACCGAAAGTAAGTAAAATGATAAAGGTGTGTCAAAACCTTTAATTACCCGGTAAGTGATTTAAAAGAGGAAATTCGGGTACACAAATGATTTTACTTAGTGAGACAAAATCATATTTTGTAAGTTGATAGGAGCTTTGATTTTATATATTATAATAATCGTTTCAATACTTGAGTCAAAATGTTTCTCTGTTGAACCTTGCAACTCATATTAACCAAATGTTTTGTTGTTTTTGAAAATGTGAACACCATCCACATTTTTTTCTCTTCTCTTATTTTTTGAATAATAGAGACTGATTAAACACATAAATAAAGAACCCTAGGTCGGCACCAAAATCTAATATATAACTCTATTGAATAAAACAGGAAGTAAGTAAAGTGAAAATGGTACGTTAAAAACATAAACCCTCGGTGATGATGTAAAGATGGAATTTGTCTACAAAAATGATTTTTCATGGCAGGACCAAATTTTATTGTGTATGTTGATACGAGCTTCGATTTGATATATTATAGTAATCGTTTTGATACCCGAGTCAAAAGTTATCTTTCTTGAAATTTGTAACAATTATTTGTTTCATGTTTTTTTATTATTTTGGAACATGAGAACTACGTCCCCTTTCTTTTTCTCTTCTCTTATATCTTGTTTAAGAATACAGGCTATTTGAACACATAACTAAAGAATCCTAGGTCAACACCCATATCGCCTTTATTTCTCTATTGAATAAAACCGAAAGTATGTAAAATGATAAAGGTGTGTCAAAACCATTAATTACCCGGTAAGTGATTTAAAAGATGAAATTCGGGTACACAAATGATTTTACTTAGTGGGACAAAATCATATTTTGTAAGTTGATAGGAGCTTTGATTTTATATATTATAATAATCGTTTCAATACTTGAGTCAAAAAGTTTCTCCGTTGAACCTTGCAACTCATATTAACCAAATGTTTTGTTGTTTTTGAAAATGTGAACAACATCCACATTTTTTTCTCTTCTCTTATTTTTTGAAGAATAGAGACTGATTAAACACATAAATAAAGAACCCTAGGTCGGCACCAAAATCTAATATATAACTCTATTGAATAAAACAGGAAGTAAGTAAAGTGAAAATGGTACGTTAAAAACATAAACCCTCGGTGATGATGTAAAGATGGAATTTGTCTACAAAAATGATTTTTCATGGCAGGACCAAATTTTATTGTGTATGTTGATACGAGCTTCGATTTGATATATTATAGTAATCGTTTCGATACCCGAGTCAAAAGTTATCTTTCTTGAAATTTGTAACTCATATTTGTTTCATGCTTTTTATTATTTTGGAACATGAGAACTACGTCCCGTTTCTTTTTCTCTTCTCTTATATCTTGTTTATGAATACAGGCTATTTGAACACATAACTAAAGAATCCCAGGTCGGCACCCATATATCCTTTATTGCTCTATTGAATAAAACTGGAAGTATGTAAAATGATAAAGGTGTGTCAAAAACTTTAATTACCCGGTAAGTGATGTAAACGATGGAATTCGGGTACACAAATGATTTTACTTAGTGAGACAAAATCCTATTTTGTAAGTTGATACGAGCTTTGATTTTATATATTATAATAATCATTTCGATACCTGTGTCGAAATTTTCTCCGTTGAACGTTGCAACTCATATTAAACAAATGTTTTGTTGTTTTTGAAAATGTGAACAACATCCTAATTTTTTTCCTCTTCTCTTAATTTTTTGAAGACTAGAGACTCATTAAACACATAAATAAAGAACCCTAGGTCGGCACCAAAATCTTATATATAACTCTATTGAATAAAATTGGAAGTATGTAAAGTGAAAATGGTACGTCAAAGACATAAACCCTCGGTGATGATGTAAAGATGGAATTTGTCAACAAAAATGATTTTTCATGGCGGGACAAAATTTTATTGTGTAAGTTGATACGAGCTTCGATTTGATATATTATAGTAGTCGTTTCGATACCCAAGTCTAAAACTTTATCTATTGAAATTTGTAACACATATTTGTTGCATGTTTTTTTATTATTTTGGAAGATGACAACTACATCCCCGTTCTTTTTCTCTTCACTTATATCTTGTTTATGAATACAGGCTATTTGAACACATAACTAAAGAATCCCAGGTCGGCACCCATATATCCTTTATTGCTCTATTGAATAAAACTGGAAGTATGTAAAATGATAAAGGTGTGTCAAAAACTTTAATTACCCGGTAAGTGATGTAAACGATGAAATTCGGGTACACAAATGATTTTACTTAGTGAGACAAAATCCTATTTTGTAAGTTGATACGAGCATTGATTTTATATATTTTAATAATCTTTTCGATACCTGTGTTAAAAGTTGTCTCCGTTGAACGTTGCAACTCAATTAAATAAATGTTTTGTTGTTTTTGAAAATATGAACAACATCCACATATTTTTCTCTTCTCTTATTTTTTTAATAATAGAGACTGATTAAACACATAAATATAGAACCCTAGGTCACCACCAAAATCTAATTTATAACTCTTTTGAATAAAACCGGAAGTAAGTAAAGTGAAAATGGTACGTCAAAAACTTAATTCATAGGTGATGATGTAAACGAGGGAATTTGTGTACAAAAATGATTTTTCATGGCGCGACCAAATTGTATTGTGTAAGTTGATACGAGCTTCGATTTGATATATTATAGTAGTCGTTTCGATACCCGAGTCAAAAGTTATCCCTCTTGAAATTTGTAATTCATATTTGTTTCATGTTTTTTATTATTTTGGAACATGAGAACTACATCCCCTTTCTTTTTCTCTTCTCTTATATCTTGGTTAATAATACAGGCTATTTGAACACATAACTAAAGAATCCCAAGTTGGTACCAATATATCCTTTATAGCTCTATTGAAAAAAATCGAAAGTATGTAAAATAATAAAGGTGTGTCAAAAACTTTAATTACCCAGTAAGTGACGTAAACGATGACATTTCGTAACACAAATGTTTTTATTTAGTGAGACGAAATCATATTATTAAAGTTGATACGAGCTTTGATTTTATATATTATAATAATCGTTTCGATACCTGTGTTAAAAGTTGTCTCCGTTGAACGTTGCAACTGATATTAACCAAATGTTTTGTTGTTTTTGAAAATATGAACAACATCCACATTTTTTTCTCTTCTCTTATTTTTTTAAGAATAGAGACTGATTAAACACATAAATAAAGAACCCTAGGTCGGCACCAAAATCTAATATATATTTCTATTGAATAAAACTGGAAGTAAGTAAAGTGAAAATGGTACGTCAAAAACATAAACCCTCGGTGATGATGTAAATATGGAATTTGTCTACAAAAATGATTTTTCATGGCGGGACCAAATTTTATTGCGTAATTTGATACGAGCTTCGATTTGATATATTATAGTAGTCGTTTCGATACCCGAGTCAAAAGTTATCTCTCTTGAAATTTCTAACTCATATTTGTTTCATGTTTTTTATTATTTTGGAACATGAGAACTACATCCCCTTTCTTTTTCTCTTCTCTTATATCTTGTTTAAGAATACTGGCTATTTGAACACATAACTAAAGAATCCGAGGTCGGCACCAATATCTCCTTTATAGCTCTATTGAATAAAACCGAAAGTAAGTAAAATAATAAAGGTGTGTCAAAAACTTTAATTACCCAGTAAGTGATGTAAACGATGAAATTCGGGTACACAAATGATTTTACTTAATGAGACAAAATCATATTTTGTAAGTTGATACTAGCTTTGATTTTATATATTATAACAATCATTTTGATACCTGTGTCAAATGTTGTCTCCGTTGAACGTTGCAACTCATATTAACCAAATGTTTTGTTATTTTTGAAAATATGAACAACATCCAAAATTTTTTTCTCTTCTCTTATTTTTTTAAGAATAGAGACTGATTAAACACAAATAAAGAACCCTAGGTCGGCACCAAAATCTAATTTATAACTCTATTGAACAAAACCGGAAGTAAGTAAAGTGAAAATGGTACGTCAAAAACATAAACCCTCGATGATGATGTAAATATGGAATTTGTCTACAAAAATGATTTTTCATGGCAGGAGCAAATTTTATTGGGTAAGTTGATACGAGCTTCGATTTGATATATTATAGTAGTCGTTTCGATACCCGAGTCAAAAGTTATCTCTTTTGATATTTCTAACTTATATTTGTTTCATGTTTTTTATTATTTTGGAACATGAGAACTACATCCCCTCTTTTTTTCTCTTCTCTTATATCTTGTTTAAGAATACAGGCTATTTGAACACATAACTAAAGAATCCCATGTCAGCACCAATATCTCCTTTATAGCGCTATTGAATAAAACCGAAAGTAAGTAAAATGGTAAAGGTGTGTCAAAAACTTTAATTACTTGGTAAGTGATGTAAACGAAGAAATTTGGGTACACAAATGATTTTACTTAGTGAGCCGAAATCATATTTTGTAAGTTGATACGAGCATTGATTTTATATATTAAAATAATCGTATCGATACTTGAGTCAAAAGTTTTCTCCGTTGAACGTTGCAACTCATATTAACCCAATGTTTTGTTGTTTTTGAAATGTGAACCATATCCACATTTTTTTTCTCTTCTCTTATTTTTTTAAGAATAGAGATTGATTAAACACATAAATATAGAACCCTAGGTCGGCACCAAAATCTAATTTCAAACTCTATTGAATAAAACCGGAAGTAAGTAAAGTGAAAATGGTACGTCAGAAACTTAAAGCTTTGGTGATGATATAAACGATGGAATTTGCCTTCAAAAATAATTTTCCATGGCGTGACCAAATTTTATTCTGTAAGTTGATACGAGCTTCGATTGGATATATTATAATGGTCGTCTCTATACCAAGTCAAAAGTTATCTCTCTTGTAATTTGTAACTCATATTTGTTTCATGTTTTTTATTATTTTGGAACATGAGATCTACATCCCCTTTCCTTTTCTCTTCTATTATATCTTGTTTAAGAATACAGGCTATTTGAACACATAAATAAATAATCATAGGTCGGCACCCATATCTCTTTTAGAGCTCAATTCAATAAAACCGGAAGTAAGTGAAATGGTAAAGTGTGTCAAAAACTATAATTACCAGGTAAGTGATGTAACCGATGAAATTTGGGTACACAAATGATTTTACTTAGTGAGGCAAAATCATATTTTGTAAGTTGATACGAGCTATGATTTTATATATTATAACAATCATTTTGATACCTGTGTCAAATGTTGTCTCCGTTGAACCTTGCAACTCATATTAACCAAATATTTTGTTGTTTTTGAAAATGTGAACAACATTCACATTTTTTTCTCTTCTCTTATTTTTTGAAGAATAGAGACTGATTAAAAACATAAATAAAGAACCCTAGGTCGGCACCAAAATCTAATATATAACTCTATTGAATAAAACATGAAGTAAGTAAAGTAAAAATGGTACGTTAAAAACATAAACCCTCGGTGATGATGTAAAGAAGGAATTTGTCTACAAAAATGATTTTTCATGGCAGGACCAAATTTTATTGTGTATGTTGATACGAGCTTCGATTTGATATATTATAGTAATCGTTTCGATACCCGAGTTAAAAGTTATCTTTCTTGAAATTTGTAACTCATATTTGTTTCATGTTTTTATTATTTTGGAACATCAGAACTACGTCCCCTCTCTTTTTCTCTTCTCTTATATCTTGTTTAAGAATACAAGATATTTGAACAAATAACTAAATAATCTCAGTTCAGTACCAATATCTCCTATATAGCTCTATTGAATAAAAATGGAAGTATGTAAAATGATAAAGGTGTGTCAAAAACTTTAATTACCCGGTAGGTGATGTAAACGATGAAATTCGGGTACACAAATGATTTTACTTTGTGAGACAAAATCATATTTTGTAAGTTGATACGAGCTTTGATTTTATATATTACAATAATCGTTTCGATACCTGTGTCAAAAGTTTCTCCGTTGAACGTTGCAACTCATATTAAACAAATGTTTTGTTGTTTTTGAAAATGTGAACAACATCTAAATTTTTTTTCTCTTCTCTTAATTTTTTGAAGAATAGAGACTGATTAAACACATAAATAAAGAACCCTAGGTCGGCACAAAAATCTAATATATAACTCTATTGAATAAAACAGGAAGTAAGTAAAGTGAAAATGGTACGTTAAAAACATAAACCCTCGGTGATGATGTAAAGCTGGAATTTGTCTACAAAAATGATTTTTCATGGCAGGACCAAATTTTATTGTGTATGTTGATACGAGCTTCGATTTGATATATTGTAGTAATCGTTTCGATACCCGAGTCAAAAGTTATCTTTCTTGAAATTTGTAACTCATATTTGTTTCATGTTTTTTATTATTTTGGAACATCAGACTACGTCCCCTTTCTTTTTCTCTTCTCTTATATCTTGTTTAAGAATACAGGATATTTGAACACATAACTAAATAATCCCAGGTCGGTACCAATATCTCCTATATAGCTCTATTGAATAAAACTGGAAGTATGTAAAATGATAATGGTGTGTCAAAAACTTTAATTACCCGGTAAGTGATGTAAACGATGAAATTCGGGTACACAAATGATTTTACTTAGTGAGACAAAATCATATTTTGTAAGTTGATACGAGCTTTGATTTTCTATATTATAATAATCATTTCGATACCTGTGTCAAAAATTGTCTCCGTTGAACTTTCCAACTCATATTAACCAAATGTTTTGTTGTTTTTGAAAATGTGAACAACATCCACTTTTTTTTCTCTTCTCTTATTTTTTGAAGAATAGAGACTGATTAAACACATAAATAAAGAAACCTAGGTCGGCACCAAAATCTAATATATAACTCTATTGAATAAAACAGGAAGTAAGTAAAGTGAAAATGTTACGTTAAAAACATAAACCCTCGGTGATGATGTAAAGATGGAATTTGTCTACAAAAATGATTTTTGATGGCAGGACCAAATTTTATTGTGTATGTTGATACGAGCTTCGATTTGATATATTATAGTAATCGTTTTGATACCCGAGTCAAAAGTTATCTTTCTTGAAATTTGTAACTCATATTTGTTTCATGTTTTTTTATTATTTTGGAACATGACAACTACATCCCCTTTCTTTTTCTCTTCTCTTATATCTTGTTTAAGAATACAGGCTATTTGAACACATAACTAAAGAATCCTAGGTCAACACCCATATCTCCTTTATTTCTCTATTGAATAAAACCGAAAGTAAGTAAAATGATAAAGGTGTGTCAAAAACTTTAATTACCCGGTAAGTGATTTAAAAGATGAAATTCGGGTACACAAATGATTTTACTTAGTGAGACAAAATCATATTTTGTAAGTTGATAGGAGCTTTGATTTTATATATTATAAGAATCGTTTCAATACTTGAGTCAAAAATTTTGTCCGTTGAACTTTGCAACTCATATTAACCAAATGTTTTGTTGTTTTTGAAAATGTGAACACCATCCACATTTTTTTCTCTTCTCTTATTTTTTGAAGAATAGAGACTGATTAAACACATAAATAAAGAACCCTAGGTCGGCACAAAAATCTAATATATAACTCTATTGAATAAAACAGGAAGTAAGTAAAGTGAAAATGGTACGTTAAAAACATAAACCCTCGGTGATGATGTAAAGCTGGAATTTGTCTACAAAAATGATTTTTCATGGCAGGACCAAATTTTATTGTGTATGTTGATACGAGCTTCGATTTGATATATTGTAGTAATCGTTTCGATACCCGAGTCAAAAGTTATCTTTCTTGAAATTTGTAACTCATATTTGTTTCATGTTTTTTATTATTTTGGAACATCAGACTACGTCCCCTTTCTTTTTCTCTTCTCTTATATCTTGTTTAAGAATACAGGATATTTGAACACATAACTAAATAATCCCAGGTCGGTACCAATATCTCCTATATAGCTCTATTGAATAAAACTGGAAGTATGTAAAATGATAATGGTGTGTCAAAAACTTTAATTACCCGGTAAGTGATGTAAACGATGAAATTCGGGTACACAAATGATTTTACTTAGTGAGACAAAATCATATTTTGTAAGTTGATACGAGCTTTGATTTTCTATATTATAATAATCATTTCGATACCTGTGTCAAAAATTGTCTCCGTTGAACGTTCCAACTCATATTAACCAAATGTTTTGTTGTTTTTGAAAATGTGAACAACATCCACATTTTTTTCTCTTCTCTTATTTTTTGAAGAATAGAGACTGATTAAACACATAAATAAAGAAACCTAGGTCGGCACCAAAATCTAATATATAACTCTATTGAATAAAACAGGAAGTAAGTAAAGTGAAAATGTTACGTTAAAAACATAAACCCTCGGTGATGATGTAAAGATGGAATTTGTCCACAAAAATGATTTTTCATGGCAGGACCAAATTTTATTGTGTATGTTGATACGAGCTTCGATTTGATATATTATAGTAATCGTTTTGATACCCGAGTCAAAAGTTATCTTTCTTGAAATTTGTAACTCATATTTGTTTCATGTTTTTTTATTATTTTGGAACATGACAACTACATCCCCTTTCTTTTTCTCTTCTCTTATATCTTGTTTAAGAATACAGGCTATTTGAACACATAACTAAAGAATCCTAGGTCAACACCCATATCTCCTTTATTTCTCTATTGAATAAAACCGAAAGTAAGTAAAATGATAAAGGTGTGTCAAAAACTTTAATTACCCGGTAAGTGATTTAAAAGATGAAATTCGGGTACACAAATGATTTTACTTAGTGAGACAAAATCATATTTTGTAAGTTGATAGGAGCTTTGATTTTATATATTATAAGAATCGTTTCAATACTTGAGTCAAAAATTTTGTCCGTTGAACTTTGCAACTCATATTAACCAAATGTTTTGTTGTTTTTGAAAATGTGAACACCATCCACATTTTTTTCTCTTCTCTTATTTTTTGAAGAATAGAGACTGATTAAACACATAAATAAAGAACCATAAGTCAGCACCAAAATGTAATATATAACTCTATTGAATAAAACTGGAAGTAAGTAAAGTGAAAATGGTACGTCAAAGACATAAACCCTCGGTGATGATGTAAAGATGGAATTTGTCTACAAAAATGATTTTTCATGGCTGGACAAAATATTTTTGTGTAAGTTGATACGAGCTTCGATTTGATATATTATAGTAGTCGTTTCGATACCCGAGTCAAAAGTTATCTTTCTTGAAATTTGTAACTCATATTTGTTTCATGTTTTTTTATTATTTGGGAACATGACAACTACATCCCCTTTCTTTTTCTCTTCTCTTATATCTTGTTTAAGAATACAGGCTATTTGAACACATAACAAAAGAATCCCAGGTCGGCACCCATATCTCCTTTATAGCAATATTGAATAAAACCGAAAGTAAGTAAAATAATAAAGGTGTCAAAAACTTTAATTACCTAGTAAGTGATGTAAACGATGAAATTCGGGTACACAAATGATTTTACCTAGTGAGACAAAATCCTATTTTGTAAGTTGATACAAGCATTGATTTTATATATTGTAATAATCTTTTCGATACCTGTGTTAAAAGTTGTTTCCGTTGAACGTTGCAACTCAATTAACCAAATGTTTTGTTGTTTTTGAAAATATGAACAACATCCACATATTTTTCTCTTCTCTTATTTTTTTAAGAATAGAGGCTGATTAAACACATAAATATAGAACCCTAGGTCAGCACCAAAATCTTATTTATAACTCTATTGAATAAAACCGGAAGTAAGTAAAGTGAAAATGGTACGTCAAAAACTTAATCCATCGGTGATGATGTAAACGATGGAATTTGTGTACAAAAATGATTTTTCATGGCGCGACCAAATTTTATTGGGTAAGTTGATACGAGCTTCGATTTGATATATTATAGTAGTCGTTTCGATACCCGAGTCAAAAGTTATCTCTCTTGAAATTTCTAACTCATATTTGTTTCATGTTTTTTATTATTTTGGAACATGAGAACTACATCCCCTTTCTTTTTCTCTTCTCTTATATCTTGTTTAAGAATACAGGCTCTTTGAACACATAACTAAAGAATCCCAGGTCGGCACCAATATCTCCTTTATAGCTCTATTGAATAAAACCGAAAGTAAGTAAAATAATAAAGGTGTGTCAAAAACTTTAATTAACCAGTAAGTGATGTAAACGATGAAATTCGGGTACACAAATGATTTTACTTAGTGAGACAAAATCCTATTTTGTAAGTTGATACAAGCATTGATTTTATATATTGTAATAATCTTTTCGATACCTGTGTTAAAAGTTGTTTCCGTTGAACGTTGCAACTCAATTAACCAAATGTTTTGTTGTTTTTGAAAATATGAACAACATCCGCATATTTTTCTCTTCTCTTATTTTTTTAAGAATAGAGGCTGATTAAACACATAGATATAGAACCCTAGGTCAGCACCAAAATCTAATTTATAACTCTATTGAATAAAACCGGAAGTAAGTAAAGTGAAAATGGTACGTCAAAAACTTAAACCCTCGGTGATGATGTAAACGATGGAATTTGTCTACAAAAATGATTTTTCATGGCGCAATCAAATTTTATTGTGTAAGTTGATACGAACTTCGATTTGATATATTATAGTACTCGTTTCGATACCCGAGTCAAAAGTTATCTCTCTTGAAACTTGTAACTCATATTTGTTTCATGTTTTTTATTATTTTGGAACATGAAAACTACATCCCCTTTCTTTTTCTCTTCTCTTATATCTTTTTTAATAATACAGGCTATTTGAACACATAACTAAAGAATCCTAGGTCGGCACCAATATCTCCTTTAGAGCTCAATTCAATAAAACCGGAAGTAAGTAAAATGGTAAAGTGTGTCAAAAACTTTAATTACCCGTAAAGTGATGTAAACGATGAAATTTGGGTACACAAATGATTTTACTTAGTGAGACGAAATCATATTTTGCAAGTTGATACGAGCTTTGATTTTATATATTATAATTATCGTTTCGATACCTGAGTCAAATGTTTTCTCCATTGAACGTTGCAACTCATATTAACCAAATGTTTTAGTGTTTTTGAAAATGTGAACAACATCCAAATTTTTTTTCTCTTCTCTTAATTTTTTTAAGAATAGAGACTGATTAAACACATAAATATAGAACCGTAGGTCGGCACCAGAATCTAATTTATAACTCTATTGAATAAAACCGGAAGTATGCAAAGTGAAAATGGTACGTCTAAAATTTTAACCCTCGGTGATGATGTAAACGATGGAATTTGTGTACAAAAAAGATTTTCCCTGGCGGGAGCAAATTTTATTCTGTAAGTTGATACGAGCTTTGATATGATATATTATAGTAGTCGTTTCGATACCCGAGTCTAAAGTTATCTCTTTTGAAATTTCTAACTCATATTTGTTTCATGTTTTTTATTATTTTGTAACATGAGAACTGCATCCCCTCTCTTTTTCTCTTCTGTTATATCTTGTTTAGGAAGAGAGGCTATTTGAACACATAACTAAAGAATCCTAGGTCGGCACCAATATCACCTTTATAGCTCTATTGAATAAAACCGGAAGTAAGTAAAATGGTAAAGGTGTGTCAAAAACTTTAATTACCTCGTAAGTGATGTAAAAGATGAAATTTGGGTACAAAAATGATTTTCATGGCGGGAGAAAATTTAATTCTGTAAGTTGATACGAGCTTCGATTTGATATATTATAGTAGTTGTTTCGATACCTAATCAAAAGTTATCTCTCTTGACATTTGTAACTAATATTTGTTTCATGTTTTTTATTATTTCGGAACATGAGAACTGCATCCCCTTTCCTTTTCTCTGCTGTTATATCTTGTTTAAGAATACAGGCTATTTGAACACATAACTAAAGAATCCTAGGTCGGCAACAATATCTCCTTTATAGCTCTATTGACTAAAACCGGAAGTAAGTAAAATGGTAAAGGTGTGTCAAAAACTTTAATTACCTGGTAAGTGATGTAAACGATGAAATTTGGGTACACAAATGATCTTACTTAGTGAGCCAAAATCATATTTTGTAAGTTGATACGAGCATTGATTTTATATATTATAATAATCGTATCGATTCTTGCGTCAAAAGTTTTCTCCGTTGAACGTTGCAACTCATATTAACCGAATGTTTTGTTGTTTTTCAAAATGTGAACCACATCCACATTTTTCTCTCTTCTCTTATTTTTTTTAAGAATAGGGACTGATTAAACACATAAATATAGAACCCTAGTTTGGTACCAGAATATAATTTCTAACTCTATTGAATAAAATCGGAAGTAAGTAAAGTGAAAATGATACGTTAGAAACTTAAAGCTTCTGTGATGATATAAACGATGAAATTTGGGGACAGAAATGATTTTTCATGGCGGGAGCAAATTTAATTCTCTAAGTTGATACAAGCTTCAATTTGATATATTATAGTAGTCGTTTCGATACCGAGTCAAAAGTTATCTCTCTTGAAATTTGTAACTCATATTTGTTTCAGGTTTTTTATTATTTCGGAACATGAGATCTGCATCCCCTTTCCTTTTCTCTTCTGGTAAATCTTGTTTACGAATACAGGTTATTTGACAACATAACTAAAGAATCATAGGTCGGCACCCATATCTCCTTTAGAGCTCTATTGAATAAAAACGGAAGTAAGTAAAATGGTAAACGTGTGTCAAAAACTTTAATTACCCGGTAAGTGATGTAAACGATGAAATTTGGGTACACAATTGATTTAAATTAGTGAGCCAAAATCATATTTTGTAAGTTGATACAAGCTTTGATTTTATATATTAGAATAATCGTATCGATTATTGAGTCAAATGTTTTCTCCGTTGAACGTTGCAACTCATATTAACCAAATGTTTTGTTGTTTTTGAAAATGTGAACCACATCCACATTTTTTTCTCATCTCTTATTTTTTTAATAAAAGAGATGGACTAAACACATAAATATAGAACCCTAGGTCGGCACCAGAATCTAATTTCTAACTCTATTGAATAAAACCGGAAGTAAGTAAAGTGAAAATGGTACTTTGGAAACTTAAAGCTTCGGTGATGATATAAACGATGGAATTTGTCTACAAAAATGATTTTCCATGGCGAGACCAAATTTTATTCTGTAAGTTGATACGAGCTTCGATTTGATATATTATAGTAGTCATTTCGATACCGAGTCAAAAGTTATCTCTCTTGAAATTTGTAACTCATATTTGTTTCTTGTTTTTGATTATTTCGGAACATGAGAACTGCATCCCCTTTCCTTTTCTCTTCTGTTATATCTTGTTTAAGAATACAGGCTATTTGAACACATAACTAAAGAATCATAGGTCGGCACCCATATCTCCTTTAGAGCTCTATTGAATAAAACCGGAAGTAAGTAAAATGGTAAAGGTGTGTCAAAAACTTTAATTACCCGGTAAGTGATGTAAATGATGAAATTTGGTTACATAAATGATTTTACTTAGGGAGACGAAATCATATTTTGTAAGTTGATACGAGCTTTGATTTTATATATTATAATAATCGTTTCGATACCCGAGTCAAATGTTTTCTCCGTTGAACGTTGCAACTCATATTTACCAAATGTTTTGTTGTTTTTGAAAATGTGAACTACATCCAAATTGTTTTTCTCTTCTCTTAATTTTTTTAAGAATAGAGACTGATTAAACTCATAAATATAGAACCCTAGGTCTGCACCAAAATCTAATTTATAACTCTATTGAATAAAACCAGAAGTAAGCAAAGTGAAATTGGTACGTCAAAAATTTAAACCCTCGGTGATTATGTAAACGATGGAATTATGTACAAAAATGATTTTCCATGGCGGGAGCAAACTTTATTCTGTAAGTTGATACGAGCTTCGATTTGATATATTATAGTAGTCGTTTCGATACCCGAGTCAAAAGTTATCTCTTTTTAAATTTGTAACTCATATTTGTTTCATGTTTTTTATTATTTTGGAACAAGAGAACTGGAACCCCTTTCTTTTTCTCTTCTGTTATATCTTTTTAAGAATACAGGCTATTTGAACACATAACTAAAGAATCCTAGGTCGGCACCTATATCTACTTTATTGCTCTATTGAATAAAACCGGAAGTAAGTAAAATGATAAAGGTGTGTAAAAAAACATTAATTGCGCGATAAGTGATGTAAATGATGAAATTCGGGTACACAAATGATTTTACTTAGTGAGACAAAATCATATTTTTTAAGTTGATACGAGCTTTGATTTTATATATTATAATAATCGTTTCGATACCTATGTCAAAAGTTGTCTCCGTTGAACCTTGCAACTCATATTAACCAAATGTTTTGTTGTTTTTGAAAATGTGAACAACATCCACATTTTTTTTCTCTTCTCTTATTTTTGGAAGAATAGTGACTGATTAAACACATAAATAAAGAACCCTAGGTTGACACCAAAATCTAATATATAACTCTATTGAATAAAACCGGAAGTAAGTAAAGTGAAAATGGTACGTCAAAAACTTAAAGCTTCGGTGATGATGTAAACGATAGAATTTGTCTACAAAAATGATTTTCCATGGCAAGACCAAATTTTATTCTATAAGTTGATACGACCTTCGATTTGATATATTATAGTAGTCGTTTCGTTACCGAGTCAAAAGTTATTGATACTTATTTTCGCAAGTGTATGAATCGTTCAAGTAATAAAGTGTACAAAAAGTACGGATATCGAACCCACAAGGAATGGCGTTACTAAGTACCGAAATTGACTAACCCTAATTTTATTTGAAAACCGAATTGTTGAAATTGTTTTAAAAGAAAATTAACATAAAATTAAACGCAAATAAAAAATTTAATGTTGTTCACAAATTATTAAAAATTCTAAGGCATTTGATTTCGCTAAATCAATTCAATTCGATTTCAAGTCATGTTATATGAGAATCAAAGTTAAAAGTGATGGTTGGAAAACCCAAACTTATCTAATACTCTCTCTCAAGTTATATTAGAATTACTTATCTATGAAAACCAACTATATTTCTATGAAGATTTAATCACAAATAAGCACATTACGATTTATGGAATTTCTAGAATAACCACATACATCATGCATTAGGTGTCAAACTCGCATTCAACATACGGTATTTATCAAAAGAAGCATTCATTACCCATCTCCTCTCGGTCTCAATATAATGCAACAAATCATCTAAATCTTGATCAGAAATTTAAAAGCATTAAGCATGGAAACAAATACTCAACTTGAAAACAATGAATTCATATAACAATAACAAAAGAAATCAGATTTCCTTGATTTAACTACATCATAGCCTTAGCAAAAACGAATTAGTTCATAACGAAAATAAGAACAAATATATTCTCAATTGAATCCATGAACAAACAATCTGAATAAAATGCAGAAAATAAAATCTAAGGAGAAGAGATGAAGAACTCTTGAAGATGAAGACTTGGTAGCAACAATGGTGATGATCCTTCAAGCTTCTCCAACCTTTCTCTCCAAAATTTCCTTTTCTCCTCCAAAAATAACTTAGATGTGCTCTCTCGGCCGTCCCCCTCTTTCTCCATCATATTGTATATATAGATCTAGGGTTTGGGGGCAATTTTGGAACAAAACAACACAAAAATGTGTTTTCGGACGAAACTCGCTGGCGGCGAGATTTTTGGAAAATATTTTTTTTTGGTTTTCCGATTTTGGCCGGCGGCCAAATTAATGTGGCCAGAGGCTAGATGCATTTGGCCTACGGCAAGATTATTTGGCCGGCGGCGAGATGAATTTACCAAAATTTGTGCTCTCGGGAATATTTTCGCCCAGCTTTCCATAGGATTTTTGTCGGCAGCGAGATTAATCTAGCCGACGGTGGGAGTTCTAAATTTTGAAACTTTGTTTTCTTTTTATTTTCACTCAATCCCGATCATTGAACTTTGTCCCAAACTTCTCCAAAATCATGATTTTACCTGAAATTGCACTTTAAACATGAAATACCCATGAAATGACATTTGTGGATTAAATAATCAAGTAAACGCAATTTTCACACAAATATCAACATTTAAATCATAACAAAAATGCAATAATTTGACTCTTATCAACAACCCCCAACCAGCTTCTTGCTAGTCTCTAGCAAGAACAGAGATATATGAATAATTTCAAAGGAGACATTAAAAGAAAAATTCAAAGGAAATTTATTCTATTTACAACATTACATTAAGCGTATGCAATAAGCCTTTAAACCCCTAGGCGGCCCTAGTAGGACGAGTTGTAGTCTCGTGAGGGATTCCAGTGATGATACCCACAAACATCTTACCTATAACTATCCTAACTTAAAACAATAAAATCACATAACAAATAATTTGCACAAATGTCTCAAAAATTGTAAATAACACCCAACATATAGAATAATTAAATGTCACCTAAGCTTTAAGAAATCTCAAATGCCAATTTCACTTTTTTTATTGACTCTTAAACATCCATCAAACCACAAACCAATAGCCATAATTTCCGGATAATATTATGCAGAACATCCACAAACAAAAAGGTGAAATCTCAAACTCCATAGGCTCACTCTTCAAAACTCTCTCCACTAATGAAGGAAAAATACACCACTTCGGATCAATAGGACTTTATGAGGCTTGTAATGTTAGGCTTAGGTATTTGGTTAAGAAAGAACGGGAAGTGTCAAAATACAAATAATAGCACTTATTAGATTAAACACAACCAATTAAGTAAAAGAGTAACACCATTTAACCCAAATTGTTTGTTCCGATCATAACCCATTTGTCCAAAGATAAACCAACTTCTTCCTCAAATTTTTTTTCACCTGAGTATATCAATCACTAACACTCTTTTATTTACTAGAGTGTGAAGGCCTTTTTTTCTCTTTTTTTTCTTTTTTTTCTCTTTTTTTTTCTTTTTTTTCTTTTTTTTAAACACAACCCCAACCAATTTCTTCCAATATATGTGAAAGAATTATTATTTTATTTTATTTTTTATTCCATCCTTACTCCAATTACTCTTGAAAAGTTTGTGTTCAAAATTAAGTGCTCTTAACAAATAAGGTAGGAATTATATATATATATTGGCTAAACAAAGGGTAGGTTATAGAAGGCAAAAAAAGAAAGAAAAATAAGGCTAACAATATATTTACATAGGCTCAAAGAGGTAACTAGTGATATAAAGATAACAAGGTAGGCTAAAAATGGCACAATCGATCCAAAAATGGCCTACATCATATCCTAAAGAGTGCAATTCCAAATTATTTCGCCTCAAGAGGTTTTCAAATGAGTTCTAGAGTTTGTTGAGATCACAAAAATGTCCATGAAAAACTCTCACATAAGGCTTCTCTAAGCATTTAGACTAATCAACCAAATCATAAAACGTACCAAAAGAGTGGCCAACTTGGTAAAATCAACATTTGATATTATCTTTAAACCGAAGCAAAATTTAATGTCTTCTAAAAGCTTCTTGTTATCACAATCACATTATTATCATCAATGTGCAAATTAAAACAAGTAAAATTGCAATTGAGAGAAAAATAAAATAAAATAAACATAAACATAAACATAAATAAATAAAAATAAGATAATAAACAAATAAAAGAAATTAAATCAAGATGCAAAAAAAATAAAATAAATGGAAAATCAAAATTAAACACAAATAAAACTACTAAAAAAATGAAGGGAAGAAAAGATTTACCATTTACCGCACCCCCAACCAAAACCTTACATTGTCCTCGATGTAAGAAAGAAAAACTGCAAATGGCTTCTTTTTTTTTTTTACATGCAAGACAAATAAAATAAGCAAATTTAATTAAAAATAAAATTATCATAAAATGAAGTGCAGAATTTAAAATTTCTAAAATAAAATGAGATAAAAGATGAGAAAACAAATCTGATGGGTTGCCTCCCATTAAGCGCTTTAAGTTATAGTCATTAGCTAGACTTTCTATCATTCTTTCTGCTTGCTGAATTCTCTGTCAAAATATGGCTTCAACCGTTGTCCATTTACCTTGAAAGTTCGCTTTATTTCATGACTGATCTCAACTGCTCCATAAGGAAACACCTTGGTTACTAGAAAAGGTCCTGACCAACGAGATTTTAGCTTTCGAGGAAAAAGTCTGAGACGAGAATTATAAAGAAGCACTTTCTGTCCCACCTCAAAGTTTCGCATCAAAATGTGCTTATCATGCCAAACCTTCATCTTGTCCTTGTATATTCGGGAATTCACATAAGCACCATTCCTCATTTCATCCATCTCATTTGTTGTAGATTTCACAAGGCAAGCTTCTAGTGGTAGCAATGGAGTTCTCTCCTCTTGTCAAGAGTGTTAATTTGAAAACAAGAATGTACCTCACTTGGAAATTTCATTGCTTCAAAAAAATCAAAAGTCACTTGTTCATCTTGCACCCGTAGAATGAGTTTTCCTTGCTGAACATCAATCAATGTTTTTCCAGTTGCAAGGAATGGTCTCCCCAATATCAATGGTACCTCTCTATCTTCCTCCATGTCAAGCACCACGAAATCTATAGGGAAAATAAATTTGTCAACTTTAATTAATACATCCTCAATTACCCCTCGAGGATATTTCATCGATCGATCCGCTAATTGTAGAGAGATTGAAGTGGGCTTCACTTCTCCCAGGCCTAGTTTTCTGAAAATAGAAAGTGGCATCAAATTAATGCTTGCTCCTAAATCACATAGGACTTTATCAAAATTGCAACTTCCTATAGTACAAGGTATAGTAAAACTCCCTGGGTCTTTCAATTTCTGTGGAAGTTTTCTTTGAAGAACTGCACTACACTCCTCATTTAGCATGACAGTTTCATAATCTCCCAGCTTCCTCTTCTTTGATAGAATTTCTTTCATGAATTTTTCATACTTGGGCATTTGTTCCAACATCTCTGCAAAAGGAATGTTAATATGCAATTTCTTAAAAATATCCAAAAATTTATCAAATTGATTATCAAGCTTTCTCTTATTCAATCTTTGAGGATATGGGATAGGAGACTCATATTTCGCATATGGGGAAGGTTGAACATCTTGGGATATTGATGGCTTTTCTTTAGATTCTTCCATATTTTTCTCCAAATCTGTTTGTTTCTTCTCTTAGGGTTGGTAGGAAGATGATGACGGTTTGAATCCCCCTTGATTATTTCCCCATGACAAATTTGGATGATTTCTCCAACCTTGATTGTAGGTGTTCGAGTATGGGTTATGTTGAGGTTTTTGGAAATTTGAAACATAATTTGCTTGCTCAGCATTTGGTGAAGCAAATGGATTTCCAACTTGGCACTCGATACTAGCATGATTTCCACCACATAAATCACATTGTGCAGTTGGTTTGGATTCGAATTTGGATGACAAAGAATCCATCTTTCTTGAAAGAACAACAACTTGAGCCGTCAAAGCATTCACTAAATCAATTTCATGCACTACTGCTGGTCTTTTTGCAATTACCTGCTCTGAATGCCACTGATTGTTATTTTCTGCCATAATCTCTAACAACTCATGAGCATCCTCCGGTGTTTTTCCCATTAAAGACCCTCCAGCCGCAGCATTAATCATTGCACGATAGTTTGAAACCAACCCATTATAAAATGTAGAGACTTGCAGCCAAACTGGTATACCATGATGTGGGCACTTCCTCAACATTTCTTTGAATCTTTCCCAAGCTTCATACAATGATTCTTGGTCATACTGTGTAAAAGATGTGATTTCATTCCTCAATTTTGCCGTCTTAGCAGGAGGAAAGAACTTGGACAAGAATTTCTGAACCAACTCATTCCATGTTGTAATTAATCTCAGTGGTAATGAGTTTAGCCACTCCTTGGCTTTATCCCGAAGTGAAAAAGGAAAAACCCTCAATCTTACAGCATCTTTAGACATACCATTTATCTTGTAAAGATCACACACCTCCAGAAAGTAAGCAATATGTGCATTTGGATCATCCTTTGACATTCCCCCAAACTGATTTGATTGAACCATTTGGATAAAGGATGGTTTTATCTCAAATTTTTTGGCTTGAACAGTTGGCCTCCTTATACCCGAAGTAGTTCCAGCAACATTAGGCGTAGCATAATCCTTTAAAGCTCTATGATTTCCACCTCCCTCAACAGATGGTGGATCCATGGCTGATTGTTTATTAGGAGCTGAGGTTGAAAGCCTTCTCTCTCGGTTTAGACGCCTATATGTTCTATCAATCTCTGGATCAAATGGAAGAAGGTTAAGGCTTCTTGTACGTCTCATACAAAAATCCTACAAACAGAAAATCAACTAGCACAAAAACAACACAAAGTTACCTTTTTTTTATGATAAATAAAATAGAAAAATAAACAAAATTAAAAATGAACCAATGATAAAGCAAATTAACTTCAAATTAAAACTAAGATTAGGTAGTATCGATATTAATAAAATCAAACCATTCCCCAGCAACGGCGCCAAAAACTTGATGCTTATTTTCGCAAGTGTACGAATCGTTCACGTAATAAAGTGTACAAAAAGTACCGATATCGAACCCACAAGGAATGGCGTTACTAAGTACCGAAATTGACTAACCCTAATTTTATTTGAAAACCGAATTGTTGAAATTGTTTTAAAAGCAAAATAACATAAAACTAAACGCAAATAAAAAATTTAATGTTGTTCACAAATGATTAAAAACGCTAAGGCATTTGATTTCACTAAATCAATTCAATCCGATTTCAAGTTATGTTATATGAGAATCAAAGTTAAAAGTGATGGTTGAAAAACCCAAACTTATCTAATACTCTCTCTCAAGTTATATTAGAATTACTTATCTATGAAAACCAACTATATTTCTAACAAGATTTAATCATAAATAAGCCCATTACGATTTATGGAATTTCTAGAATAACCACATACATCATGCATTAGGTGTCAAACTCGCATTCAACATACGGAACATGGTACGTCAAAAACTTAAACCCTCGGTGATGATGTAAACGATGGAATTTGTGAAGAAAAATGATTTTTCATGGCGGGAACAAATTTAATTCTGTATGTTGATACGAGCTTCGATTTGATATATTATAGTAGTCATTTCGATACCCGAGTCAAAAGTTATCTCTCTTGAAATTTGTAACTCATATTTGTTTCATGTTTTTTATTATTTTGGAACATGAGAACTGCATCCCCTTTCTTTTTCTCTTCTATTATATCTTGTTTAAGAATACAGGCTATTTGAACACATAACTAAAGAATCCTAGGTCGGCACCTATATCTCCTTTATTGCTCTATTGAATAAAACCAGAAGTACGTAAAATGGTAAAGGTAAATCAAAAAATTTAATTACCTGGTAAGTGATGTAAACGATGAAATTCGGGTACACAAATGATTTTACTCAGGGAGACAAAATCATATTTTGTAAGTTGATACGAGCTTTGATTTTATATATTATAATAATCGTTTTGATATCTGCGTCAAATGTTTTCTCAGTTGAACGTTGCAACTCATATTAACCAAATGTTTTTTTTTGTTTTTGAAAATGTGAACTACATCCAAAAATAATTTCTCTCCTCTTAATTTTTTTAAGAATAGAGACTGATTAAAAACATATATATAGAACCCTAGGTCGGCACCAAAATCTAATTTATAACTCTATTGAATAAAATAGGAAGTAATTAAAGTGAAAATGGTACGTCAAAAAAATAAACCCTCAGTGATGATGTAAACGATGGAATTTGTGTACAAAAATGATTCTCCATGGCGGGAGCAAATTGTATCCTGTAAGTTGATACGAGCTTCGATTTGATATATTATAGTAATTGTTTCGATACCCCAGTCAAAGTTATCTCTTTTGAAATTTGTAACTCATATTTGTCTCATGTTTTTTATTATTTCGGAACATGAGAACTGCATCCCCTTTCCTTTTATATTCTCTTATATCTTGTTTAAGAATACAGGCTATTTGAACACATAATTAAAGAATCCTAGGTCGGCACCCATATCTTCTTTTATAGCTCTATTGAATATAACCGGAAGTAAGTAAAATGGTAAAGTTGTGTCAAAAACTTTAATTACGGTGTAAGTGATGTAAACGATGAAATTCGGGTACACAAATGATTTTACTCAGGGAGACAAAATCATATTTTGTAAGTTGATACCAGCTTTGATTTTATATATTATAATAATCGTTTCGATACCTGACTCAAAAGTTTTCTCCGTTGAACGTTGCAACTCATATTAACCAATTGTTTTGTTGTTTTTGAAAATGTGAACAACATCCACATTTTTTTTCTCTTCTATTAATTTTTTTAAGAATAGAGACTGATTAAAAACATAAATATAGAACCCTAGGTCGGCACCAAAATCTAATTTATAACTCTATTGAATAAAACCGGAAGTAAGTAAAGTGAAAATGGTACGTAAAAAACATAAACCATCGGTGATGATGTAAACGATGGAATTTGTGTACAAAAATGATTTTCCATGGCGGGAGCAAATTGTATACTGTAATTTGATACGAGCTTCGATTTGATATATTATAGTAATTGTTTCGATACCCGAGTCAAAAGTTATCTCTTTTGAAATTTGTAACTCATATTTGTTTCATGTTTTTTTATTTTTTCGGAACATGAGAACTACATCCCCTTTCCTTTTATCTTCTACTATATCTTGTTTAAGAATACAGGCTATTTGAACACATAACTAAAGAATCCTAGGTCGGCACCCATATCTCCTTTATAGCTATATTGAATAAAACCGGAAGTAAGCAAAATGGTAAAGGTGTGTCAAAACCTTTAATTACCCGATAAGTGATGTAAACGATGAAATTTGGGTACACAAATGATTTAACTTAGTGAGACGAAATCATATTTTGTAAGTTGATACTAGCTTTGAATTTACATATTATAATAATCGTATTGATACTTGAGTCAAAACTTTTCTCCGTTGAACGTTGCAACTCATATTAACCAAATGGCATTTGTCTACAAAACTGATTTTTCATGGGGGGACCAAATTTTATTTTGTAAGTTGATACGAGCTTCGATTTGATATATTATAATAGTCGTTTCGATACCCGAGTCAAAAGTTATCTCTTTTGAAATTTGTAACTCATATTTGTTTCATGTTTTTTTTTATTTTGGAACATGAAAACTGCATCCCTTTTCTTTTTCTCTTATGTTATATCTTGTTTAAGAATATAGGCAATTTGAACACATAACTAAAGTATCCCAGGTGGGCACTAATATCTTCTTTATAGCTCTATTAAATAAAACCGAAAGTAAGTAAAATAATAAAGGTGTGTCAAAAACTTTAATTACTCGGTAAGTGATGTAAACGATGAAATTTGAGTACACAAATGATTTAACTTAGTGAGACGAAATCATATTTTATAAGTTGATACGAGCTTTGATTTTATATATTATAATAATTGTATAGATGCTTGAGTCAAAAGTTTTCTCCGTTGAACGTTGCAACTCATATTAACCAAATGTTTTGTTGTTTTTGAAAATGTGAACAACATCCACATTTGTTTTCTCTTATCTTATTTTTTTAAGAATAGAGACTGATTAAACACATAAATATAGAATCCTAGGTCGGCACCAAATTCTAATTTATAACTCTATTGAATAAAACCGCAAGTAAGTAAAGTGAAAATGGTACGTCAAAAACATAAACCCTCGGTGTTGATGTAAACGATGGAATTTGTGTACAAAAATGATTTTCCATGGCGGGAAATTTTTGTATCCTGTAATTTGATACGAGGTTCGATTTGATATATTATAGTAGTTGTTTCGATACCCTAGTCAAAAGTTATCTCTTTTGAAATTTCTAACTCATATTAGTTTCATGTTTTTTGTTATTTCGGAACATGAGAACTACATCCCCTTTCCTTTTCTCTTCTATTATATCTTGTTTAAGAATACAGGCTATTTGAACACATAACTAAAGAATCCTAGGTCGTCACCCATATCTCCTTTATAGCTCTATTGAATAAAACCGGAATTAAGCAAAATGGTAAAGGTGTGTCAAAAACTTTAATTACCTGGTAAGTGATGTAAACAATGAAATTTTGGTACACAAATGATTTAACTTAGTGAGACGAAAAGATATTTTGTAAGTTGATACGAGCTTTGATTTTATATATTATAATAATCGTATCGATACCTGAGTCAAATGTTTTCTCCGTTAAACGTTGCAACTCATATTAACCAATTGTTTTGTTGTTTTTGAAAATGTGAACAACATCCCCATTTTTTTTCTCTTCTATTAATTTTTTTAAGAATAGAGACTGATTAAAAACATAAATATAGAACCCTAGGTCAGCACCAAAATCTAATTTATAGCTCTATTGAATAAAACCGGAAGTAAGTAAAGTGAAAATGGTACGTAAAAAATATAAACCATCGGTGATGATGTAAATGATGGAATTTGTGTTCAAAAATGATTTTCCATGGCGGGAGCAAATTCTATCCTGTAATTTGATACGAGCTTCGATTTGATATATTATAGTAATTGTTTCGATACCCGAGTCAAAAGTTATCGCTTTTGAAATTTGTAACTCATATTTGTTTCATGTTTTTTATTTTCTCGGAACATGAGAACTGCATCCCCTTTCCTTTTATCTTCTATTATATCTTGTTTAAGAATACATGCTATTTGAACACATTATTAAAGAATCCTAGGTCGGCACCCATATCTCCTTTATAGCTCTATTGAATATAACCGGAAGTAAGTAAAATGGAAAAGTTGTGTCAAAAACTTTAATTACCCGGTAAGTGATGTAAACGATGAAATTTAGGTACACAAATGATTTAACTTAGTGAGACGAAATGATATTTTGTAAGTTGATACTAGCTTTGATTTTATATATTATAATAATCGTATCGATACTTGACTCAAAAGTTTTTTCCGTTGAACGTTGTAACTCATATTAACCAAATGTTTTGTTGTTTTTGAAAATGTGAACTACATCCACATTTTTTTTCTCTTCTATTAATTTTTTAAGAATAGAGACTGATTAAACACATAAATATAGAACCCTAGGTTGGCACCAAAATCTAATTTATAACTCTATTGATTAAAACCGGAAGTAGGTAAAGTGAAAATGGTACGTCAAAAACATTAACCCTCGGTGATGATGTAAATGATGGAATTTGTGTACAAAAATGATTTTCCATGGCGGGAGAAAATTTTGTCCTGTTACTTGATACGTGCTTTGATTTAATATATTATAGTAGTTCTTTCGATACCCAAGTCAAAAGTTATCTCTTTTAAAATTTGTAACTCATATTTGTTTCATGTTTTTTATTATTTCGGAGCATGAGAACTCCATACCCTTTCCTTTTCTCTTCTATTATATCTTGTTTAAGAATACAGGCTATTTGAACAAATAACTAAGGAATCTTAGGTCGGCACCCATATCTCCTTTATAGCTCTATTGAATACAACCGGAAGAAAGTAAAATGGTAAAGGTGTGTCAAAAACTTTAATTACTCGGTAAGTGATGTAAACGATGAAATTTGGGTACACCAATGATTTAACTTAGTGACACGAAATCATATTTTGTAAGTTGATACTAGCTTTGAATTTACATATTATAATAATCGTATTGATACTTGAGTCAAAAGTTTTTTCCGTTGAACGTTGCAACTCATATTAACCAAATGGCATTTGTCTACAAAACTGATTTTTCATGGGAGGACCAAATTTTATTCTTTAAGTTGATACGAGCTTCGATTTGATATATTATAATAGTCGTTTCGATACCCGAGTCAAAAGTTATCTCTTTTGAAATTTGTAACTCATATTTGTTTCATGTTTTTTTATTATTTTGGAACATGAAAACTGCATCCCTTTTCTTTTTCTCTTATGTTATATCTTGTTTAAGAATATAGGCTATTTGAACACATAACTAAAGTATCCCAGGTGGGCACCAATATCTCTTTTATAGCTCTATTGAATAAAACCGAAAGTAAGTAAAATAATAAAGGTGTGTCAAAAACTTTAATTACTCGGTAAGTGATGTAAACGATGAAATTTGGGTACACAAATGATTTAACTTAGTGAGACGAAATCATATTTTATAAGTTGATACGAGCTTTAATTTTATATATTATAATAATTGTATAGATGTTTGAGTCAAAACTTTTCTCGATTGAACGTTGCAACTCATATTAACCAAATGTTTTGTTGTTTTTGAAAATGTGAACAACATCCACATTTGTTTTCTCTTATCTTATTTTTTTAAGAATAGAGACTGATTAAACACATAAATATAGAATCCTAGGTCGGCACCAAATTCTAATTTATAACTCTATTGAATAAAACCGGAAGTAAGTAAAGTGAAAATGGTACGTCAAAAACATAAACCCTCGGTGATGATGTAAACGATGGAATTTGTGTACAAAAATGATTTTCCCAGGCGGGAAAATTTTTTATCCTGTAAGTTGATACGAGGTTCAATTTGATATATTATAGTAGTTGTTTCGATACCCGAGTCAAAAGTTATCTCTTTTGAAATTTCTAACTCATATTTGTTTCATGTTTTTTATTATTTCGGAACATGAGAACGCATCCCCTTTCCTTTACTCTTCTATTATATCTTGTTTAAGAATATAGGCTATTTGAACACATAACTAAAGAATCCTAGGTCGGCACCCATATCTTCTTTATAGCTCTATTGAATAAAACCGGAATTAAGCAAAATGGTAAAGGTGTGTCAAAAACTTTAATTACCCGGGAAGTGATGTAAACGATGAAATTTGGGTACACAAATGATTTAACTTAGTGAGACGAAAAGATATTTTATAAGTTGATACGAGCTTTGATTTTATATATTATAATAATCGTATCGATACCTGAGTCAAATGTTTTCTCCGTTGAACGTTGCAACTTATATTAACCAAATGTTTTGTTGTTTTTGAAAATGTGAACAACATCCACATTTTTTTTCTCTTCTCTTAATTTTTTTAAGAATAGAGACTGATTAAACACATAAATATAGAAACCTAGGTTGGCACCAAAATCTAATTTATAACTCTATTGAATAAAACCAGAAGTAAGTAAAGTTAAAATGGTACGTCAAAAACATAAACCCTCGGTGATGATGTAAACGATGGAATTTGTGTACAAAAATGATTTTCCATAGCGGGAGAAAATTTTATCCTGTAAGTTGATACGATCTTTGATTTGATATATTATAGTAGTTGTTTCGATACCCGAGTCAAAAGTTATCTCTTTTGAAATTTCTAACTCATATTTGTTTAATGTGTTATATTATTTCGGAACATGAGAACTACATCCCCTTTCCTTTTCTCTTCTATTATATCTTGTTTAAGAATACAGGCTATTTGAACACATAACTAAAGAATCCTAGGTCGGCACCCATATCTCTTTTATAGCTCTATTGAATAAAACCGGAATTAAGCAAAATGGTAAAGGTGTGTCAAAAACTTTAATTACCCGGGAAGTGATGTAAACGATGAAATTTGGGTACACAAATGATTTAAATTAGTGAGATGAAAAGTTATTTTATAAGTTGATACGAGCTTTGATTTTATATATTATAATAATCGTATCGATACCTGAGTCAAATGTTTTCTCCGTTAAACGTTGCAACTCATATTAACCAAATGTTTTGTTGTTTTTGAAAATGTGAACTACATCCACATTTTTTTCTCATCTCTTCATTTTTTTGAGAATAGAGACTGATGAAACACATAAATATAGAAACCTAGGTCGGCACCAAAATCTAATTTATAACTCTATTGAATAAAACCGGAAGTAAGTAAAGTTAAAATGGTACGTCAAAAACATAAACCCTCGGTGATGATGTAAACGATGGAATTTGTGTACAAAAATGATTTTCCATGGCGGGAGAAAATTTTATCCTCTAAGTTGATACGATCTTTGATTTGATATATTATAGTAGTTGTTTCGATACCCGAGTCAAAAGTTATCTCTTTTGAAATTTCAAACTCGTATTTGTTTAATATGTTATATTATTACGGAACATGACAACTGCATCCCCTTTCCTTTTCTCTTCTGTTATATCTTGTTTAAGAATACAGGCTTTTTTAACACATAACTAAAGAATCCTAGGTCGGCACCCATATCTCCTTTATAGCTATATTGAATAAAACCGTAAGTAAGCAAAATGGTAAAGGTGTGTCAAAAACATTAATTACCCAGTAAGTGAGGTAAACGATGAAATTTTGGTACACAAATGATTTAACTTAGTGAGACGAAATCATATTTTGTAAGTTGATACTAGCTTTTATTTTATATATTATAATAATCGTATCGATACTTGAGTCAAAAGTTTTCTCCGTTGAACGTTGTAACTCATATTAACCAAATGTTTTGTTGTTTTCGAAAATGTGAACTACATCCACATTTTTTTTCTCTTCTCTTAATTTTTTTAAGAATAGAGACTGATTAAACACATAAATATAGAAACCTAGGTTGGCACCAAAATCTAATTTATAACTCTATTGAATAAAACCGGAAGTAAGTAAAGTTAAAATGGTACGTCAAAAACATAAACCCTCGGTGATGATGTAAACGATGGAATTTGTGTACACAAATTATTTTCCATGGCGGGAGAAAATTTTATCCTGTAAGTTGATACGATCTTTGATTTGATATATTATATTAGTTGTTTCGATACCCGAGTCAAAAGTTATCTCTTTTGAAATTTCTAACTCATATTTGTTTAATGTGTTATATTATTTCGGAACATGAGAACTACATCCCCTTTCCTTTTCTCTTCTATTATATCTTGTTTAAGAATACAGGCTATTTGAACACATAACTAAAGAATCCTAGGTCGGCACCCATATCTCTTTTATAGCTCTATTGAATAAAACCGGAAGTAAGCAAAATGGTAAAGGTGTGTCAAAAACTTTAATTACCCGATAAGTGATAGAAACGATGAAATTTGGGTACACATATGATTTAACTTAGTGAGACGAAATCATATTTTGTAAGTTGATACTAGCTTTGATTTTATATATTATAATAATCGTATCGATACTTGAGTCCAACGTTTTCTCCGTTGAACGTTGTAACTCATATTAACCAAATGTTTTGTTGTTTTCGAAAATGTGAACTACATCCACATTTTTTTTCTCTTCTCTTAATTTTTTTATGAATAGAGACTGATTAAACGCATAAATATAGAACCCTAGGTCGGCACCAAAATCTAATTTATAACTCTATTGAATAAAACAGGAAGTTAGTAAAGTGAAAATGTTACGTTAAAAACATAAACCCTCGGTGATGATGTAAAGATGGAATTTGTCTACAAAAATGATTTTTCATGGCAGGACCAAATTTTATTGTGTATGTTGATACGAGCTTCGATTTGATATATTATAGTAATCGTTTTGATACCTGAGTGAAAAGTTATCTCTTTTGAAATTTCTAACTCATATTTTTTTCATGTTTTTTATTATTTCGGAACATGAGAACTGCATCCCCTTTCCTTTTCTCTTCTATTATATCTTGTTTAATAATACAGGCTATTTGAACAGTTAAGTAAATAATCCTAGGTCGGCACCCATATCTCCTTTATAGCTCTATTGAATAAAACCGGAATTAAGCAAAATGGTAAAGGTGTGTCAAAAACTTTAATTACCCGGGAAGTGATGCAAACGATGAAATTTGGGTACACAAATGATTTAGCTTAGTGAGACGAAAAGATATTTTATAAGTTGATACGAGCTTTGATTTTATATATTATAATAATAGTATCGATACCTGAGTCAAATGTTTTCTCCGTTAAACGTTGCAACTCATATTAACCAAATGTGTTGTTGTTTTTGAAAATGTGAACTACATCCAAATTTTTTTTCTCTTCTCTTAATTTTTTTAAGAATAGAGACTGATTAAACACATATATATAGAACCCTAGGTCGGCACCAAAATCAAATTTATAACTCTATTGAACAAAACCGGAAGTAAGTAAAGTGAAAATGGTACGTCAAAAAAAATAAACCATCGGTGATGATGTAAACGATGGAATTTGTGTACAAAAATGATTTTCCATGGCGGGAGCAAATTGTATCCTGTAAGTTGATACGAGCTTCGATTTGATATATTATAGTAATTGTTTCGATAACCGAGTCAAAAGTTATCTCTTTTAAAATTTGTAACTCATATTTGTTTCATGTTTTTTATTATTTCGGAACATGAGAACTGCATCCCCTTTCTTTTTCTCTTCTGTTATATCTTGTTCAAGAATACAGGCTATTTGAACAGTTAACTAAATAATCATAGGTCGGCACCCATATCTCCTTTATAGCTCTATTGAATAAAACTGGAATTAAGCAAAATCGTAAAGGTGTGTCAAAAACTTTAATTACCCGGGAAGTGATGCAAACGATGAAATTTGGGTACACAAATGATTTAGCTTAGTGAGACGAAAAGATATTTTATAAGTTGATACGAGCTTTGATTTAATATATTATAATAATCGTATCGATACCTGAGTCAAATGTTTTCTCCGTTAAACGTTGGAACTTATATTAACCAAATGTTTTGTTGTTTTTTAAAATGTGAACTACATCCAAATTTTTTTAAGAATAGAGACTGATTAAACACATATATATAGAACCCTAGGTCGGCACCAAAATCAAATTTATAACTCTATTGAACAAACCCGGAAGTAAGTAATGTGAAAATGGTACGTCAAAAAAATAAACCCTCGGTGATGATGTAAACGATGGAATTTGTGTACAAAAATGATTCTCCATGGCGGGAAAAGTTTTTATCCTATAAGTTGATACGAGGTTTGATTTGATATATTATAGTAGTTGTTTCGATACCCGAGTTAAAAGTTATCTCTTTTGAAATTTCTAACTCATATTTGTTTCATGTTTTTTATTATTTCGTAACATGAGAACTGCATCCCCTTTCCTTTTCTCTTCTGTTATATCTTGTTTGAGAATACAGGCTATTTTAACACATAACTAAAGAATCCTTGGTCGGCACCCATATCTCCTTTATAGCTCTATTGAATAAAACCGTAAGTAAGCAAAATGGTAAAGGTGTGTCAAAAACTTTAATTACCCGGTAAGTGATGTAAACGATGAAATTTTGGTACACAAATGATTTAACTTAGTGAGACGAAATCATATTTTGTAAGTTGATACTAGCTTTTATTTTATATATTATAATAATCCTATCGATACTTGAGTCAAAAGTTTTCTCCGTTGAACGTTGTAACTCATATTAACCAAATGTTTTGTTGTTTTCGAAAATGTGAACTACATCCACATTTTTTTTCTCTTCTCTTAATTTTTTTAAGAATACAGACTGATTAAACACATAAATATAGAACCCTAGGTCGGCACCAAAATCTAATTTATAACTCTATTGAATAAAACCGGAAGTAAGTAAAGTGAAAATGGTACGTCAACAACATAAACCCTCGGTGATGATGTAAACGATGGAATTTGTGTACAAAAATGATTTTCCATGGGGGGAGCGAATTGTATCTTGTAAGTTGATACGAGCTTCAATTTGATATATTACAGTAATTGTTTCGATACCCGAGTCAAACGTTATCTCTTTTGAAATTTGTAACTGATATTTGTTTCATGTTTTTTATTATTTCGGATCATGAGAACTGCATCCCCTTTCCTTTTCTCTTCTGTTATATCTTGTTTAAGAATACAGCCTATTTGAACACATAACTAAAAAATCCTAGGTCGGCACCCATATCTCCTTTATAGCTCTATTGAATATAACCGGAAGTAAGTAAAATGGTAAAGGTGTGTCAAAAACTTTAATTACCCGGTAAGTGATGCAAACGATGAAATTTTGGTACACAAATGTTTTAACTTAGTGAGACTAAATCATATTTTGTAAGTTGATACTAGCTTTGATTTTATATATTTTAATAATTGTATGGATACTTGAGTCAAAAGTTTTCTCCGTTGAACGTTGCAACTTATATTAACCAAATGTTTTGTTGTTTTTGAAGATGTGAACAACATCCACATTTTTTTTCTCTTCTCTTAATTTTTTTAAGAATAGAGACTGATTAAACACATAAATATAGAAACCTAGGTTGGCACCAAAATCTAATTTATAACTCTATTGAATAAAACCGGAAGTAAGTAAAGTTAAAATGGTACGTCAAAAACATAAACCCTCGGTGATGATGTAAACGATGGAATTTGTGTACAAAAATGATTTTCCATAGCGGGAGAAAATTTTATCCTGTAAGTTGATACGATCTTTGATTTGATATATTATAGTACTTGTTTCGATACGCGAGTCAAAAGTTATCTCTTTTGAAATTTCTAACTCATATTTGTTTAATGTGTTATATTATTTCGGAACATGAGAACTACATCCCCTTTCCTTTTCTCTTCTATTATATCTTGTTTAAGAATACAGGCTATTTGAGCACATAACTAAAGGATCCTAGGTCGGCACCCATATCTCCTTTATAGCTCTATTGAATAAAACCGGAAGTAAGCAAAATGGTAAAGGTGTGTCAAAAACTTTAATTACCCGATAAGTGATGTAAAAGATGAAATTTGGGTACACATATGATTTAACTTAGTGAGACAAAATCATATTTTGTAAGTTGATACTAGCTTTGATTTTATATAATATAATAATCGTATCGATACTTGAGTCAAACGTTTTCTCCGTTGAACGTTGTAACTCATATTAACCAAATGTTTTGTTGTTTTCGAAAATGTGAACTACATTCACATTTTTTTTCTCTTCTCTTAATTTTTTTAAGAATAGAGACTGATTAAACACATAAATATAGAACCCTAGGTCGGCACCAAACTCTAATTTATAACTCTATTGAATAAAACCGGAAGTAAGTAAAGTGAAAATGGTACGTCAAAAATATAAACCCTCGGTGATGATGTAAACGATGGAATTTGTGACAAAAATGATTTTCCATGGCGGGAAATTTTTTTATCCTGTAAGTTGATACGAGGTTCGATTTGATATATTATAGTAGTTGTTTCGATACCCGAGTCAAAAATTATCTCTTTTGAAATTTCTAACTCATATTTGTTTCATGTTTTTTATTATTTCGTAACATGAGAACTGCATCCCCGTTTTTTTCTCTTCTATTATATCTTGTTTAAGAATACAGGCTATTTGAACACATAACTAAAGAATCCTAGGTCGGCACCCATATCTCTTTTATAGCTCTATTGAATAAAACCGGAATTAAGCAAAATGGTAAAGGTGTGTCAAAAACATTAATTACCCGGGAAGTGATGTAAACGATGAAATTTGGGTACACAAATGATTTAAATTAGTGAGACGAAAAGATATTTTATAAGTTGATACGAGCTTTGATTTTATATATTATAATAATTGTATCGATAACTGAGTCAAATGTTTTCTCCGTTAAACCTTGCAACTCATATTAACCAAATGTTTTGTTGTTTTTGAAAATGTGAACTACATCCACATTTTTTTTCTCATCTCTTAATTTTTTTAAGAATAGAGACTGATGAAACACATAAATATAGAAACCTAGGTCGGCACCAAAATCTAATTTATAACTCTATTGAGTAAAACCGGAAGTAAGTAAAGTTAAAATTTTACGTCAAAAACATAAACCCTCGGTGATGATGTAAACGATGGAATTTGTCTACAAAAATGATTTTCCATGGCGGGAGAAAATTTTATCCTCTAAGTTGATACGATCTTTGATTTGATATATTATAGTAGTTGTTTCGATACCCGAGTCAAAAGTTATCTCATTTGAAATTTCTAACTCATATTTGTTTAATGTGTTATATTACTTCGGAACATGACAACTGCATCCCCTTTCCTTTTCTCTTCTGTTATATCTTGTTTAAGAATACAGGCTATTTGAACACATAACTAAAGAATCCTAGGTCGGCACCCATATCTCCTTTATAGCTCTATTGAATAAAAACGTAAGTAAGCAAAATGGTAAAGGTGTGTCAAAAACTTTAATTACGCAGTAAGTGAGGTAAACGATGAAATTTTGGTACACAAATGATTTAACTTAGTGAGACGAAATCATATTTTGTAAGTTGATACTAGCTCTTATTTTATATATTATAATAATCGTATCGATACTTGAGTCAAAAGTTTTCTCCGTTGAACGTTGTAACTTATATTAACCAAATGTTTTGTTGTTTTCGAAAATGTGAACTACATCCACATTTTTTTTCTCTTCTCTTAAATTTTTTAAGAATAGAGACTGATTAAACACATAAATATAGAACCCTAGGACGGCACCAAAATCTAATTTATAACTCTATTGAATAAAACCGGAAGTAAGTAAAGTGAAAATGGTACGTCAACAACATAAACCCTCGATGATGATGTAAACGATGGAATTTGTGTACAAAAATGATTTTCCATGGCGGGAAATTTTTTTATCCTGTAAGTTGATACGAGGTTCGATTTGATATATTATAGTAGTTGTTTCGATACCCGAGTCAAAAGTTATCTCTTTTGAAATTTCTAACTCATATTTGTTTAATGTGTTATATTATTTCAGAACATGAGAACTACATCCCCTTTCCTTTTCTCTTCTATTATATCTTGTTTAAGAATACAGGCTATTTGAACACATAACTAAAGAATCCTAGGTCGGCACCCATATCTCTTTTATAGCTCTATTGAATAAAACCGGAATTAAGCAAAATGGTAAAGGTGTGTCAAAAACTTTAATTACCCGGGAAGTGATGTAAACGATGAAATTTGGGTACACAAATGATTTAAATTAGTGAGACGAAAAGATATTTTATAAGTTGATACGAGCTTTGATTTTATATATTATAATAATCGTATCGATAACTGAGTCAAATATTTTCTCCGTTAAACCTTGCAACTCATATTAACCAAATGTTTTGTTGTTTTTGAAAATGTGAACTACATCCACATTTTTTTTCTCATCTCTTAATTTTTTTAAGAATAGAGACTGATGAAACACATAAATATAGAAACCTAGGTCGTCACCAAAATCTAATTTATAACTCTATTGAATAAAACCGGAAGTAAGTAAAGTTAAAATGGTACGTCAAAAACATAAACCCTCGGTGATGATGTAAACGATGGAATTTGTCTACAAAAATGATTTTCCATGGCGGGAGAAAATTTTATCCTCTAAGTTGATACGATCTTTGATTTGATATATTATAGTAGTTGTTTCGATACCCGAGTCAAAAGGTATATCTTTTGAAATTTCTAACTCATATTTGTTTAATGTGTTATATTATTTCGGAACATGACAAATGCATCCCCTTTCCTTTTCTCTTCTGTTATATCTTGTTTAAGAATACAGGCTATTTGAACACATAACTAAAGAATCCTAGGTCGGCACCCATATCTACTTTATAGCTCTATTGAATAAAAACGTAAGTAAGCAAAATGGTAAAGGTGTGTCAAAAACTTTAATTACGCAGTAAGTGAGGTAAACGATGAAATTTTGGTACACAAATGATTTAACTTAGTGAGACGAAATCATATTTTGTAAGTTGATACTAGCTTTTATTTTATATATTATAATAATCGTATCGATACTTGAGTCAAAAGTTTTCTCCGTTGAACGTTGTAACTCATATTAACCAAATGTTTTGTTGTTTTCGAAAATGTGAACTACATCCACATTTTTTTTCTCTTCTCTTAATTTTTTTAAGAATAGAGACTGATTAAACACATAAATATAGAACTCTAGGATGGCACCAAAATCTAATTTATAACTCTATTGAATAAAACCGGAAGTAAGTAAAGTGAAAATGGTACGTCAACAACATAAACCCTCGGTGATGATGTAAACGATGGAATTTGTGTACCAAAATGATTTTCCATGGGGGGAGCAAATTGTATCTTGTAAGTTGATACGAGCTTCGATTTGATATATTATAGTAATTGTTTCGATACCCGAGTCAAACGTTATCTCTTTTGATATTTGTAACTCATATTTGTTTCATGTTTTTTATTATTTCGGAACATGAGAACTGCATCCCCTTTCCTTTTCTCTTCTGTTTTATCTGGTTTAAGAATACAGGTTATTTGAACACATAACTAAAAAATCCTAGGTCGGCACCCATATCTTCTTTATAGCTCTATTGAATATAACCGGAAGTAAGTAAAATGGTAAAGGTGTGTCAAAAACTTTAATTACCCGGTAAGTGATGCAAACGATGAAATTTTGGTACACAAATGTTTTAAGTTAGTGAGACGAAATCATATTTTGTAATTTCATACTAGCTTTGATTTTATATATTTTAATAATTGTATCGATACTTGAGTCAAAAGTTTTCTCTGTTGAACGTTGCAACTTATATTAACCAAATGTTTTGATATTTTTGGAAATGTGAACAACATCCACATTTTTTTTCTCTTCTGTTAATTTTTTGAAGAATAGAGACTGATTAAACACATAAATATAGAAACCTAGGTTGGCACCAAAATCTAATTTATAACTCTATTGAATAAAACCGGAAGTAAGTAAAGTTAAAATGGTATGTCAAAAACATAAACCCTCGGTGATGATGTAAACGATGGAATTTGTGTACAAAAATGATTTTCCATGGAGGGAGAAAATTTTATCCTCTAAGTTGATACGATCTTTGATTTGATATATTATAGTAGTTGTTTCGATACCCGAGTCAAAAGTTATCTCTTTTGAAATTTCTAACTCATATTTGTTTCGTGTTTTTTATTATTTCAGAACATGAGAACTGCATCCCCTTTCCTTTTCTCTTCTATTATATCTTGTTTAAGAATACAGGCTATTTGAACACATAACTTAAAGAATCCTACGTCGGCACCCATATCTCTTTTATAGCTCTATTGACTAAAAACGGAAGTAAGCAAAATGGTAAAGGTGTGTCAAAAACTTTAATTACCCGACAAAGTGATGTAAACGACGAAATTTGGGTACACAAATGATTTAACTTAGTGAGACGCAATGATATTTTGTAAGTTGATATGAGCTTTGATTTTATATATTGTAATAATCGTTTCAATACCTGAGTCAAATGTTTTCCCCGTTGAACGTTGCAACTCATATTAACCAAATGTTTTGTTCTATTGGAAAATATGAACTACATCCAAATTTTTTTTCTCTTCTCTTAATTTTTTTAAGAATAGAGACTCATTAAACACATAAAAAAAGAACCCTAGGTCGGCACGAAAATCTAATTTATAACTCTATTGAATAAAACCGGAAGTAAGTAAAGTAAAAATGATACGTCAAAAACATAAACCCTCGGTGATGTTGTAAGCGATGGAATTTGTGTACAAAAATGATTTTCCATGGCGGGAGCAATTTGTATCCTGTAAGTTGATACGAGCTTCGATTTGATATATTATAGTAATTGTTTCGATACCAGAGTCAAACGTTATCTCTTATGAAATTTGTAACTCATATTTGTTTCATGTTTTTTATTATTTCGGAACATAAGAACTGCATCCCCTTTCCTTTTCTCTTATGTTATATCTTGTTTAAGAATACAGGCTATTTGAACACATAACTAAAAAATCCTAGGTCGGCACCCATATCTCATTTATAGCTCTATTGAATATAACCAGAAGTAAGTAAAATGGTAAAAATGTGTCAAAAACTTTAATTACCCGGTAAGTGATGAAAACGATGAAATTTTGGTACACATATGTTTTAACTTAGTGAGACGAAATCATATTTTGTAAGTTGATACTAGCTTTGATTATATATATTTTAATAATTGTATCGATACTTGATTCAAAATTTTTCTCCGTTCAACGTTGCAACTTATATTAACCAAATGTTTTTTTGTTTTTGAAAATGTGAACAACATCCACATTTTTTTTCCCTTCTCTTAATTTTTTTAAGAATAGAGACTGATTAAAAACATAAATATAGAAACCTAGGTTGGCACCAAAATCTAATTTATAACTCTATTGAATAAAACCGGATGTAAGTAAAGTTAAAATGGTATATCAAAAACATAAACCCTCGGTGATGATGTAAACGATGGAATTTGTGTACAAAAATGATTTTCCATGGCGGGAGAAAATTTTATCCTGTAGGTTAATACGATCTTTGATTTGATATATTATAGTAGTTGTTTCGATACCCGAGTCAAAATTTATCTCTTTTGAAATTTCTAACTCATATTTGTTTAATGTGTTATATTATTTCGGAACATGAGAACTACATCCCCTTTCCTTTTCTCTTCTATTATATCTTGTTTAAGAATACAGGCTATTTGAACACATAACTAAAGAATCCTAGGTCGGCACCCATATCTCCTTTATAGCTCTATTGAATAAAATCGGAAGTACGCAAAATGGTAAAGGTGTGTCAAAAACTTTAATTACCCGATAAGTGATGTAAACGATGAAATTTGGGTACACATATGATTTAACTTAGTGAGACGAAATCATATTTTATAAGTTGATACTAGCTTTGATTTTATATATTATAATAATCGTATCGATAGTTGAGTCAAACGTTTTCTCCGTTGAACATTGTAACTCATATTAACCAAATGTTTTGTTCTTTTCGAAAATGTGAACTACATCCACATTTTTTTTCTCTTCTCTTAATTTTTTTAAGAATAGAGACTGATTAAACACATAAATATAGAACCCTAGGTCGGCACCAAAATCTAATTTATAACTCTATTGAATAAAACCGGAAGTAAGTAAAGTGAAAATGGTACGTCAAAAACATAAACCCTCGGTGATGATGTAAACGATGGAATTTTTGTACAAAAATGATTTTCCATGGGGGGAGCAAATTGTATCCTGTAAGTTGATACGAGCTTCGATTTGATATATTATAGTAATTGTTTCGATACCAGAGTCAAACGTTATCTCTTATGAAATTTGTAACTCATATTTGTTTCATGTTTTTTATTATTTCGGAACATAAGAACTGCATCCCCTTTTCTTTTCTCTTCTGTTATATCTTGTTTCAGAATACAGGCTATTTGAACACATAACTAAAAAATCCTAGGTCGGCACCCATATCTCGTTTATAGCTCTATTGAATATAACCGGAAGTAAGTAAAATGGTAAAAATGTGTCAAAAACTTTAATTACCCGGTAAGTGATGAAAACGATGAAATTTTGGTAGACAAATGTTTTAACATAGTGAGATGAAATCAAAATTTTGTAAGTTCATACTACCTTTCATTTTATATATTTTCATAATCGTATCGATACTTGAGTCAAAAGGTTTCTCCGTTGAACGTTCCAACTCATATTAACCAAATGTTTTGTTGTTTTTGAAAATGTGAACAACATCCACATTTTTTTTCTCTTCTCTTATTTTTTTAAGAATAGAGACTCATTAAACACGAAAATATAGAACCCTAGATCGGCACCAAAATCTAATTTAGAACTCTATTGAATAAAACCGGAAGTAAGTAAATTGAAAGTGGTACGTCAAAAACATAAAGCTTCCGTGAAGACGTAAACGATGGAATTTGTCTACAAAAATGATTTTTCATGGACGGGACCAAATTTTATTGTGTAAGTTGATACGAGCTTTGATTTGATATATTATAGTAGTCGTTTCGATACCCGAGTCAAAAGTTATCTCTCTTTAAATTTGTAACTCATATTTGTTTCATGTTTTTTTATTATTTTGGAACATGAGAACTACATCCCCTTTCATTTTCTCTTCTATTATATCTTGTTTTAGAATACAGGCTATTTGAACACATAACTAAAGAATCCAAGGTCGGCACCCTTTTCTCCTTTAAAGATCTATTGAATAAAACCGGAAGTAAGCAAAATGGTGAAGGGTGTCAAAAACTTTAATTACCCGATAAGTGATGTAAACGATGAAATTTGGGTACACTAATGATTTAACGTAGTGAGACGAAATGATATTTTGTAAGTTGATACGAGCTTTGATTTTATATATTGTAATAATCGTTTCGATACCTCAGTCAAATGTTTTCTCCGTTGAACGTTGCAACTCATATTAACCAAATGTTTTGTTGTTTTTGAAAATGTGAACTACATCCAAATTTTTTTTCTCTTCTCTTAATTTTTTTAAGAATAGAGACTGATTAAACACATAAATATTAAACCCTAGGTCGGCACCAAAATCTAATTTATAACTCTATTGAATAAAACCGGAAGTAAGTAAAGTGAAAATGGTACGTCCAAAACATATACCCTCGGTGATGATGTAAACGATGGTTTTTGTGTACAAAAATGATTTTCCATGGCGGGAGAAAATTTTATCATGTAAGTTGATACGAGCTTCGATTTGATATATTATAGTAGTTATTTCGATACCCAAGTCAAAAGTTATCTCTTTTGAAATTTCTAACTCATATTTGTTTCATGTTTTTTATTATTTCAGAACATGAGAACTGCATCCCCTTTCCTTTTCTCTTCTATTATATCTTGTTTAACAATACAGGCTATTTGAACACATAACTAAAGAATCCTACGTCGGTACCCATATCTCCTTTATAGCTCTATTGAATATAAACGGAAGTAAGCAAAATGGTAAAGGTGTCTCAAAAACTATAATTACCCGACAAAGTGATGTAAACGATGAAATTTGGGTACACAAATGATTTAACTTAGTGAGATGCAATGATATTTTGTAAGTTGATACGAGCTTTGATTTTATATATTGTAATAATCGTTTCAATACCTGAGTCAAATGTTTTCCCCGTTGAACGTTGCAACTCATATTAACCAAATGTTTTGTTCTTTTGGAAAATATGAACTACATCCAAATTTTTTTTCTCTTCTCTTAATTTTTTTAAGAATAGAGACTGATTAAACACATAAAAAACGAACCCTAGGTCGGCAAGAAAATCTAATTTATAACTCTATTGAATAAAACCGGAAGTAAGTAAAGTAAAAATGATACGTCAAAAACATAAACCCTCGGTGATGTTGTAAGCGATGGAATTTGTGTACAAAAATAATTTTCCATGGCGGGAGCAATTTGTATCATGTAAGTTGATACGAGCTTCGATTTGATATATTATAATAATTGTTTCGATACCCGAGTCAAACGTTATCTCTTTTAAAATTTGTAACTCATATTTGTTTCATGTTTTTTATTATTTGGGAACATGAGAACTGCATCCCCTTTCTTTTATCTTCTGTTATATCTTCTTTAAGAATACAAGCTATTTGAACACATAACTAAAGAATCCTATGTCGGCACCCATATCTCCTTTATAGCTCTATTGAATATAACCGGAAGTAAGTAAAATGGTAAAGGTGTGTCAAAAACTTTAATTACCCGGTAAGTGATGTAAACGATGAAACTTGGGTACACAAATGATTTAACTTAGTGAGACGAAATCATATTTTTTAAATTGATACTAGCTTTGATTTTATATATTATAATAATCGTATCGATACTTGAGTCAAAAGTTTTCTCCGTTGAACGTTGCAACTCATATTATACAAATGGCATTTGTCTACAAAACTGATTTTTCATGGCGGGACCAAATTTTATTCTGTAAGTTGATACGAGCTTCGATTTGATATATTATAGTAGTCGTTTCGATACCCGATCAAAAGTTATCTCTTTGGAAATTTGTAACTCATATTTGTTTCATGTTTTTTTATTATTTTGGAACATGAGAACTACATCCCCTTTCCTTTTCTCTTCTATTATATCTTGTTTAAGAATACAGGCTATTTGAACACATAACTAAGGAATCCAAGGTCGGCACCATTTTCTCCTTTAAAGCTCTATTGAATAAAACCGGAAGTAAGCAAAATGGTAAAGGTGTGTCAAAAACTTTAATTACCCGGTAAGTGCTGCAAACAATGAAATTTTGGTACACAAATGTTTTAACTTAGTGAGACGAAATCATATTTTGTAAGTTTATACTAGCTTTGATTTTATATATTTTAATAATTGTATCGATACTTGATTCAAAATTTTTCTCCGTTGAACGTTGCAACTTATATTAACCAAATGTTTTGTTGTTTTTGAAAATGTGAACAACATCCACATTTTTTTCCCTTCTCTTAATTTTTTTAAGAATAGAGACTGATTAAAAACATAAATATAGAAACCTAGGTTGGCACCAAAATCTAATTTATAACTCTATTGAATAAAACCGCAAGTAAGTAAAGTTAAAATGGTACGTCAAAAACATAAACTCTCGGTGATGATGTAAACGATGGAATTTGTGTACAAAAATGATTTTCCATGGGGGGAGCAAATTGTATCTTGTAAGTTGATACGAGCTTCGATTTGATATATTATAGTAGTTGTTTCGATACCCAAGTCAAAAGTTATCTCTTTTGAAATTTCTAACTCATATTTGTTTCATGTTTTTTATTATTTCGGAACATGAGAACTGCATCCCCTTTCCTTTTCTCTTCTGTTATATCTTGTTTAAGAATACAGGCTATTTGAACACATAACTAAAAAATCCTAGGTCGGCACCCATATCTCCTTTATTGCTCTATTGAATATAACCGGAAGTAAGTAAAATGGTAAAGGTGTGTCAAAAACTTTAATTACCCGGTAAGTAATGCAAACAATGAAATTTTGGTACACAAATGTTTTAACTTAGTGAAACGAAATCATATTTTGTAAGTTGATACTAGCTTTGATTTTATATATTTTAATAATTGTATCGATACTTGATTCAAAATTTTTCTCCGTTGAACGTTGCAACTTATATTAACCAAATGTTTTGTTGTTTTTGAAAATTTGAACAACATCCACATTTTTTTCCCTTCTCTTAATTTTTTTAAGAATAGAGACTGATTAAACACATAAATATAGAACCCTAGGTCAGCACCAAAATCTAATTTATAACTCTATTGAATAAAACCGGAAGTAAGTAAAGTTAAAATGGTACGTCAAAAACATAAACCCTCGGTGATGATGTAAACGATGGAATTTGTGTACAAAAATGATTTTCCATGGCGGGAGAAAATTTTATTCTTTAAGTTGATACGAGCTTCGATTTGATATATTATAGTAGTCGTTTCGATACCCGAGTCAAAATTTATCTCTTTTGAAATTTCTAACTCATATTTGTTTAATGTGTTATATTATTTCGGAACATGAGAACTATATCCCCTTTCCTTTTCTCTTCTATTATATCTTGTTTAAGAATACAGGCTATTTGAACACATAACTAAAGAATCCAAGGTCGGCACCCATATCTCCTTTAAAGCTCTATTGAATAAAACCGGAAGTAAGCAAAATGGTAAAGGTGTGTCAAAAACTTTAATTACCCGATAAGTGATGTAAACGAAGAAATTTGGGTACACAAATGATTTAACTTAGTGAGACGAAACGATATTTTGTAAGTTGATACGAGCTTTGATTTTATATATTGTAATAATCGATTCGATACCTGAGTCAAATGTTTTCTCCGTTGAACGTTGCAACTCATATTAACCAAATGTTTTGTTGTTTTTGAAAATGTGAACTACATCCAAATTTTTTTTCTCTTCTCTTAATTTTTTTAAGAATAGAGACTGATTAAACACATAAATATAGAACCCTAGGTCAGCACCAAAATGTAATTTATAACTCTATTGAATAAAACCGGAAGTAAGTAAAGTGAAAATGGTACGTCAAAAACATAAACCCTCGGTGATGATGTAAACGATGGAATTTTTGTACAAAAATGATTTTCCATGGGGGGAGCAAATTGTATCCTGTAAGTTGATACGAGCTTCGATTTGATATATTATAGTAATTGTTTCGATACCAGAGTCAAACGTTATCTCTTATGAAATTTGTAACTCATATTTGTTTCATGTTTTTTTTTATTTCGGAACATGAGAACTGCATCCCCTTTCCTTTTCTCTTCTGTTATATCTTGTTTAAGAATACAGGATATTTGAACACATAACTAAAAAATCCTAGGTCGGCACCCATATCTCGTTTATAGCTCTATTGAATATAACCGGAAGTAAGTAAATTGGTAAAGGTGTGTCAAAAACTTTAATTACCCGGTAAGTGATGAAAACGATGAAATTTTGGTAGACAAATGTTTTAACTTAGTGAGATGAAATCAAATTTTGTAAGTTGATACTAGCTTTGATTTTATATATTTTAATAATAGTATCGATACTTGAGTCAAAAGTTGTCTCCGTTGAACGTTCCAACTCATATTAACCAAATGTTTTGTTGTTTTTGAAAATGTGAATAACATCCACATTTTTTTTCCCTTCTCTTAATTTTTTTTAGAATAGAGACTCATTAAAAACATAAATATAGAAACCTAGGTCGGCACCAAAATCTAATTTATAACTCTATTGAATAAAACCGGAAGTTAGTAAAGTTAAAATGGTACGTCAAAAACATAAACCCTCGGTGATGATGTAAACGATGGAATTTGTGTACAAAAATGATTTTCCATGGCGGGAGAAAATTTTATTCTGTAAGTTGATACGAGCTTCGATTTGATATATTATAGTAGTCGTTTCGATACCCGAGTCAAAATTTATCTCTTTTGAAATTTCTAACTCATATTTGTTTAATGTGTTATATTATTTCGGAACATGAGAACTACATCCCCTTTCCTTTTCTCTTCTATTATATCTTGTTTAAGAATACAGGCTATTTGAACACATAACTAAAGAATCCAAGGTCGGCACCCATATCTCCTTTAAAGCTCTATTGAATAAAACAGAAAGTAAGCAAAATGGTAAAGGTGTGTCAAAAACTTTAATTACCCGATAAGTGATGTAAACGATGAAATTTGGGTACACAAATGATTTAACGTAGTGAGACGAAATCATATTTTGTAAGTTGATACGAGCTTTGATTTTATATATTGTAATAATCGTTTCGATACCTGAGTCAAATGTTTTCTCCGTTGAACGTTGCAACTCATATTAACCAAATGTTTTGTTGTTTTTGAAAATGTGAACTACATCCAAATTTTTTTTCTCTTCTCTTAATTTTTTTAAGAATAGAGACTGATTAAACACATAAATATAGAACCCTAGGTCGGCACCAAAATCTAATTTATAACTCTATTGAATAAAACCGGAACTAAGTAAAGTGAAAATGGTACGTCAAAAACATAAACCCTCGGTGATGATGTAAACGATGGAATTTGTGTACAAAAATGATTTTCCATGGCGGGAAATTTTTTTATCCTGTAAGTTAATACGAGGTTCGATTTGATATATTATAGTAGTTGTTTCGATACCCGAGTCAAAAATTATCTCTTTTGAAATTTCTAACTCATATTTGTTTCATGTTTTTTATTATTTCGTAACATGAGAACTGCATCCCCGTTTTTTTCTCTTCTATTATATCTTGTTTAAGAATACAGGCTATTTGAACACATAACTAAAGAATCCTAGGTCGGCACCCATATCTCTTTTATAGCTCTATTGAATAAAACCGGAAGTAAGCAAAATGGTAAAGGTGTGTCAAAAACTTTAATTACCCGACAAAGTGATGTAAACGATGAAATTTGGGTACACAAATGATTTAACTTAGTGAGACGCAATGATATTTTGTAAGTTGATACGAGCTTTGATTTTATATATTGTAATAATCGTTTCAATACCTGAGTCAAATGTTTTCCCCGTTGAACGTTGCAACTCATATTAACCAAATGTTTTGTTCTTTTGGAAAATATGAACTACATCCAAATTTTTTATCTCTTCTCTTAATTTTTTTAAGAATAGAGACTGATTAAACACATAAAAAACGAACCCTAGGTCGGCAAGAAAATCTAATTTATAACTCTATTGAATAAAACCGGAAGTAAGTAAAGTAAAAATGATACGTCAAAAACATAAACCCTCGGTGATGTTGTAAGCGATGGAATTTGTGTACAAAAATAATTTTCCATGGCGGGAGCAATTTGTATCCTGTAAGTTGATACGAGCTTCGATTTGATATATTATAATAATTGTTTCGATACCCGAGTCAAAAGTTATCTCTTTTAAAATTTGTAACTCATATTTGTTTCATGGTTTTTATTATTTGGGAACATGAGAACTGCATCCCCTTTCTTTTATCTTCTGTTATATCTTCTTTAAGAATACAGGCTATTTGAACACATAACTAAAGAATCCTATGTCGGCACCCATATCTCCTTTATAGCTCTATTGAATATAACCGGAAGTAAGTAAAATGGTAAAGGTGTGTCAAAAACTTTAATTACCCGGTAAGTGATGTAAACGATGAAACTTGGGTACACAAATGATTTAACTTAGTGAGACGAAATCATATTTTTTAAATTGATACTAGCTTTGATTTTATATATTATAATAATCGTATCGATACTTGAGTCAAAAGTTTTCTCCGTTGAACGTTGCAACTCATATTATACAAATGGCATTTGTCTACAAAACTGATTTTTCATGGTGGGACCAAATTTTATTCTGTAAGTTGATACGAGCTTCGATTTGATATATTATAGTAGTCGTTTCGATACCCGATCAAAAGTTATCTCTTTGGAAATTTGTAACTCATATTTGTTTCATGTTTTTTTATTATTTTGGAACATGAGAACTACATCCCCTTTCCTTTTCTCTTCTAGTATATCTTGTTTAAGAATACAGGCTATTTGAACACATAACTAAGGAATCCAAGGTCGGCACCATTTTCTCCTTTAAAGCTCTATTGAATAAAACCGGAAGTAAGCAAAATGGTAAAGGTGTGTCAAAAACTTTAATTACCCGGTAAGTGATGCAAACAATGAAATTTTGGTACACAAATGTTTTAACTTAGTGAGACGAAATCATATTTTGTAAGTTGATACTAGCTTTGATTTTATATATTTTAATAATTGTATCGATACTTGATTCAAAAAGTTTCTCCGTTGAACGTTGCAACTTATATTAACCAAATGTTTTGTTGTTTTTGAAAATATGAATAACATCCACATTTTTTTCCCTTCTCTTAATTTTTTTAAGAATAGAGACTGATTAAAAACATAAATATAGAAACCTAGGTTGGCACCAAAATCTAATTTATAACTCTATTGAATAAAACCGCAAGTAAGTAAAGTTAAAATGGTACGTCAAAAACATAAACCCTCGGTGATGATGTAAACGATGGAATTTGTGTACAAAAATGATTTTCCATGGGGGGAGCAAATTGTATCGTGTAAGTTGATACGAGCTTCGATTTGATATATTATAGTAGTCGTTTCGATACCCGAGTCAAATGTTATCTCTTTCGAAATTTGTAACTCATATTTGTTTCATGTTTTTTATTATTTCGGAACATGAGAACTGCATCCCCTTTCCTTTTCTCTTCTGTTATATCTTGTTTAAGAATACAGGCTATTTGAACACATAACTAAAAAATCCAAGGTCGGCACCCATATCTCCTTTATTGCTCTATTGAATATAACCGGAAGTAAGTAAAATGGTAAAGGTGTGTCAAAAACTTTAATTACCCGGTAAGTAATGCAAACAATGAAATTTTGGTACACAAATGTTTTAACTTAGTGAAACGAAATCATATTTTGTAAGTTGATACTAGCTTTGATTTTATATATTTTAATAATTGTATCGATACTTGATTCAAAATTTTTCTCCGTTGAACGTTGCAACTTATATTAACCAAATGTTTTGTTGTTTTTGAAAATTTGAACAACATCCACATTTTTTTCCCTTCTCTTAATTTTTTTAAGAATAGAGACTGATTAAACACATAAATATAGAACCCTAGGTCAGCACCAAAATCTAATTTATAACTCTATTGAATAAAACCGGAAGTAAGTAAAGTTAAAATGGTACGTCAAAAACATAAACCCTCGGTGATGATGTAAACGATGGAATTTGTGTACAAAAATGATTTTCCATGGCGGGAGAAAATTTTATTCTTTAAGTTGATACGAGCTTCGATTTGATATATTATAGTAGTCGTTTCGATACCCGAGTCAAAATTTATCTCTTTCGAAATTTGTAACTCATATTTGTTTCATGTTTTTTATTATTTCGGAACATGAGAACTGCATCCCCTTTCCTTTTCTCTTCTGTTATATCTTGTTTAAGAATACAGGCTATTTGAACACATAACTAAAAAATCCAAGGTCGGCACCCATATCTCCTTTATTGCTCTATTGAATATAACCGGAAGTAAGTAAAATGGTAAAGGTGTGTCAAAAACTTTAATTACCCGGTAAGTGATGCAAACAATGAAATTTTGGTACACAAATGTTTTAACTTAGTGAGACAAAAAGATATTTTGTAAGTTGATACGAGCTTTGATTTTATATATTGTAATAATCGTTTCGATACCTGAGTCAAATGTTTTCTCCGTTGAACGTTGCAACTCATATTAACCAAATGTTTTGTTGTTTTTGAAAATGTGAACTACATCCAAATTTTTTTTCTCTTCTCTTAATTTTTTTAAGAATAGAGACTGATTAAACACATAAATATAGAACCCTAGGTCTGCACCAAAATCTAATTTATAACTCTATTGAATAAAACCGGAAGTAAGTAAAGTGAAAATGGTACGTCAAAAACATAAACCCTCGGTGATGATGTAAACGATGGAATTTGTGTACCAAAATGATTTTCCATGGCGGGTGCAAATTGTATCCTGTAAATTGATACGAGCTTCGATTTGATATATTATAGTAATTTTTTCGATACCCGAGTCAAAAGTTATCTCTTTGGAAATTTGTAACTCATATTTGTTTCATGTTTTTCATTATTTTGGAACATGAGAACTGCATCCCCTTTCCTTTTATCTTCTGTTATATCTTGTTTAAGAATACAGGCTATTTGAACACATAACTAAAGAATCCTAGGTCGGCACCCATATCTTCCTTATTGCTCTATTGAATATAACCGGAAGTAAGTAAAATGGTAAAGGTGTGTCAAAAACTTTAATTACCCGGTAAGTGATGTAAACGATGAAATTAGGGTACACAAATGATTTAACTTAGTGAGACGAAATCATATTTTGTAAGTTGATACTAGCTTTGATTTTATATATTATAATAATCGTATCGATACTTGAGTTAAAAGTTTTCTCCGTTGAACTTTGCAACTCATATTAAGAAAATATTTTGTTGTTTTTGAAAATGTGAACAACATCCACATTTTATTCCCCTTCTCTTATTTTTTTAAGAATAGAGACTCATTAAACACATAAATATAAAACCCTAGGTCGGCACCAAAATCTAATTTATAACTCTATTGAATAAAACCGGAAGTAAGTAAAGTGAAAATGGTACGTCAAAAATATAAAGCTTCCGTGATGACGTAAACGATTGAATTTGTGTACAAAAATTATTTTCCATGGCGGGACCAAATTTTATTGTGTAAGTTGATACGAGCTTCGATTTGATATATTATAGTAGTCGTTTCGATACCGAGTCAAAAGTTATCTCCTTTGAAATTTGTAACTCATAAGTTTTTCATGTTTTTTAATATATTGGAACATGAGAACTGCATCACCTTTCTTTTTCCCTTCTCTTATATCTTCTTTAAAAATACCGACTATTGGAATACATAACTGAAGAATCCTAGGTTGGCACCAATATCTCCTTTATAGCTCTATTGAATAAAACCGGAAGGAAGTAAAATGGTAAAAGTGTTTCAAAAACTTTAATTACCCGATAAGTGATGTTAACGATGGTATATGGGTACACAAATGATGTAACTTAGGGAGAGAAATCCTGTTTTGTAATTTGATGTGAGCTTTGATTTTATATATTATAACAGTCATTTCGATACCTAACTCAAAAGTTGTCTCCGTTGAAAGTTGCAACTCATATTAACCAAATGTTTTGTTGTTTTTGAAAATGTGGACAACATCTACATTTTTTTCCTCTTCTCTTATTTTTTAAAGAATTGAGACTGATTGAACACATAAATAAAGAACCTTAGGTCGGCACCAAAATCTAATTTATAGCTCTATTGAATAAAACCGGAATTAAGTAAAGTCACACTGGTTCGTCAAAAACAATAACCCTTGGTGATGAGGTTAACGATGGAATTTGTGTACAAAAATGATTTTCCATGGCGGGACCAAATTTTATTGTGTTAGTTGATATGAGCTTCCATTTGATATATTATAGTAGTCGTTTCGATACACGAGTCAAAAGTTATCTCTTTTGAAATTTGTAACTCATATTTGTTTCATGTTTTTTGTTGTTTTGGAACATGAGAACTGCATCCCCCTTCTTTTTTCTCTTCTGTTATATCTTGTTTAAGAATACAGGCTATTTGAACACATAACTAAAGAATCCTAGGTCGGCACCAATATCTCTTTTATAGCTATATTGAATAAAACCGGAAGTAAGTAAAATGATTAAGGTCTGTCAAAAACATTAATTACCCGGTAAGTGATGAAAACGATGGAATTTGGGTACACAAAGGATTTTACTTAGTGAGAAAAAATTATATTTTGTAAGTTGATACGAGCTTTGATTTTATATACTATAATAGTCAGTTCGATATCAGAGTCAAAATTTGTCTCCGTTGAAAGTTGCCACTCATATTAACCAAATGTTTTGTTGTTTTTGGAAATGTGAACGACATCCACATTTTTTTTCTCTTCTCTTATTTTTAAGAGAATTGAGACTGATTGAAGACATAAATAAAGAACCCTAGGTCGGCACCAAATTCTAATTTATAGATCCATTGAATAAAACCAGAAGTAAGTAAAATGAAAATGATACGTCAAACACTTAAACACTCGGTGAAGATGTAAACGATGGAATTTGTGTACAAATATGATTTTGCCTGGCAGGATCAAATTTTATTGTGTAAGTTGATACGAGCTTCGATTTGATATATTATAGTAGTGGTTTCGATATCCGAGTCAAAAGTTATCCCTCTTGAAATTTCTAACTCATATTTGTTTCATGTTTTTTATTAATTTGGAACATAAAACTGCAAGCATCGCCTTTTCTTTTTACCTTCTCTTATATCTTTTTTAAGAATACAGGCTATTTGAACACATAACTAAAGAATCCACGGTCGGCACCAATATCGCCTTTATAGCTCTATTGAATAAAACCAAAAGTAAGTAAAATGGTAAAGGTGTGTCAAAAACTTTAATTACCAGATAAGTGATGTAAATTATTAAATTTGGGTACACAAATGATTTAACTTAGTGAGGCAAAATCATATTTTGTAAGATGATACGAGTTTCTATTTTATATATTATAATACTAGTATCGATACTTGAGTCAAAAAATTTCTCCGTTGAACTTTGCAACTCATATTAAACAAATGTTTTGTTGTTATTGAAAATGTGAACAACATCCACATTTTTTTCTCTTCTCTTATCTTTTTAAGAATAGAGACTGATTAAACACATAAATATAGAATCCTAGGTCGGCACCAAAATCAAATTTATAACTCTATTGAATAAAACGGGAAGTAACTAAAGTGAAAATGGTACGTCAAAAACTTAAACCCTCGATGATGATGTAAAGATGGCATTTGTCTACAAAAATGATTTTTCATGGCGGGACCAAATTTTATTGTGTAAGTTGATACGAGCTTCGATTTGATATATTATAGTAGTCGTTTCGATACCCGAGTCAAAAGTTATCTCTTTTGAAATTTGTAACTCATATTTGTTTAAAAATACAGGCTATTTGAACACATAACTAAAGAATCCTAGGTCGGCACCCATATTTCCTTTATAGCCCTATTAAATAAAATCGGAAGTAAGTAAAATGGTAAAGGTGTGTAAAAAACATTAATTACTGGGTAATTGATGTAAACGATGGTATATGGGTACACAAATGATGTAACTTAGGAAGAGAAATCATATTTTGTAAGTTGATATGAGCTTTGATTTTATATATTATAATAGTCATTTCGATACCTGACTCAAAAGTAGTATCCGTTGAAAGTTGCAACTCATATTAAGAAAATGTTTTGTTGTTTTTGAAAATGTGAACAACATCCACATTTTTTCCCTATCTTATTTTTTAAAAAATTGAGACTAATTGAACACATAAATAAAGAACCCTAGGTCGGCACCAAATTCTAATTTATAGCTCTATTGAATAAAACTGGAAGTAAGTAAATTCAAACTGGTTGGTCAAAGACAATAACCTTGGTGATGATGTAAACGATGGGATTTGTGTACAAAAATTATTATCTCGGGCGTGACCAAATTTTATTGTGTAAGTTGATATGAACTTCCATTTGATATATTATAGTAGTCGTTTCGATACACGAGTCAAAAGTTATCTCTTTTGAAATTTGTAACTCATATTTGTTTCATGTTTTTTGTTGTTTTGGAACAAGAGAACTGCATCCCCCTTCTTTTTCTCTTCTGTTATATCTTGTTTAAGAATACAGGCTATTTGAACACATAACTAAAGAATCCTAGGTAGGCACCAATATCTCCTTTATAGCTCTATTGAATAAAACCGGAAGTAATTAAAATGATCAAAGTGTGTCAAAAACTTTAATTACCCGGTAAGTGATGAAAACGATAGAATTTGGGTACAAAAATGATTTTACTTAGTGAGAAGAAATCAAATTTTGTAAGTTCATATGAGCTTTGATTTTATATACAATAATAGTTAGTTCGAGACTTGGGTCAAAATTTGTCTTCGGTGAAAGTTGCCACTCATATTAACCAAATGTTTTGTTGTTTTTGGAAATGTGAACAACATCCACATTTTTTTTCTCTTTTCTTATTTTTAAAAGAATTGAGACTGATTGAACACATAAATAAAGAACCCTAGGTCAGCACCAAATTCTAATTTATATATCTATCGAATAAAACCAGAAGTAAGTAAAATGAAAATGGTACGTCAAACACTTAAACACTCTGTGCAGATGTAAACGATGGAATTTGTGTACAAAAATGATTTTCCCTGGCGGGATCAAATTTTATTGTGTAAGTTGATACGAGCTTCGATTTGATATATTATAGTAGTCGTGTCGATACCCGAGTCAAAAGTTATCTCTCTTCAAATTTGTAACTCATATTTGTTTCATGTTTTTTATTATTTTGGAACATAAAACTGCATCCCCTTTCTTTTTATCTTCTCTTATATCTTTTTTAAGAATACAGGCTATTTGAACAAATAACTAAAGAATCCCAGGTCGGCACCAATATCTCCTTTATAGCTCTATTGAATAAAACCAAAAGTAAGTAAAATGGTAAAGGTGTGTCAATAACTTTAATTACTCTGTAAGTGATGTAAACGATGAAATTTGGGTACACAAATGATTTTACTTAGTGAGACGAAATCATATTTTGTAAGTTGATACGAGCTTTGATTTTATATATTATAATAATCGTTTCGATACCTGAGTCAAAAGTTGTCTCCGTTGAACGTTGCAACTCATATTAACCCAATGTTTTGTTTTTTTAAAATGTGAACAACATTCAGATTTTCTTCACTTCTTTTATTTTTTGAAGAATAGAGACTGATTAAACACATAAATAAAGAACCCTAGGTCGGCATCAAAATCTAATATATAACTCTATTGAATAAAATTGGAAGTAAGTAAAGTGAAAATGCGACGTCAAATCCTTAAACCCTCGGTGAAGATGTAAACGATGAAATTTTTGTACAAAAATTATTTTCCCTGGCGGGATCAAATTTTATTGTGGAAGTTGATACGAGCTTCGATTTGATATATTATAGTAGTCCTTTCTATACCCGAATCAAAAGTTATCTCTTTTGAAATTTGTAACTCATATTTGTTTCATGTTTTTTGTTGTTTTGGAACATGAGAACTGCATCCCCCTTCTTTTTCTCTTCTGTTATATCTTCTTTAAGAATACAGGCTATTTGACCACATAACTAAAGAATCCTAGGTAGGCACCAATATCTCCTTTATAGGTCTATTGAATAAAACCGGAAGTAAGTAAAATGATCAAGGTGTGTCAAAAACTTTAATTACCCGGTAAGTGATGAAAACGATGGAATTTGGGTACAAAAATGATTTTACTTAGTGAGAAGAAATCAAATTTTGTAAGTTGATATGAGCTTTGATTTTATATACAATAATAGTTAGTTCGAGACCTGAGTCAAAATTTGTCTCCGGTGAAAGTTGCCACTCACATTAACCAAATGTTTTGTTGTTTTTGAAAATGTGAACAACATCCACATTTTTTTTCTCTTCTCTTATTTTTAAAATAATTGAGACTGATTGAACACATAAATAAAGAACCATAGGTCAGCACCAAATTCTAATTTATAGATCTATCGAATAAAACCAGAAGTAAGTAAAATGAAAATGGTACGTCATACACTTAAACACTCTGCGAAGATGTAAACGATGGAATTTGTGTACAAAAATGATTTTCCCTGGAGGGATCAAATTTTATTGTGTAAGTTGATACGACCTTCGATTTGATATATTATAGTAGTCCTTTCTATACCCGAATCAAAAGTTATCTATTTCGAAATTTGTAACTCTTATTTGTTTCATGTTTTTTATTATTTTGGGACAAGAGAACTGCATCCACTTTCTTTTTCTCTTCTGTTATATCTTGTTTAAGAATACAGGCTATTTGAACACATATCTAAAGAATCCTAGGTCGGCACCCATATCTCCTTTATAGCTTTATTGAATAAAACCGGAGGTAAATAAAATGATAAAGGTGTGTCAAAAATTTTAATTACCCGGTAAGTGATGTAAACGATGAAATTCGGTACACAAATTATTTTACTTAGTGAGACGAAATCATATTTTGTAAGTTGATACGAGCTTTGATTTTATATATTATAATAATCGTTTCGATACCTTAGTCAAAAGTTGTCTCCGTTGAACGTTGCAACTCATATTAACCAAATGTATTGTTTTTTTTTAAATGTGAACAACATTCACATTTTTTTCACTTCTCTTATTCTTTGAAGAATACAGAATGATTAAACACATAATTAAACAACCCTAGGTCAGCACCAAAATCTAATATATAACTCTATTGAATAAAACTGGAAGTAAGTAAAATGAAAAAGGTACGTCAAACACTTAAACACTCTATGAAGATGTAAACGATGGAATTTGTGTACAAAAATGATTTTCCCTGGCGGGATCAAATTTTATTGTGTAAGTTGATATGAGCTTCGATTTGATATATTATAGTAGTCGTTTCGATACCCGTGTCAAAAGTTATCTCTCTTCAAATTTGTAACTCATATTTGTTTCATGTTTTTTATTATTTTGGAACATAAAACTGCATCCCCTTTCTTTTTATCTTCTCTTATATCCTTTTTAAGAATACAGGCTATTTGAACAAAAAACTAAAGAATCCCAGGCCGGCACCAATATCTCCTTTATAGCTCTATTGAATAAAACCAAAAGTAAGTAAAATGGTAATGGTGTGTCAATAACTTTAATTACTCGGTAAGTGATGTAAACGATGAAATTTGGGTACACAAATGATTTTACTTAGTGAGACGAAATAATATTTTGGAAGTTGATACGAGCTTTGATTTTATATATTATAATAATCGTTTCGATACCTGAGTCAAAAGTTGTCTCCGTTGAACGTTGCAACTCATATTAACCCAATGTTTTGTTTTTTTTAAAATGTGAACAACATTCAGATTTTCTTCACTTCTCTTATTTTTTGAAGAATAGAGACTGATTAAACACATAAATAAAGAACCCTAAGTCGGCACCAAAATCTAATATATAACTCTATTGATTAAAATTGGAAGTAAGTAAAGTGAAAATGCTACGTCAAATCCTTAAACCCTCGGTGAAGATGTAAACGATGGAATTTTTGTACAAAAATGATTTTCCCTAGCGGGATCAAATTTTATTGTGGAAGTTGATACGAGCTTCGATTTGATATATTATAGTAGTCCTTTCTATACCCGAATCAAAAGTTATCTCTTTTGAAATTTGTAACTCATATTTGTTTCATGTTTTTTGTTGTTTTGGAACATGAGAACTGCATCCCCCTTCTTTTTCTCTTCTGTTATATCTTCTTTAAGAATACAGGCTATTTGACCACATAACTAAAGAATCCTAGGTAGGCACCAATATCTTCTTTATAGGTCTATTGAATAAAACCGGAAGTAAGTAAAATGATCAAGGTGTGTCAAAAACTTTAATTACCCGGTAAGTGATGAAAACGATGGAAATTGGGTACAAAAATGATTTTACTTAGTGAGAAGAAATCAAATTTTGTAAGTTGATATGAGCTTTGATTTTATATACAATAATAGTTAGTTCGAGACCTGAGTCAAAATTTGTCTCCGGTGAAAGTTGCCACTCACATTAACCAAATGTTTTGTTGTTTTTGAAAATGTGGACAACATCCACATTTTTTTTCTCTTCTCTTATTTTTAAAATAATTGAGACTGATTGAACACATAAATAAAGAACCCTAGGTCAGCACCAAATTCTAATTTATAGATCTATCGAATAAAACCAGAAGTAAGTAAAATGAAAATGGTACGTCATACACTTAAACACTCTGCGAAGATGTAAACGATGGAATTTGTGTACAAAAATGATTTTCCCTAGCGGGATCAAATTTTATTGTGTAAGTTCATACGACCTTCGATTTGATATATTATAGTAGTCGTGTCGATACCCGAGTCAAAAGTTATCTATTTCGAAATTTGTAACTCTTATTTGTTTCATGTTTTTTATTATTTTGGGACAAGAGAACTGCATCCCCTTTCTTTTTATCTTCTCTTATATATTTTTTAAGAATACAGGCTATTTGAACACATATCTAAAGAATCCCAGGTCGGCACCAATATCTCCTTTATAGCTTTATTGAATAAAACCGTAGGTAAATAAAATGATAAAGGTGTGTCAAAAATTTTAATTACCCGGTAAGTGATGTAAACGATGAAATTCGGTACACAAATTATTTTACTTAGTGAGACGAAATCATATTTTGTAAGTTGATACGAGCTTTGATTTTATATATTATAATAATCGTTTCGATACCTTAGTCAAAAGTTGTCTCCGTTGAACGTTGCAACTCATATTAACCAAATGTATTGTTTTTTTTTAAATGTGAACAACATTCACATTTTTTTCACTTCTCTTATTCTTTGAAGAATATAGAATGATTAAACACATAATTAAACAACCCTAGGTCGGCACCAAAATCTAATATATAACTCTATTGAATAAAACTGTAAGTAAGTAAAATGAAAATGGTACGCCAAACACTTAAACACTCTATGAAGATGTAAACGATGGAATTTGTGTACAAAAATGATTTTCCCTGGCGGGATCAAATTTTATTGTGTAAGTTGATATGAGCTTCGATTTGATATATTATAGTAGTCGTTTCGATACCCGTGTCAAAAGTTATCTCTCTTCAAATTTGTAACTCATATTTGTTTCATGTTTTTTATTATTTTGGAACATAAAACTGCATCCCCTTTCTTTTTATCTTCTCTTATATCCTTTTTAAGAATACAGGCTATTTGAACAAAAAACTAAAGAATCCCAGGTCGGCACCAATATCTCCTTTATAGCTCTATTGAATAAAACCAAAAGTAAGTAAAATGGTAATGGTGTGTCAATAACTTTAATTACTCGGTAAGTGATGTAAACGATGAAATTTGGGTACACAAATGATTTTACTTAGTGAGACGAAATCATATTTTGTAAGTTCATACGAGCTCTGATTTTATATAATATAATAATCGTTTCGATACCTGAGTCAAAAGTTGTCTCCGTTGAACGTTGCAACTCATATTAACCAAATGTTTTGTTTTTTAAAATGTGAACAACATTCAGATTTTCTTCACTGCTCTTATTTTTTGAAGAATAGAGACTGATTAAACACATAAATAAAGAACCCTAGGTCGGCACCAAAATCTAATATATAACTCTATTGAATAAAATTGGAAGTAAGTAAATTGAAAATGCTACGTCAAAACCTTAAACCCTCAGTGAAGATGTAAACGATGAAATTTTTGTACAAAAATGATTTTCCCTGGCGGGATCAAATTTTATTGTGGAAGTTGATACGAGCTTCGATTTGATATATTATAGTAGTCCTTTCTATACCCGAATCAAAAATTATCTCTTTTGAAATTTGTAACTCATATTTGTTTCATGTTTTTTGTTGTTTTGGAACATGAGAACTGCATCCCCCTTCTTTTTCTCTTCTGTTATATCTTCTTTAAGAATACAGGCTATTTGACCACATAACTAAAGAATCCTAGGTAGGCACCAATATCTCCTTTATAGGTCTATTGAATAAAATCGGAAGTAAGTAAAATGATCAAGGTGTGTCAAAAACATTAATTACCCGGTAAGTGATGAAAACGATGGAATTTGGGTACAAAAATGATTTTACTTAGTGAGAAGAAATCAAATTTTGTAAGAGTATATGAGCTTTGATTTTATATACAATAATAGTTAGTTCGAGACCTGAGTCAAAATTTGTCTCCGGTGAAAGTTGCCACTCACATTAACCAAATGTTTTGTTGTTTTTGAAAATGTGGACAACATCCACATTTTTTTTCTCTTCTCTTATTTTTAAAATAATTGAGACTGATTGAACACATAAATAAAGAACCCTAGGTCAACACCAAATTCTAATTTATAGATCTATCGAATAAAACCAGAAGTAAGTAAAATGAAAATGGTACGTCAAACACTTAAACACTCTGTGAAGATGTAAACGATGGAATTTGTGTACAAAAATGATTTTCCCTGGCGGGATCAAATTTTATTGTGTAAGTTGATACGAGCTTCGATTTGATATATTATAGTAGTCGTGTCGATACCCGAGTCAAAAGTTATCTCTCTTCAAATTTGTAACTCATATATGTTTCATGTTTTTTATTATTTTGGAACATAAAACTGCATCCCCTTTCTATTTATCTTCTCTTATATCTTTTTTAAGAATACAGGCTATTTGACCAAATAACTAAAGAATCCCAGGTCGGCACCAATATCTTTTTTATAGCTCTATTGAATAAAACCAGAAGTAAGTAAAATGGTAAAGGTGTGTCAATAACTTTAATTACTCGGTAAGTGATGTAAACGATGAAATTTGGGTACACAAATGATTTTACTTAGTGAGACGAAATCATATTTTGTAAGTTGATACGAGCTTTGATTTTATATATTATAATAATCATTTCGATACCTGAGTCAAAAGTTGTCTCCGTTGAACTTTGCAACTCATATTAACCCAATGTTTTTTTTTTAAAATGTGAACAACATTCAGATTTTCTTCACTTCTCTTATTTTTTGAAGAATAGAGACTGATTAAACACATAAATAAAGAACTCTAGGTCGGCACCAAAATCTAATTTACAACTCTATTGATTAAAATTGGAAGTAAGTAAAGTGAAAATTCTACGTCAATTCCTTAAACCCTCGGTGAAGATGTAAACGATGGAATTTTTGTACAAAAATGATTTTCCCTGGCGGGATCAAATTTTATTGTGTAAGTTGATACGAGCTTCGATTTGATATATTATAGTAGTCCTTTCTATACCCGAATCAAAAGTTATCTCTCTTCAAATTTGTAACTCATATATGTTTCATGTTTTTTATTATTTTGGAACATGAGAACTACATCACCCTTCTTTTTATCTTCTGTTATATCTTTTTTAAGAATAGAGGCTATTTGAACACATAACTAAAGAATCCTAGCTAGGCACCAATATCTCCTTTATAGCTCTATTGAATAAAACCGGAAGTAAGTAAAATGATCAAGGTGTGTCAAAAACTTTAATTACCCGGTAAGTGATGAAAACGATGGAATTTGGGTACCCAAATGATTTTACTTAGTGAGAAGAAATCATATTTTGTAAGTTGATATAAGCTTTGATTTTATATACTATAATAGTTAGTTCGATACATTAGTCAAAATTTGTCTCCGGTGCATGTTGCTACTCACATTAACCAAATGTTTTGTTGTTTTTGCAAATGTGAACAACATCCACATTTTTTTTCTCTTCTCTTATTTTTAAAAGAATTGAGACTGATTGAACACATAAATAAAGAACCCTAGGTTGGCAGCAAAATCTTATTTATAACTCTATTGAATAAAACTGAAAGTAAGTAAAGTGAAAATGGTACGTCAAAAACTTAAACCCTCGGTGATGAAGTAAAGATGGCATTTGTCTACAAAAATGATTTTCCATGGCAGCACCAAATTTTATTGTGTATGATGATACGAGCTTCGATTTGATATATTATAATAGTCGTTTCGATGCCCGAGTCAAAAGTTATCTGTTTTGAAATTTTTAACTCATATTTGTTTCATGGTTTTTATTCTTTTGGAACAGGAGAACTGCATCCCCTTTCCTTTTCTCTTCTCTTATATATTGTTTAAGAATACAGGCTATTTGAACACATAACTAAAGAATCCCAGGTCAGCACCAATATCTCCTTTATAGCTCTATTGAATAAAACCAAAATTAAGTAAAATGATAAAGGTTTGTCAAAAACTTTTTATTACCCGATAAGTGATGTAAACGATGAAATTTGGGTACACAAATGATTTTACTTTGTGAGACGAAATCATATAATGTAAATTGATACGAGCTTTGATTTTATATTTTATAATAATCATATCGATACTTGAGTCAAAAGTTTTCTCCGTTGAGCGTTGCAACTCATATTAACCAAATGTTTTGTTGTTTTTGAAAATGTGAACAACATCCACATTTTTTTTCTCTTCTCTTATTTTTTTAAGAATAGAGACTAATTAAACACATAAATATAGAATCCTAGGTCAGCACCAAAATCTAATTTATAACTCTATTGAATAAAACTGGAAGTAAGTAAAGTGAAAATGATACGTCAAATCCTTAAACCCTCGGTGAAGATGTAAACGATGGAATTTTTGTATAAAAATGATTTTCCCTGGCGGGATCAAATTTTATTGTGTAAGTTGATACGAGCTTTGATTTGATATATTATAATAGTCCTTTCTATACGCAAATGATGCTACTTAGTGAGACGAAATCATATTTTGTCAGTTGATACGAGCTTTGATTTTATATATTATAATAGTCAGTTCGATACTTGAGTCAAAATTTGTCTCCGTTTAAAAGTTGGCACTCATATTAACCAAATGTTTTGTTGTTTTTGGAAATGTGAACAACATCCACATTTTTTTTCTCCTCTCTTATTTTTTTAAGAATAGAGACTAATTAAACACATAAATAAAGAACCCTACGTCGGCAGCAAAATCTTATTTATAACTCTATTGAATAAAACTGAAAGTAAGTAAAGTGAAAATGGTACGTCAAAAACTTAAACCCTCAGTGATGATGTAAAGATGGCATTTGTTTACAAAAATGATTTTTCATGGCAGGACCAAATTTTATTGTGTAAGTTGATACGAGCTTCGATTTGATATATTTTAGTAGTTGTTCCGATACCCGAGTCAAAAGTTATCTCTTTTGAAATTTGTAACTCTTATTTGTTTCATGTTTTTTATTATTTTGGAACAAGAGAACTGCATCCCCTTTCTATTTCTCTTCTGTTATATCTTCTTTAAGAATACAGGCTATTTGAACGCATAACTAAAGAATCCTAGGTCGGCACCCATATCTCCTTTATAGCCATATTGAATAAAACCGGAAGTAAGTAAAATGATAAAGATGTGTCAAAAACTTTAATTACCCGGTAAGTGATGTAAAGGATGAAATTCGGTACACAAATGATTTTACTTAGTGAGACGAAATCATATTTTGTAAGTTGATACGAGGTTTGATTTTATATATTATAATAATCGTTTCGATACCTGAGTCAAAAGTTGTCTACGTTGAACGTTACAACTCACATTAACCAAATGTTTTGTTTTTTTTAAATGTGAACAATAATCACATTTTTTTCACTTCTCTTATTTTTTGAAGAATAGAGACTGATTAAACACATAAATAAAGAACCCTAGGTCGGCACCAAAATCTAATATATAACTCTATTGAATAAAACTGGAAGTAAGTAAAGTGAAAATGGTACGTCAAAAACTTAAACCCTCGGTGAAGATGTAAAGGATGGAATTTGTGTACAAAAATGATTTTCCCTGGAAGGATCAAATTTTATTGTGTAAGTTGATACGAGCTTCGATTTGATATATTATAGTAATCGTTTCGATACCCGAGTCTAAAGTTATCTCTCTTGAAATTTGTAACTCAAATTTGTTTCATGTTTTTGTTGTTTTGGAACATGAGAACTGCATCCCCCTTCTTTTTATCTTCTGTTATATCTTGTTTAAGAATACAGGCTATTTGAACACATAACTAAAGAATCCTAGGTAGGCACCAATATCTTTTTTATAGCTCTATTGAATAAAACCGGAAGCAAGAAAAAGGATAAAGGTGTGTCAAAAACTTTAATTACCCGATAAGTGATGAAAACGATGGAATTTGGGTACACAAATGATTTCACTTAGTGAGAAGAAATCATATTTTGTAAGTTGATATGAGCTTTGATTTTATATACTATAATAGTTAGTTCGATACCTGAGGCAAAATTTGTCTCCGTTGAATGTTGCCACTCACATTAAGCAAATGTTTTGTTGTTTTTGGAAATGTGAACAACATCCACAATTGTTTTCTCTTCTCTTATTTTTAAAAGAATATTGACTGATTGAACTAATAAATAAACAACCCTAGGTCAGCACCAAATTCTAATTTATAGATCTATCGAATAAAAACAGAAGTAAAATGAAAATGATACGTCAAACACTTAAACACTCTGTGAAGATGTAAACGATGGAATTTGTGTACAAAAATGATTTTCCCTGGAGGTATCAAATTTTATTGTGTAAGTTGATAAGAGCTTCGATTTGATATATTATAGTACTCGTTTCGATACTCGAGTCAAAAGTTATCTCTCTTCAAATTTGTAACTCATATTTGTTTCATGTTTTTTATTATTTTGGAACATCAGAACTACATCCCATTTCTTTTTCTCTTCTCTTATATATTGTTTAAGAATAGAGGCTATTTGAACACATAACTAAAGAATCCTAGGTCGGTACCCATATCTCTTTTATAGCTCTATTGAATAAAACTGGAAGTAAGTAAAATGATAAAGGTGTTTCAAAAACTTTAAATACCCGGTAAGTGATGTAAACGATGAAATTCGGTACACAAATGATTTTACTTAGTGAGACGAAATCATACTTTGTAATTTGATACGAGCTTTGATTTTATATATTATAATAATTGTTTCGATACCTGAGTCAAAAGTTGTCTCCGTTGAATGTTGCAACTCATATTAACCAAATGTTTTGTTTTTTTTTTTCAAAATGTGAACAACATCCACATTTTTTTCTCTTCTCTTATTTTTAAAAGAATTGAGACTGATTGAACACATAAATAAAGAACCCTAGGTGAACAACAAATTCAAATATATAGATCTATCGAATAAAAGCAGAAGTAAGTAAAGTCAAAATGGTATGTCAAAAACTTAAACCCTCGGTGATGACGTAAAGATGGCATTTGTCTACAAAAATGATTTTTCATGGCGGGACCAAATTTTATTTTGTAAGTTAATACGAGCTTCAATTTGATATATTATAGTAGTTGTTTCGATACCCGAGTCAGAAGTTATCTCTTTTGAAATTTGTAACTCATATTTGTTTCAAGCTTTTTATTATTTTGGAACAGGAGAACTGCATCCCCTTTCTTTTTCTCTTCTCTTATATATTGTTTAAGAATACAGGCTATTTGAACACATAACTAAAGAATCCCAGGTCGGCAAAAATATCTCCTTTATAGCTCTATTGAATAAAACCGAAATTAAGTAAAATGTTAAAGGTTTGTCAAAAACTTTACTTACCCGGTAAGTGATGTAAACGATGAAATTTGGGTACACAAATGAATCTACTTAGTGAGACGAAATCATAATTTGTAAGTTGATACGAGCTTTGATTTTATATATTATAATAATCGTATCGATACTTGAGTCAAAAGTTTTCTCCGTTGAACGTTGCAACTCATATTAACCAAATGTTTTGTTGTTTTTGAAAATGTGAACAACATCCACATTTTTTTTCTCTTCTCTTATTTTTTTAAGAATAGAGACTGATTAAACACATAAATATAGAATCCTAGGTCAGCACCAAAATCTAATTTATAACTCTGTTGAATAAAACTGGAAGTAAGTAAAGTGAAAATGCTACGTCAAAAACTTAAACCCTCAGTGAAGATGTAAACGATGGAATTTGTGTACAAAAATGAATTTCCCTGGCGGGATCAAATTTTATTGTGTAAGTTGATACGAGCTTCGATTTGATATATTATAGTAGTCGTTTCTATACCCGAATCAAAAGTTATCACTTTTGAAATTTGTAACTCTTATTTGTTTCATGTTTTTTATTATTTTGGAACAAGAGAACTGCATCCCCTTTCTTTTTCTCTTCTGTTATATCTTGTTTAAGAATACAGGCTATTTGAACACATAACTAAAGAATCCTAGGTCGGCACCCATATCTCTTTTATAGCTTTATTGAATAAAACCGGAAGTAAGTAAAATGATAAAGATGTGTCAATACCTTTAATTACTCGGTAAGTGATGTAAACGATGAAATTTGGGTACACAAATGATTTTACTTAGTGAGACGAAATCATATTTTGTAAGTTGATACGAGCTTTGATTTTATATATTATAATAATCGTTTCGATACCTTAGTCAAAAGTTGTCTCCGTTGAACATTGCAACTCATATTAACCAAATGTTTTTTTTAAAATGTGAACAATATTCACATTTTTTTCACTTCTCTTATTTTTTGAAGAATAGAGACTGATTAAACACATAAATAAAGAACCCTAGGTCGGCACCAAAATCTAATATATAACTCTATTGAGTAAAACTGGATGTAAGTAAAGTGAAAATGGTACGTCAAAAACTCAAACCCTCGGTGAAGATGTATAGGATGGAATTTGTATACAAAAATGATTTTCCCTGGCGGGATCAAATTTTATTGTGTAAGTTGATACGAGCTTCGATTTGATATATTATAGTAGTCGTTTCGATACCCGAGTCAAAAGTTATCTCTTTTGAAATTTGTTACTCATATTTGTTTCATGTTTTTGTTATTTTGGAACATGAGAACTGCATCCCGCTTCTTTTTATCTTCTGTTATATCTTGTTTAAGAATACAGGCTATTTGAACACATAACTAAAGAATCCTAGGTAGGCAACAATATCTCCTTTATAGCTCTATTGAATAAAACCGAAAGTAAGTAAAATGATAAAGGTGTGTCAAAAACTTTAATTACCCGATAAGTGATGAAAATGATAGAATTTGGGTACACAAATGATTTCACTAAGTGAGAAGAAATCATATTTTGGTAAGTTGATATGAGCTTTGATTTTATATACTATAATAGTTAGTTCGATACCTGAGTCCAAATTTGTCTCCGTTGAAAGTTGCCACTCACATTAAGCAAATGTTTTGTTGTTTTTGGAAATGTGAACAACATCCATAATTTTTTTCGCTTCTCTTATTTTTAAAAGAATTGAGACTGATTGAACACATAAATAAAGAACCCTAGGTCATCACCAAATTCTAATTTATAGATCTATCGAATAAAACCAGAAGTAAGTAAAATGAAAATGGTACGTCAAAAACTTAAACCCTCGGTGATGATGTAAAAGATGGAATTTGTCTACAAAAATGATTTTCCCTGGCGGGATCAAATTTTATTGTGTAAGTTGATACGAGTTTCGATTTGATATATTATAGTAGTTTGTTTGATACCCGAGGCAAAAGCTATCTCTTTTGAAATTCGTAACACTTATTTGTTTCATGTTTTTTATTATTTTGAACAAGGGAACTGCATCCCCTTTATTTTTCTCTTCTGTTATATCTTGTTTAAGAATACAGGCTATTTGAACACATAACTAAAGAATCCCAGGTCGGCACCAATATCTCCTTTATAGCTCTATTGAATAAAACCAAAAGTAAGTAAAATGGTAAAGGTGTGTCAATAACTTTAATTACTCGGTAAGTGATGTAAACGATGAAATTTGGGTACACAAATGATTTTACTTAGTGAGACGAAATCATATTTTGTAAGTTGATACGAGCTTTGATTTTATATATTATAATAATCGTTTCGATACCTGACTCAAAAGTTGTCTCCGTTGAACGTTGTAACTCATATTAACCAAATGTTTTTTTTTAAATGTGAACAATATTCACATTTTTTTCACTTATATTATTTTTTGAAGAATAGAGACTGATTAAACAAATAAATAAAGAACCCTAGGTCTTCACCAAAATCTAATATATAACTCTATTGAATAAAACTGGAAGTAAGTAAAGTGAAAATGGTAAGTCAAAAACTTAAACCCTCGGTGAAGATGTAAAGGTTGGAATTTGTGTACAAAAATGATTTTCCCTGTCGGGATGAAATTTTATTGTGTAAGTTGATACGAGCTTCGATTTGATATATTATAGTAGTCCTTTCTATACCCGAATCAAAATTTATCAATTTCGACATTTGTAACTCTTATTTCTTTCATGTTTTTTATTATTTTGGGACAAGAGAACTGCATCCACTTTCTTTTTCTCTTCTGTTATATCTTGTTTAAGAATACAGGCTATTTGAACACATATCTAAAGAATCCTAGGTCGGCACCCATATCTCCTTTATAGCTTTATTGAATAATACCGGAGGTAAATAAAATGATAAAGGTGTGTCAAAAACTTTAATTACCCGGTAAGTGATGAAAACGATGGAATTTGGGTACAAAAATGATTTTACTTAGTGAGAAGAAATCAAATTTTGTAAGTTGATATGAGCTTTGATTTTATATACAATAATAGTTAGTTCGAGACCTGAGTCAAAATTTGTCTCCGGTGAAAGTTGCCACTCACATTAACCAAATGTTTTGTTGTTTTTGAAAATGTGAACAACGTCCACATTTTTTTTCTCTTCTCTTATTTTTAAAATAATTGAGACTGATTGAACACATAAATAAAGAACCATAGGTCAGCACCAAATTCTAATTTATAGATCTATCGAATAAAACCAGAAGTAAGTAAAATGAAAATGGTACGTCAAACACTTAAACACTCTATGAAGATGTAAACGATGGAATTTATGTACAAAAATGATTTTCCCTGGCGGGATCAAATTTTATTGTGTAAGTTGATACGACCTTCGATTTGATATATTATAGTAGTCCTTTCTATACCCGAATCAAAAGTTATCTATTTCGAAATTTGTAACTCTTATTTGTTTCATGTTTTTTATTATTTTGGGACAAGAGAACTGCATCCACTTTCTTTTTCTCTTCTGTTATATCTTGTTTAAGAATACAGGCAATTTGAACACATATCTAAAGAATCCTAGGTCAGCACCCATATCTCCTTTATAGCTTTATTGAATAAAACCGGAGGTAAATAAAATGATAAAGGTGTGTCAAAAATTTTAATTACCCGATAAGTGATGTAAACGATGAAATTCGGTACACAAATTATTTTACTTAGTGAGACGAAATCATATTTTGTAAGTTGATACGAGCTTTGATTTTATATATTATAATAATCGTTTCGATACCTTAGTCAAAAGTTGTCTCCGTTGAACGTTGCAACTCATATTAACCAAATGTATTATTTTTTTTTAAATGTGAACAACATTCACATTTTTTTCACTTCTCTTATTCTTTGAAGAATACAGAATGATTAAACACATAATTAAACAACCCTAGGTCGGCACCAAAATCTAATATATAACTCTATTGAATAAAACTGGAAGTAAGTAAAATGAAAATGGTACGTCAAACACTTAAACACTCTATGAAGATGTAAACGATGGAATTTGTGTACAAAAATGATTTTCCCTGGCGGGATCAAATTTTATTATGTAAGTTGATATGAGCTTCGATTTGATATATTATAGTAGTCGTTTCGATACCCGTGTCAAAAGTTATCTCTCTTCAAATTTGTAAGTCATATTTGTTTCATGTTTTTTATTATTTTGGAACATAAAACTGCATCCCCTTTCTTTTTATCTTCTCTTATATCCTTTTTAAGAATACAGGCTATTTGAACAAAAAACTAAAGAATCCCAGGTCGGCACCAATATCTCATTTATAGCTCTATTGAATAAAACCAAAACTAAGTAAAATGGTAATGGTGTGTCAATAACTTTAATTACTCGGTAAGTGATGTAAACGATGAAATTTGGGTACACAAATGATTTTACTTAGTGAGACGAAATCATATTTTGTAAGTTGATACGAGCTTTGATTTTATATATTATAATAATCATTTCGATACCTGAGTCAAAAGTTGTCTCCGTTGAACGTTGCAACTCATATTAACCCAATGTTTTGTTTTTTTTAAAATGTGAACAACATTCAGATTTTCTTCACTTCTCTTATTTTTTGAAGAATAGAGACTGATTAAACACATAAATAAAGAACCCTAGGTCGGCACCAAAATCTAATATATAACTCTATTGATTAAAATTGGAAGTAAGTAAAGTGAAAATGCTACGTCAAATCCTTAAACCCTCGGTGAAGATGTAAACGATGGAATTTTTGTACAAAAATGATTTTCCCTGGCGGGATCAAATTTTCTTGTGGAAGTTGATACGAGCTTCGATTTGATATATTATAGTAGTCCTTTCTATACCCGAATCAAAAGTTATCTCTTTTGAAATTTGTAACTCATATTTGTTTCATGTTTTTTGTTGTTTTGGAACATGAGAACTGCATCCCCCTTCTTTTTCTCTTCTGTTATATCTTTTTTAAGAATACAGGCTATTTGACCACATAACTAAAGAATCCTAGGTAGGCACCAATATCTCCTTTATAGGTCTATTGAATAAAACCGGAAGTAAGTAAAATGATCAAGGTGTGTCAAAAACTTTAATTACCCGGTAAGTGATGAAAACGATGGAAATTGGGTACAAAAATGATTTTACTTAGTGAGAAGAAATCAAATTTTGTAAGTTGATATGAGCTTTGATTTTATATACAATAATAGTTAGTTCGAGACCTGAGTCAAAATTTGTCTCCGGTGAAAGTTGCCACTCACATTAACCAAATGTTTTGTTGTTTTTGAAAATGTGGACAACATCCACATTTTTTTTCTCTTCTCTTATTTTTAAAATAATTGAGACTGATTGAACACATAAATAAAGAACCCTAGGTCAGCACCAAATTCTAATTTATAGATCTATCGAATAAAACCAGAAGTAAGTAAAATGAAAATGGTACGTCAAACACTTAAACACTCTGTGAAGATGTAAACGATGGAATTTGTGTACAAAAATGATTTTCCCTAGCGGAATCAAATTTTATTGTGTAAGTTGATACGAGCTTCGATTTGATATATTATAGTAGTCGTGTCGATACCCGAGTCAAAAGTTATCTCTCTTCAAATTTGTAACTCATATTTGTTTCATGTTTTTTATTATTTTGGAACATAAAACTGCATCCCCGTTCTTTTTATCTTCTCTTATATCTTTTTTAAGAATACAGGCTATTTGACCAAATAACTAAAGAATCCCAGGTCGGCACCAATATCTCCTTTATAGCTCTATTGAATAAAACCAAAAGTAAGTAAAATAGTAAAGGTGTGTCAATAACTTTAATTACTCGGTAAGTGATGTAAACGATGAAATTTGGGTACACAAATGATTTTACTTAGTGAGACGAAATCATATTTTGTAAGTTGATACGAGCTCTGATTTTATATATTATAATAATCGTTTCGATACCTGAGTCAAAAGTTGTCTCCGTTGAACGTTGCAACTCATATTAACCCAATGTTTTGTTTTTTAAAATGTGAACAACATTCAGATTTTCTTCACTTCTCTTATTTTTTGAAGAATAGAGACTGATTAAACACATAAATAAAGAACCCTAGGTCGGCACCAAAATCTAATATATAACTCTATTGAATAAAATTGGAAGTAACTAAAGTGAAAATGCTACGTCAAAACCTTAAACCCTCAGTTAAGATGTAAACGATGAAATTTTTGTACAAAAATGATTTTCCCTGGCGGGTTCAAATTTTATTGTGGAAGTTGATACGAGCTTCGATTTGATATATTATAGTAGTTCTTTCTATACCCGAATCAAAAGTTATCTCTTTTGAAATTTGTAACTCATATTTGTTTCATGTTTTTTGTTGTTTTGGAACATGAGAACTGCATCCCCCTTCTTTTTCTCTTCTGTTATATCTTCTTTAAGAATACAGGCTATTTGACCACATAACTAAAGAATCCTAGGTAGGCACCAATATCTCCTTTATAGGTCTATTGAATAAAACCGGAAGTAAGTAAAATGATCAAGGTGTGTCAAAAACTTTAATTACCCGGTAAGTGATGTAAACGATGGAATTTGGGTACAAAAATGATTTTACTTAGTGAGAAGAAATCAAATTTTGTAAGTTGATATGAGCTTTGATTTTATATACAATAATAGTTAGTTTGAGACCTGAGTCAAAATTTGTCTCCGGTGAAAGTTGCAACTCACATTAACCAAATGTTTTGTTGTTTTTGAAAATGTGGACAACATCCACATTTTTTTTCTCTTCTCTTATTTTTAAAATAATTGAGACTGATTGAACACATAAATAAAGAACCCTAGGTCAGCACCAAATTCTAATTTATAGATCTATCGAATAAAACCAGAAGTAAGTAAATGAAAATGGTACGTCAAACACTTAAACACTCTATGAAGATGTAAACGATGGAATTTGTGTACAAAAATGATTTTCCCTGGCGGGATCAAATTTTATTGTGTAAGTTGATACGAGCTTCGATTTGATATATTATAGTAGTCGTGTCGATACCCGAGTCAAAAGTTATCTCTCTTCAAATTTGTAACTCATATTTGTTTCATGTTTTTTATTATTTTGGAACATAAAACTGCATCCCCTTTCTATTTATCTTCTCTTATATCTTTTTTAAGAATACAGGCTATTTGACCAAATAACTAAAGAATCCCAGGTCGGCACCAATATCTCCTTTTTAGCTCTATTGAATAAAACCAGAAGTAAGTAAAATGGTAAAGGTGTGTCAATAACTTTAATTACTCGGTAAGTGATGTAAACGATGAAATTTGGGTACACAAATGATTTTACTTAGTGAGACGAAATCATATTTTGTAAGTTGATACGAGCTCTGATTTTATATATTATAATAATCGTTTCGATACCTGAGTCAAAAGTTGTCTCCGTTGAACGTTGCAACTCATATTAACCCAATGTTTTTTTTTAAATGTGAACAACATTCAGATTTTCTTCACATCTCTTATTTTTTGAAGAATAGAGACTGATTAAACACATAAATAAAGAACTCTAGGTCGGCACCAAAATCTAATTTACAACTCTATTGATTAAAATTGGAAGTAAGTAAAGTGAAAATGCTACGTCAAATCCTTAAACCCTCGGTGAAGATGTAAACGATGGAATTTTTGTACAAAAATGATTTTCCCTGGCGGGATCAAATTTTATTGTGTAAGTTGATACGAGCTTCGATTTGATATATTATAGTAGTCCTTTCTATACCCGAATCAAAAGTTATCTCTTTTGAAATTTGTAACTCATATTTGTTTCATGTTTTTTATTATTTTGGAACATGAGAACTGCATCACCCTTCTTTTTATCTTCTGTTATATCTTTTTTAAGAATAGAGGCTATTTGAACACATAACTAAAGAATCCTAGCTAGGCACCAATATCTCCTTTATAGCTCTATTGAATAAAACCGGAAGTAAGTAAAATGATCAAGGTGTGTCAAAAACTTTAATTACCCGGTAAGTGATGAAAACGATGGAATTTGGGTACCCAAATGATTTTACTTAGTGAGAAGAAATCATATTTTGTAAGTTGATATAAGCTTTGATTTTATATACTATAATAGTTAGTTCGATAACTTAGTCAAAATTTGTCTCCTGTGCATGTTGCTACTCACATTAACCAAATGTTTTGTTGTTTTTGCAAATGTGAACAACATCCACATTTTTTTTCTCTTCTCTTATTTTTAAAAGAATTGAGACTGATTGAACACATAAATAAAGAACCCTAGGTTGGCAGCAAAATCTTATTTATAACTCTATTGAATAAAACTGCAAGTAAGTAAAGTGAAAATGGTACGTCAAAAACTTAAACCCTCGGTGATGATGTAAAGATGGCATTTGTCTACAAAAATGATTTTCCATGGCAGCACCAAATTTTATTGTGTATGATGATACGAGCTTCGATTTGATATATTATAATAGTCGTTTCGATGCCCGAGTCAAAAGTTATCTCTTTTGAAATTTTTAACTCATATTTGTTTCATGGTTTTTATTATTTTGGAACAGGAGAATTGCATCCCCTTTCCTTTTCTCTTCTCTTATATATTGTTTAAGAATACAGGCTATTTGAACACATAACTAAAGAATCCCAGGTCAGCACCAATATCTCCTTTATAGCTCTATTGAATAAAACCAAAATTAAGTAAAATGATAAAGGTTTGTCAAAAACTTTTTATTACCCGATAAGTGATGTAAACGATGAAATTTGGGTACACAAATGATTTTACTTAGTGAGACGAAATCATATTATGTAAGTTGATACGAGCTTTGATTTTATATTTTAAAATAATCATATCGATACTTGAGTCAAAATTTTTCTCCGTTGAGCGTTGCAACTCATATTAACCAAATGTTTTGTTGTTTTTGAAAATGTGAACAACATCCACATTTTTTTCTCTTCTCTTATTTTTTTAAGAATAGAGACTAATTAAACACATAAATATAGAATCCTAGGTCAGCACCAAAATCTAATTTATAACTCTATTGAATAAAACTGGAAGTAAGTAAAGTGAAAATGATACGTCAAATCCTTAAACCCTCGGTGAAGATATAAACGATGGAATTTTTGTATAAAAATGATTTTCCCTGGCGGGATCAAATTTTATTGTGTAAGTTGATACGTGCTTCGATTTGATATATTATAATAGTCCTTTCTATACCCAAATGATGCTACTTAGTGAGACGAAATCATATTTTGTCAATTGATACGAGCTTTGATTTTATATATTATAATAGTCAGTTCGATACTTGAGTCCAAATTTGTCTCCGTTTAAAAGTTGGCACTCATATTAACCAAATGTTTTGTTGTTTTTGGAAATGTGAACAACATCCACATTTTTTTTCTCCTCTCTTATTTTTTTAAGAATAGAGACTAATTAAACACATAAATAAAGAACCCTACGTCGGCAGCAAAATCTTATTTATAACTCTATTGAATAAAACTGAAAGTAAGTAAAGTGAAAATGGTATGTCAAAAACTTAAACCCTCGGTGATGATGTAAAGATGGCATTTGTTTACAAAAATTATTTTTCATGGCGGGACCAAATTTTATTGTGTAAGTTGATACGAGCTTCGATTTGATATATTTTAGTAGTTGTTCCGATACCCGAGTCAAAAGTTATCTCTTTTGAAATTTTTAACTCATATTTGTTTCATGGTTTTTATTATTTTATAACATGAGAACTGCATCCCCTTTCTTTTTCTCTTCTCTTATATATTGTTTAAGAATACAGGCTATTTGATCACATAACTAAAGAATCCCAGGTTGGCACCAATATCTCCTTTATAGCTCTATTGAATAAAACCGAAATTAAGTAAAATGTTAAAGGTTTGTCAAAAACTTTAATTACCCGGTAAGTGATGTAAACGATGAAATTTGGGTACACAAATGATTCTACTTGGTGAGACGAAATCATATTTTGTAAGTTGATACGAGCTTTGATTTTATATATTATAATAATCGTATCGATACTTGAGTCAAAAGTTTTCTCCGTTGAACGTTGCAACTCATATTAACCAAATGTTTTGTTGTTTTTGAAAATGTGAACAACATTCACATTTTTTTTCTCTTCTCTTATTTTTTTAAGAATTGAGACTGATTAAACACATAAATATAGAATCCTAGGTCGGCACCAAAATCTAATTTATAACTCTATTGAATAAAACTGGAAGCAAGTAAAGTGAAAATGCTACGTCAAAAACATAAACCCTCGGTGAAGATGTAAACGATGGAATTTGTGTACAAAAATGATTTTCCCTGGCGGGATCAAATTTTATTGTGTAAGTTGATACGAGCTTCGATTTGATATATTATAGTAGTGATTTCTCTACCCGAATCAAAAGTTATATCTTTTGAAATTTGTAACTCTTATTTGTTTCATGTTTTTTATTATTTTGGAACAGGAGAACTGCATCCCCTTTCTTTTTCTCTTCTCTTATATATTGTTTAAGAATACAGGCTATTTGAACACATAACTAAAGAATCCCAGGTCGGCACCAATATCTCCTTTATAGCTCTATTGAATAAAACCGAAATGAAGTAAAATGTTAAAGGTTTGTCAAAAACTTTACTTACCCGGTAAGTGAGGTAAACGATGAAATTTGGGTACACAAATGATTCTACTTAGTGAGACGAAATCATATTTTGTAAGTTGATACGAGCTTTGATTTTATATATTATAATAATCGTTTCGATACCTTAGTCAAAAGTTGTCTCCGTTGAACGTTGCAACTCATATTAACAAAATGTTTTGTTTTTTTTAAAATGTGAACAATATTCACATTTGTTTCACTTCTCTTATTTTTTGAAGAATAGAGACTGATTAAACAAATAAATAAAGAACCCTAGGTCGGCACCAAAATCTAATATATAACTCTATTGAGTAAAACTGGATGTAAGTAAAGTGAAAATGGTACGTCAAAAACTCAAACCCTCGGTGAAGATGTATAGGATGGAATTTGTGTACAAAAATGATTTTCCCTGGCGGGATCAAATTTTATTGTGTAAGTTGATACGAGCTTCGATTTGATATATTATAGTAGTCGTTTCGATACCCGAGTCAAAAGTTATCTCTTTTGAAATTTGTTACTCATATTTGTTTCATGTTTTTGTTATTTTGGAACATGAGAACTGCATCCCGCTTCTTTTTATCTTCTGTTATATCTTGTTTAAGAATACAGGCTATTTGAACACATAACTAAAGAATCCTAGGTAGGCACCAATATCTCCTTTATAGCTCTATTGAATAAAACCGGAAGTAAGTAAAATGATAAAGGTGTGTCAAAAACTTTAATTACCCGATAAGTGATGAAAATGATGGAATTTGGGTACACAAATGATTTCACTAAGTGAGAAGAAATCATATTTTGGTAAGTTGATATGAGCTTTGATTTTATATACTATAATAGTTAGTTCGATACCTGAGTCCAAATTTGTCTCCGTTGAAAGTTGCCACTCACATTAAGTAAATGTTTTGTTGTTTTTGGAAATGTGAACAACATCCATAATTTTTTTCGCTTCTCTTATTTTTAAAAGAATTGAGACTGATTGAACACATAAATAAAGAACCCTAGCTCATCACCAAATTCTAATTTATAGATCTATCGAATAAAACCAGAAGTAAGTAAAATGAAAATGATACGTTAAACACTTAAACACTATGTGAAGATGTAAACGATGGAATTTGTGTACAAAAATGATTTTCCCTGGCGGGATCAAATTTTATTGTGTAAGTTGATACGAGCTTCGATTTGATATATTATAGTAGTCCTTTCGATAATCGAGTCAAAAGTTATCTCTCTTCAAATTTGTAACTCATATTTGTTTCATGATTTTTATTATTTTGGAACATCAGAACTACATCCCATTTCTTTTTCTCTTCTCTTATATATTGTTTAAGAATACAGGCTATTTGAATACATAACAAAAGAATCGTAGGTCGGCACCCATATCTCTTTTATAGCTCTATTGAATAAAACCGGAACTAAGTAAAATGATAAAGGTGTGTCAAAAACTTTAAATACCCGGTAAGTGATGTAAACGATGAAATTCGGTACACAAATGATTTTACTTAGTGAGACGAAATCATATTTTGTAAAATGATACGAGCTTTGATTTTATATATTATAATAATCGTTTCGATACCTGAGTCAAAAGTTGTCTCCGTTAAACGTTGCAACTCATATTAACCAAATGTTTTGTTTTTTTTTTCAAAATGTGAACAACATCCACATTTTTTACTCGTCTCTTATTTTTAAAAGAATTGAGACTGATTAAACACATAAATAAAGAACCCTAGGTCAGCACCATATTCTAATATATAGATCTATCGAATAAAACCAGAAGTAAGTAAAGTGAAAATGGTACGTCAAAAACTTAAACCCTCGGTGATGATGTAAAAGATGGAATTTGTCTACAAAAATGATTTTCCCTGGCGGGATCAAATTTTATTGTGTAAGTTGATACGAGTTTCGATTTGATATATTATAGTAGTTGGTTCGATACCCGAGGCAAAAGCTATCTCTTTTGAAATTTGTAACACTTATTTGTTTCATGTTTTTTATTATTTTGGAACAAGGGAACTGCATCCCCTTTATTTTTCTCTTCTGTTATATCTTGTTTAAGAATACAGGCTATTTGAACACATAACTAAAGAATCCCAGGTCGGCACCAATATCTCCTTTATAGCTCTATTGAATAAAACCAAAAGTAAGTAAAATGGTAAAGGTGTGTCAATAACTTTAATTACTCGGTAAGTGATGTAAACGATGAAATTTGGGTACACAAATGATTTTACTTAGTGAGACGAAATCATATTTTGTAAGTTGATACGAGCTTTGATTTTATATATTATAATAATCGTTTCGATACCTGACTCAAAAGTTGTCTCCGTTGAACGTTGCAACTCATATTAACCAAATGTTTTTTTTTAAAATGTGAACAATATTCACATTTTTTTCACTTATATTATTTTTTGAAGAATAGAGACTGATTAAACACATAAATAAAGAACCCTAAGTCTTCACCAAAATCTAATATATAACTCTATTGAATAAAACTGGAAGTAAGTAAAGTGAAAATGGTACGTCAAAAACTTAAACCCTCGGTGAAGATGTAAAGGTTCGAATTTGTGTACAAAAATGATTTTCCCTGTCGGGATCAAATTTTATTGTGTAAGTTGATACGAGCTTCGATTTGATATATTATAGTAGTCGTTTTGATACCCGAGTCAAAAGTTATCTCTTTTGAAATTTGTAACTCATATTTGTTTCATGTTTTTGTTGTTTTGGAACATGAGAACTGCATCCCCCTTCTTTTCATCTTCTGTTATATCTTGTTTAAGAATACAGGCTAGTTGAACACATAACTAAAGAATCCTAGGTAGGCACCAATATCTTCTTTTTAGCTCTATTGGATAAAACTGGAAGTAAGTAAAATGATAAAGGTGTGTCAAAAACTTTAATTACCCAGTAAGTGATGAAAACGATGGAATTTGGGTACACAAATGATTTCAATTAGTGAGAAGAAATCATATTTTGTAAGTTGATAGGAGCTTTGATTTTATATACTATAATAGTTAGTTGGATACCTGAGTCAAAATTTGTCTCCGTTGAAAGTTGCCACTCACATTAAGCAAATGATTTGTTGTTTTTGGAAATGTGAACAACATCCACAATTTTTTTCTCTTCTCTTATTTTTAAAAGAATTGAGACTAATTGAAAACATAAATAAAGAACCCTAGGTCAGCACCAAATTCTAATTTATAGATCTATCGAATAAAACCACAAGTAAGTAAAGTGAAAATGGTACGTCAAAAACTTAAACCCTCGGTGATGATGTAAAAGATGGAATTTGTGTACAAAAATGAGTTTCCCTGAGGAGATCAAATTTTATTGCGTAAGTTGATACGAGCTTCGATTTGATATATTATAGTAGTTGGTTCGATACCTGAGTCAAAAGTTATCTCTTTTGAAATTTGTAACACTTATTTGTTTCATGTTTTTTATTATTTTGGAACAAGGGAACTGCATCCCCTTTCTTTTTCTCTTCTGTTATATCTTGTTTAAGAATACAGGCTATTTGAACACATAACTAAAGAATCCCAGGTCGGCACCAATATCTCCTTTATAGCTCTATTGAATAAAACCAAAAGTAAGTAAAATGGTAAAGGTGTGTCAATAACTTTAATTACTCGGTAAGTGATGTAAACGATGAAATTTGGGTACACAAATGATTTTACTTAGTGAGACGAAATCATATTTTGTAAGTTGATACGAGCTTTGAGTTTATATATTATAATAATCGTTTCGATACCTGACTCAAAAGTTGTCTCCGTTGAACGTTGCAACTCATATTAACCAAATGTTTTTTTTTTAAATGTGAACAATATTCACATTTTTTTCACTTATATTATTTTTTGAAGAATAGAGACTGATTAAACACATAAATAAAGAACCCTTGGTCGGCACCAAAATCTAATATATAACTCTATTGAATAAAACTGGAAGTAAGTAAAGTGAAAATGGTACTTCAAAAACTTAAACCCTCGGTGAAGATGTAAAGGTTGGAATTTGTGTACAAAAATGATTTTCCCTGTCGGGATCAAATTTTATTGTGTAAGTTGATACGAGCTTCGATTTGATATATTATAGTAGTCGTTTCGATACCCGAGTCAAAAGTTATCTCTTTTGAAATTTTTAACTCATATTTGTTTCATGTTTTTGTTGTTTTGGAACATGAGAACTGCATCCCCCTTCTTTTTATCTTCTGTTATATCTTGTTTAAGAATACAGGCTATTTGAACACATAACTAAAGAATCCTAGGTAGGCACCAATATCTCCTTTTTAGCTCTATTGGATAAAACCGGAAGTAAGTAAAATGATAAAGGTGTGTCAAAAACTTTAATTACCCAGTAAGTGATGAAAACGATGGAATTTGGGTACACTAATGATTTCAATTAGTGAGAAGAAATCATATTTTGTAAGGTGATAGGAGCTTTGATTTTATATACTATAATAGTTAGTTGGATACCTGAGTCAAAATTTGTCTCCGTTGAAAGTTGCCACTCACATTAAGCAAATGATTTGTTGTTTTTGGAAATGTGAACAACATCCACAATTTTTTTCTCTTCTCTTATTTTTAAAAGAATTGAGACTAATTGAAAACATAAATAAAGAACCCTAGGTCAGCACCAAATTCTAATTTATAGATCTATCGAATAAAACCAGAAGTAAGTAAAATGAAAATGATACGTCAAACACTTAAACACTCCGTGAAGATGTAAACGATGGAATTTCTGTACAAAAATGATTTTCCCTGGCGGGATCAAATTTTATTTTGTAAGTTGATACGAGCTTCGATTTGATATATTATAGTAGTCGTTTCAATACTCGAGTCAAAAGTTATCTCTCTTCAAATTTGTAACTCATATTTGTTTCATGTTTTTTATTATTTTGGAACATCAGAACTACATCTCATTTCTTTTTCTCTTCTCTTATATATTGTTTAAGAATACAGGCTATTTGAACACATAATAAAAGAATCGTAGGTCGGCACCCATATCTCTTTTATAGCTCTATTGAATAAAACCGGAACTAAGTAAAATGATAAAGGTGTGTCAAAAACATTAAATACCCGGTAAGTGATGTAAACGATGAAATTCGGTACACAAATGATTTTACTTAGGGAGACGAAATCATATTTTGTAAGTTGATACGAGCTTTGATTTTATATATTATAATAATCATTTCGATACCTGAGTCAAAAGTTGTCTCCGTTGAACGTTGCAACTCATATTAACCAAATGTTTTGTTTTTTTTCAAAATGTTAACAACATCCACAATTTTTTTCTCTTCTCTTATTTTTAAAAGAATTGAGACTGATTGAACACATAAATAATGAACCCTAGGTCAGCACCATATTCTAATATATAGATCTATCGAATAAAACCAGAAGTAAGTAAAGTGAAAATGGTACGTCAAAAACTTAAACCCTCGGTGATGATGTAAAAGATGGAATTTGTGTACAAAAATGATTTTCCCTGGCGGGATCAAATTTTATTGTGTAAGTTGATACGAGCTTCGATTTGATATATTATAGTAGTTGGTTCGATACCCGAGTCAAAAGTTATCTCTTTTAAAATTTGTAACTCTTATTTGTTTCATGTTTTTTATTATTTTGGAACAAGAGAACTGCATCCCCTTTCATTTTCTCTTCTGTTATATCTTGTTTAAGAATACAGGCTATTTGAACACATAACTAAAGTATCCGAGGTCGGCACCAATATCTCCTTTATAGCTCTATTGAATAAAACCGAAAGTAAGTAAAATAATAAAGGTGTGTCAAAAACTTTAATTACCCGGTAAGTGATGTAAACGATGAAATTTGGGTATACAAATGATTTAACTTAGTGAGACGAAATCATATTTTGTAAGTTGATACGAGCTTTAATTTTCTATATTATAATAATTGTATCGATACTTGAGTCAAAAGTTTTCTCCGTTGAACGTTTCAACTCATATTAACAAAATGTTTTGTTCTTTTGGAAAATGTGAACTACATCCAAATTTTTTTTCTCTTCTCTTAATTTTTTTTAAGAATAGAGACTGATTAAACACATAAAAAAAGAACCCTAGGTCGGCACGAAAATCTAATTTATAACTCTATTGAATAAAATCGGAAGTAAGTAAAGTAAAAATGATACGTCAAAAACATAAACCCTCGGTGATGATGTAAGCGATGGAATTTGTGTACAAAAATAATTTTCAATGGCGGGAGCAAATTGTATCCTGTAAGTTGATACGAGCTTCGATTTGATATATTATAGTAATTGTTTCGATACCCGAGTCAAAAGTTATCTCTTTTAAAATTTCTAACTCATATTTGTTTCATGGTTTTTATTATTTGGGAGATGAGAACTGCATCCCCTTTCCTTTTCTCTTCTATTATATCTTGTTTAAGAATACAGGCTATTTGAACACATAACTAAAGAATCCTACGTCGGCACCCATATCTCCTTTATAGCTCTATTGAATAAAAACGGAAGTAAGCAAAATGGTAAAGCTGTGTCAAAAACTTTAATTACCCGACAAAGTGATGTAAACGATGAAATTTAGGTACACAAATGATTTAACTTAGTGAGAGGCAATGATATTTTGTAAGCTGATACGAGCTTTGATTTTATATATTGTAATAATCGTTTCAATACCTGAGTCAAATGTTTTCCCCATTGAACGTTGCAACTTATATTAACCAAATGTTTTCTTGTTTTTGAAAATGTGAACAACATCCACATTTTTTTTCTCTTCTCTTAAGTTTTTAAGAATAGAGACTGATTAAACACATAAATATAGAAACCTAGGTTGGCACCAAAATCTAATTTATAACTCTATTGAATAAAACTGGAAGTAAGTAAAGTAAAAATGATACGTCAAAAACATAAACCAAGGTGATGATGTAAGCGATGGAATTTGTGTACAAAAATGATTTTCCATGGCGGGAGCAAATTGTATCCTATAAGTTGATACGAGCTTTGATTTGATATATTATAGTAATTGTTTCGATACCCGAGTCAAAAGTTATCTCTTTTAAAATTTGTAACTCATATTTGTTTCATGGTTTTTATTATTTGGGAGATGAGAACTGCATCCCCTTTCTTTTATCTTCTGTTATATCTTGTTTAAGAATACAGGCTATTTGAACACATAACTAAAGAATCCTAGGTCGGCACCCATATCTCCTTTATAGCTCTATTGAATATAACCGGAAGTAAGTAAAATGGTAAAGGTGTGTCAAAAACTTTAATTACCCGATAAGTGATGTAAACGATGAAATTTGGGTACACAAATGATTTAACTTAGTGAGACGAAATCATATTTTGTAAGTTGGTACTAGCTTTGATTTTATATATTATAATAATCGTATCGATACTTGAGTCAAAAGTTTTCTCCGTTGAACGTTGCAACTCATATTAACCAAATGGCATTTGTCTACATAACTGATTTTTCACGGTGGGACCAAATTTTATTCTGTAAGTTGATACGAGCTTCGATTTGATATATTATAGTAGTCGTTTCGATACCCGATCAAAAGTTATCTCTTTGGATATTTGTAACTCATATTTGCTTCATGTTTTTTTATTATTTTGGAAGATGAGAACTACATCCCCTTTCCTTTTCTCTTCTATTATATCTTGTTTAAGAATACAGGCTATTTGAACACATAACTAAAGAATCCAAGGTCTGCACCCTTATCTCCTTTAAAGCTCTATTGAATAAAACCGGAAGTAAGCAAAATGGTAAAGGTGTGTCAAAAACTTTAATTACCCGATAAGTGATGTAAACGATGAAATTTGGATACACAAATGATTTAACGTAGTGAGACGAAATGATATTTTGTAAGTTGATACGATCTTTGATTTTATATATTGTAATAATCGTTTTGATAAATGAGTCAAATGTTTTCTCCGTTGAACGTTGCAACTCATATTAACCAAATGTTTTGTTGTTTTTGAAAATGTGAACTACATCCAAATTTTTTTTCTCTTCTCTTAATTTTTTTAAGAATAGAGACTGATTAAACACATAAATATAGAACCCTAGATCTGCACCAAAATCTAATTTATAACTCTATTGAATAAAACCGGAAGTAAGTAAAGTGAAAATGGTACGTCAAAAACATAAACCCTCAGTGATGATGTAAACGATGGAATTTGTGTACCAAAATGATTTTCCATGGCGGGTGCAAATTGTATCCTGTAAATTGATACGATCTTCGATTTAATATATTATAGTAATTTTTTCGATACCCGAGTCAAAAGTTATCTCTTTGGAAATTTGTAACTCATATTTGTTTCATGTTTTTCATTATTTCGGAACATGAGAACTGCATCCCCTTTCCTTTTATCTTCTGTTATATCTTGTTTAAGAATACAGGCTATTTGAACACATAACTAAAGAATCCTAGGTCGGCACCCATATCTTCTTTATAGCTCTATTGAATAAAACCGGAAGTAAGTAAAATGGTAAATGTGTGTCAAAAACTTTAATTACCCGGTAAGTGATGTAAACGATGAAATTAGGGTACACAAATGATTTAACTTAGTGAGACGAAATCATATTTTGTAAGTTGATACTAGCTTTGATTTTATATATTATAATAATCGTATCGATACTTGAGTTAAAAGTTTTCCCCGTTGAACGTTGCAACTCATATTAACCAAATGTTTTGTTGTTTTTGAAAATGTGAACAACATCCACATTTTATTCCTCTTGTCTTATTTTTTTAAGAATAGAGACTCATTAAACACATAAATATAGAACCCTAGGTCGGCACCAAAATCTAATTTATAACTCTATTGAATAAAACCGGAAGTAAGTAAACTGAAAATGGTACGTCAAAAATATAAACCTTCCGTGATGACGTAAACGATGGAATTTATGTACAAAAATGATTTTCCCTGGCAGGACCAAATTTTATTGTATATTGATACGAGCTTCGATTTGATATATTATAGTAGTCGTTTCGATACCGAGTCAAAAGTTATCTCTTTTGAAATTTGTAACTCATAAGTTTTTCATGTTTTTTTAATATATTGGAACATGAGAACTGCATCACCTTTCTTTTTCCCTTCTCTTATATGTTCTTTAAAAATACCGACTATTGGAATACATAACTAAAGAATCCTAGGTTGGCACCAATATCTCCTTTATAGCTCTATTGAATAAAACTAGAAGGAAGTAAAATGGTAAAAGTGTGTCAAAAACTTTAATTACCCGATAAGTGATGTTAACGATGGTATATGGGTACACAAATGATGTAACTGAGGAAGAGAAATCCTGTTTTGTAATTTGATGTGATCTTTGATTTTATATATTATAACAGTCATTTCGATACCTGACTCAAAAGTTGTCTCCGTTGAAAGTTGCAACTCATATTAACCAAATGTTTTGTTGTTTTTGAAAATGTGAACAACATCCACATTTTTTTCCTCTTCTCTTATTTTTTAAAGAATTGAGACTGATTGAACACATAAATAAAGAACCCTAGGTCGACACCAAAATCTAATTTATAGCTCTATTGAATAAAACCGGATTTAAGTAAAGTCACACTGGTTCGTGAAAAACAATAACCCTTGGTGATGATGTTACCGATGGAATTTGTGTACAAAAATGATTTTCCATGGCGGGACCAAATTTTATTGTGTTAGTTGATATGAGCTTCCATTTTATATATTATAGTAGTCGTTTCGATACATGAGTCAAAAGTTATCTCTTTTGAAATTTGTAACTCATATTTGTTTCATGTTTTTTGTTGTTTTGGAACATGAGAACTGCATCCCCCTTCTTTTTCTCTTCTATTATATGTTGTTTAAGAATACAGGCTATTTGAACACATAATTAAAGAATCCTAGGTAGGCCCTAATATCTCCTTTATAGGTCTATTGAATAAAACCGAAAGTAAGTAAAATGATCAAGGTGTGTCAAAAACTTTAATTACCCGGTAAGTGATGAAAACGATGGAGTTTGGGTACAAAAAAGATTTTACTTAGTGAGAAGAAATCAAATTTTGTAAGTTGATATGAGTTTTGATTTTATATACAATAATAGTTAGTTCGAGACCTGAGTCAAAATTTGTCTCCGGTGAAAGTTGCCACTCACATTAACCAAATGTTTTGTTGTTTTTGGAAATGTGAACAACATCCACAATTGTTTTCTCTTCTCTTATTTTTAAAAGAATATTGACTGATTGAACAAAGGAATAAACAACCCTAGGTCACCACCAAATTCTAATTTATAGATCTATCGAATAAAACCAGAAGTAAAATGAAAATGATACGTCAAACACTTAAACACTCTGTGAAGATGTAAACGATGGAATTTGTGTAAGAAAATGATTTTCCCTGGCGGGATCAAATTTTATTGTGTAAGTTGATACGAGCTTCGATTTGATATATTATAGTAGTCGTTTTGATACCCGAGTCAAAAGTTATCTCTCTTCAAATTTGTAACTCATATTTGTTTCATGTTTTTTATTATTTTGGAACATAAAACTGCATCCCCTTTCTTTTTATCTTCTCTTATATCTTTTTTAAGAATACAGGCTATTTGAACAAATAACTAAAGAATCCCAGGTCGGCACCAATATCTCCTTTATAGCTCTATTGAATAAAACCAGAAGTAAGTAAAATGGTAAAGGTGTGTCAATAACTTTAATTACTCGATAAGTGATGTAAACGATGAAATTTGGGTACACAAATGATTTTACTTAGTGAGAAGAAATCATATTTTGTAAGTTGATACGAGCTTTGATTTTATATATTATAATAATCGTTTCGATACCTGAGTCAAAAGTTGTCTCCGTTGAACGTTGCAACTCATATTAACCCAATGTTTTGTTTTTTTAAATGTGAACAACATTCAGATTTTCTTCACTTCTCTTATTTTTTGAAGAATAGGGACTGATTAAACACATAAATAAAGAACCCTAGGTCGGCACCAAAATCTAATATATAACTCTATTGAATAAAATTGGAAGTAAGTAAAGTGAAAATGCTACGTCAAATCCTTAAACCCTCGGTGAAGATGTAAACGATGGAATTTTTGTAACAAAATGATTTTCCCTGGCGGGATCAAATTTTATTGTGTAAGTTGATACGAGCTTCTATTTGATATATTATAGTAGTCCTTTCTATACCCAAATCAAAAGTTATCTCTTTTGAAATTTGTAACTCATATTTGTTTCATGTTTTTGTTGTTTTGGAACATGAGAACTGCATCCCCCTTCTTTTTATCTTCTGTTATATCTTGTTTAAGAATAAAGGCTATTTGAACACATAACTAAAGAATCCTAGGTAGGCACCAATATCTCCTTTTTAGCTCTATTGGATAAAACTGGAAGTAAGTAAAATGATAAAGGTGTGTCAAAAACTTTAATTACCCAGTAAGTGATGAAAACGATGGAATTTGGGTACACAAATGATTTCAATTAGTGAGAAGAAATCATATTTTGTAAGTTGATAGGAGCTTTGATTTTATATACTATAATAGTTAGTTGGATACCTGAGTCAAAATTTGTCTCCGTTGAAAGTTGCCACTCACATTAAGCAAATGATTTGTTGTTTTTGGAAATGTGAACAACATCCACAATTTTTTTCTCTTCTCTTATTTTTAAAAGAATTGAGACTGATTGAACACATAAATAAAGAACCCTAGGTCAGCACCATATTCTAATATATAGATCTATCGAATAAAACCAGAAGTAAGTAAAGTGAAAATGGTACGTCAAAAACTTAAACCCTCGGTGATGATGTAAAAGATGGAATTTGTGTACAAAAATGAGTTTCCCTGAGGAGATCAAATTTTATTGTGTAAGTTGATACGAGCTTCGATTTGATATATTATAGTAGTTGGTTCGATACCTGAGTCAAAAGTTATCTCTTTTGAAATTTGTAACACTTATTTGTTTCATGTTTTTTATTATTTTGGAACAAGGGAACTGCATCCCCTTTCTTTTTCTCTTCTGTTATATCTTGTTTAAGAATACAGGCTATTTGAACACATAACTAAAGAATCCCAGGTCGGCACCAATATCTCCTTTATAGCTCTATTGAATAAAACCAAAAGTAAGTAAAATGGTAAAGGTGTGTCAATAACTTTAATTACTCGGTAAGTGATGTAAACGATGAAATTTGGGTACACAAATGATTTTACTTAGTGAGACGAAATCATATTTTGTAAGTTGATACGAGCTTTGAGTTTATATATTATAATAATCGTTTCGATACCTGACTCAAAAGTTGTCTCCGTTGAACGTTGCAACTCATATTAACCAAATGTTTTTTTTTTAAATGTGAACAATATTCACATTTTTTTCACTTATATTATTTTTTGAAGAATAGAGACTGATTAAACACATAAATAAAGAACCCTTGGTCGGCACCAAAATATAATATATAACTCTATTGAATAAAACTGGAAGTAAGTAAAGTGAAAATGGTACTTCAAAAACTTAAACCCTCGGTGAAGATGTAAAGGTTGGAATTTGTGTACAAAAATGATTTTCCCTGTCGGGATCAAATTTTATTGTGTAAGTTGATACGAGCTTCGATTTGATATATTATAGTAGTCGTTTCGATACCCGAGTCAAAAGTTATCTCTTTTGAAATTTTTAACTCATATTTGTTTCATGTTTTTGTTGTTTTGGAACATGAGAACTGCATCCCCCTTCTTTTTATCTTCTGTTATATCTTGTTTAAGAATACAGGCTATTTGAACACATAACTAAAGAATCCTAGGTAGGCACCAATATCTCCTTTTTAGCTCTATTGGATAAAACCGGAAGTAAGTAAAATGATAAAGGTGTGTCAAAAACTTTAATTACCCAGTAAGTGATGAAAACGATGGAATTTGGGTACACTAATGATTTCAGTTAGTGAGAAGAAATCATATTTTGTAAGTTGATAGGAGCTTTGATTTTATATACTATAATAGTTAGTTGGATACCTGAGTCAAAATTTGTCTCCGTTGAAAGTTGCCACTCACATTAAGCAAATGATTTGTTGTTTTTGGAAATGTGAACAACATCCACAATTTTTTTCTCTTCTCTTATTTTTAAAAGAATTGAGACTAATTGAAAACATAAATAAAGAACCCTAGGTCAGCACCAAATTCTAATTTATAGATCTATCGAATAAAACCAGAAGTAAGTAAAATGAAAATGATACGTCAAACACTTAAACACTCCGTCAAGATGTAAACGATGGAATTTCTGTACAAAAATGATTTTCCCTGGCGGGATCAAATTTTATTTTGTAAGTTGATACGAGCTTCGATTTGATATATTATAGTAGTCGTTTCGATACTCGAGTCAAAAGTTATCTCTCTTCAAATTTGTAACTCATATTTGTTTCATGTTTTTTATTATTTTGGAACATCAGAACTACATCTCATTTCTTTTTCTCTTCTCTTATATATTGTTTAAGAATACAGGCTATTTGAACACATAATAAAAGAATCGTAGGTCGGCACCCATATCTCTTTTATAGCTCTATTGAATAAAACCGGAACTAAGTAAAATGATAAAGGTGTGTCAAAAACTTTAAATACCCGGTAAGTGATGTAAACGATGAAATTCGGTACACAAATGATTTTACTTAGTGAGACGAAATCATATTTTGTAAGTTGATACGAGCTTTGATTTTATATATTATAATAATCGTTTCGATACCTGAGTCAAAAGTTGTCTCCGTTGAACGTTGCAACTCATATTAACCAAATGTTTTGTTTTTTTTCAAAATGTGAACAACATCCACATTTTTTACTCGTCTCTTATTTTTAAAAGAATTGAGACTGATTGAACACATAAATAATGAACCCTAGGTCAGCACCATATTCTAATATATAGATCTATCGAATAAAACCAGAAGTAAGTAAAGTGAAAATGGTACGTCAAAAACTTAAACCCTCGGTGATGATGTAAAAGATGGAATTTGTGTACAAAAATGATTTTCCCTGGCGGGATCAAATTTTATTGTGTAAGTTGATACGAGCTTCGATTTGATATATTATAGTAGTTGGTTCGATACCCGAGTCAAAAGTTATCTCTTTTAAAATTTGTAACTCTTATTTGTTTCATGTTTTTTATTATTTTGGAACAAGAGAACTGCATCCCCTTTCATTTTCTCTTCTGTTATATCTTGTTTAAGAATACAGGCTATTTGAACACATAACTAAAGTATCCGAGGTCGGCACCAATATCTCCTTTATAGCTCTATTGAATAAAACCGAAAGTAAGTAAAATAATAAAGGTGTGTCAAAAACTTTAATTACCCGGTAAGTGATGTAAACGATGAAATTTGGGTATACAAATGATTTAACTTAGTGAGACGAAATCATATTTTGTAAGTTGATACGAGCTTTAATTTTCTATATTATAATAATTGTATCGATACTTGAGTCAAAAGTTTTCTCCGTTGAACGTTTCAACTCATATTAACAAAATGTTTTGTTCTTTTGGAAAATGTGAACTACATCCAAATTTTTTTTCTCTTCTCTTAATTTTTTTTAAGAATAGAGACTGATTAAACACATAAAAAAAGAACCCTAGGTCGGCACGAAAATCTAATTTATAACTCTATTGAATAAAATCGGAAGTAAGTAAAGTAAAAATGATACGTCAAAAACATAAACCCTCGGTGATGATGTAAGCGATGGAATTTGTGTACAAAAATAATTTTCAATGGCGGGAGCAAATTGTATCCTGTAAGTTGATACGAGCTTCGATTTGATATATTATAGTAATTGTTTCGATACCCGAGTCAAAAGTTATCTCTTTTAAAATTTCTAACTCATATTTGTTTCATGGTTTTTATTATTTGGGAGATGAGAACTGCATCCCCTTTCCTTTTCTCTTCTATTATATCTTGTTTAAGAATACAGGCTATTTGAACACATAACTAAAGAATCCTACGTCGGCACCCATATCTCCTTTATAGCTCTATTGAATAAAAACGGAAGTAAGCAAAATGGTAAAGCTGTGTCAAAAACTTTAATTACCCGACAAAGTGATGTAAACGATGAAATTTAGGTACACAAATGATTTAACTTAGTGAGAGGCAATGATATTTTGTAAGCTGATACGAGCTTTGATTTTATATATTGTAATAATCGTTTCAATACCTGAGTCAAATGTTTTCCCCGTTGAACGTTGCAACTTATATTAACCAAATGTTTTCTTGTTTTTGAAAATGTGAACAACATCCACATTTTTTTTCTCTTCTCTTAAGTTTTTAAGAATAGAGACTGATTAAACACATAAATATAGAAACCTAGGTTGGCACCAAAATCTAATTTATAACTCTATTGAATAAAACTGGAAGTAAGTAAAGTAAAAATGATACGTCAAAAACATAAACCAAGGTGATGATGTAAGCGATGGAATTTGTGTACAAAAATGATTTTCCATGGCGGGAGCAAATTGTATCCTATAAGTTGATACGAGCTTTGATTTGATATATTATAGTAATTGTTTCGATACCCGAGTCAAAAGTTATCTCTTTTAAAATTTGTAACTCATATTTGTTTCATGGTTTTTATTATTTGGGAGATGAGAACTGCATCCCCTTTCTTTTATCTTCTGTTATATCTTGTTTAAGAATACAGGCTATTTGAACACATAACTAAAGAATCCTAGGTCGGCACCCATATCTCCTTTATAGCTCTATTGAATATAACCGGAAGTAAGTAAAATGGTAAAGGTGTGTCAAAAACTTTAATTACCCGATTAGTGATGTAAACGATGAAATTTGGGTACACAAATGATTTAACTTAGTGAGACGAAATCATATTTTGTAAGTTGGTACTAGCTTTGATTTTATATATTATAATAATCGTATCGATACTTGAGTCAAAAGTTTTCTCCGTTGAACGTTGCAACTCATATTAACCAAATGGCATTTGTCTACAAAACTGATTTTTCACGGTGGGACCAAATTTTATTCTGTAAGTTGATACGAGCTTCGATTTGATATATTATAGTAGTCGTTTCGATACCCGATCAAAAGTTATCTCTTTGGATATTTGTAACTCATATTTGCTTCATGTTTTTTTATTATTTTGGAAGATGAGAACTACATCCCCTTTCCTTTTCTCTTCTATTATATCTTGTTTAAGAATACAGGCTATTTGAACACATAACTAAAGAATCCAAGGTCTGCACCCTTATCTCCTTTAAAGCTCTATTGAATAAAACCGGAAGTAAGCAAAATGGTAAAGGTGTGTCAAAAACTTTAATTACCCGATAAGTGATGTAAACGATGAAATTTGGATACACAAATGATTTAACGTAGTGAGACGAAATGATATTTTGTAAGTTGATACGATCTTTGATTTTATATATTGTAATAATCGTTTTGATAAATGAGTCAAATGTTTTCTCCGTTGAACGTTGCAACTCATATTAACCAAATGTTTTGTTGTTTTTGAAAATGTGAACTACATCCAAATTTTTTTTCTCTTCTCTTAATTTTTTTAAGAATAGAGACTGATTAAACACATAAATATAGAACCCTAGGTCTGCACCAAAATCTAATTTATAACTCTATTGAATAAAACCGGAAGTAAGTAAAGTGAAAATGGTACGTCAAAAACATAAACCCTCAGTGATGATGTAAACGATGGAATTTGTGTACCAAAATGATTTTCCATGGCGGGTGCAAATTGTATCCTGTAAATTGATACGATCTTCGATTTAATATATTATAGTAATTTTTTCGATACCCGAGTCAAAAGTTATCTCTTTGGAAATTTGTAACTCATATTTGTTTCATGTTTTTCATTATTTCGGAACATGAGAACTGCATCCCCTTTCCTTTTATCTTCTGTTATATCTTGTTTAAGAATACAGGCTATTTGAACACATAACTAAAGAATCCTAGGTCGGCACCCATATCTTCTTTATAGCTCTATTGAATAAAACCGGAAGTAAGTAAAATGGTAAATGTGTGTCAAAAACTTTAATTACCCGGTAAGTGATGTAAACGATGAAATTAGGGTACACAAATGATTTAACTTAGTGAGACGAAATCATATTTTGTAAGTTGATACTAGCTTTGATTTTATATATTATAATAATCGTATCGATACTTGAGTTAAAAGTTTTCTCCGTTGAACGTTGCAACTCATATTAACCAAATGTTTTGTTGTTTTTGAAAATGTGAACAACATCCATATTTTATTCCTCTTCTCTTATTTTTTTAAGAATAGAGACTCATTAAACACATAAATATAGAACCCTAGGTCGGCACCAAAATCTAATTTATAACTCTATTGAATAAAACCGGAAGTAAGTAAACTGAAAATGGTACGTCAAAAATATAAAGCTTCCGTGATGACGTAAACGATGGAATTTATGTACAAAAATGATTTTCCCTGGCAGGACCAAATTTTATTGTATATTGATACGAGCTTCGATTTGATATATTATAGTAGTCGTTTCGATACCGAGTCAAAAGTTATCTCTTTTGAAATTTGTAACTCATAAGTTTTTCATGTTTTTTTAATATATTGGAACATGAGAACTGCATCACCTTTCTTTTTCCCTTCTCTTATATGTTCTTTAAAAATACCGACTATTGGAATACATAACTAAAGAATCCTAGGTTGGCACCAATATCTCCTTTATAGCTCTATTGAATAAAACTAGAAGGAAGTAAAATGGTAAAAGTGTGTCAAAAACTTTAATTACCCGATAAGTGATGTTAACGATGGTATATGGGTACACAAATGATGTAACTGAGGAAGAGAAATCCTGTTTTGTAATTTGATGTGATCTTTGATTTTATATATTATAACAGTCATTTCGATACCTGACTCAAAAGTTGTCTCCGTTGAAAGTTGCAACTCATATCAACCAAATGTTTTGTTGTTTTTGAAAATGTGAACAACATCCACATTTTTTTCCTCTTCTCTTATTTTTTAAAGAATTGAGACTGATTGAACACATAAATAAAGAACCCTAGGTCGACACCAAAATCTAATTTATAGCTCTATTGAATAAAACCGGAATTAAGTAAAGTCACACTGGTTCGTGAAAAACAATAACCCTTGGTGATGATGTTACCGATGGAATTTGTGTACAAAAATGATTTTCCATGGCGGGACCAAATTTTATTGTGTTAGTTGATATGAGCTTCCATTTTATATATTATAGTAGTCGTTTCGATACATGAGTCAAAAGTTATCTCTTTTGAAATTTGTAACTCATATTTGTTTCATGTTTTTTGTTGTTTTGGAACATGAGAAGTGCATCCCCCTTCTTTTTCTCTTCTATTATATGTTGTTTAAGAATACAGGCTATTTGAACACATAATTAAAGAATCCTAGGTAGGCCCTAATATCTCCTTTATAGGTCTATTGAATAAAACCGAAAGTAAGTAAAATAATCAAGGTGTGTCAAAAACTTTAATTACCCGGTAAGTGATGAAAACGATGGAGTTTGGGTACAAAAAAGATTTTACTTAGTGAGAAGAAATCAAATTTTGTAAGTTGATATGAGTTTTGATTTTATATACAATAATAGTTAGTTCGAGACCTGAGTCAAAATTTGTCTCCGGTGAAAGTTGCCACTCACATTAACCAAATGTTTTGTTGTTTTTGGAAATGTGAACAACATCCACAATTGTTTTCTCTTCTCTTATTTTTAAAAGAATATTGACTGATTGAACTAATGAATAAACAACCCTAGGTCAGCACCAAATTCTAATTTATAGATCTATCGAATAAAACCAGAAGTAAAATGAAAATGATACGTCAAACACTTAAACACTCTGTGAAGATGTAAACGATGGAATTTGTGTAAGAAAATGATTTTCCCTGGCGGGATCAAATTTTATTGTGTAAGTTGATACGAGCTTCGATTTGATATATTATAGTAGTCGTTTTGATACCCGAGTCAAAAGTTATCTCTCTTCAAATTTGTAACTCATATTTGTTTCATGTTTTTTATTATTTTGGAACATAAAACTGCATCCCCTTTCTTTTTATCTTCTATTATATCTTGTTTAAGAATACAGGCTATTTGAACACATAACTAAAGAATCCAAGGTCTGCACCCTTATCTCCTTTAAAGCTCTATTGAATAAAACCGGAAGTAAGCAAAATGGTAAAGGTGTGTCAAAAACTTTAATTACCCGATAAGTGATGTAAACGATGAAATTTGGATACACAAATGATTTAACGTAGTGAGACGAAATGATATTTTGTAAGTTGATACGATCTTTGATTTTATATATTGTAATAATCGTTTTGATAAATGAGTCAAATGTTTTCTTCGTTGAACGTTGCAACTCATATTAACCAAATGTTTTGTTGTTTTTGAAAATGTGAACTACATCCAAATTTTTTTTCTCTTCTCTTAATTTTTTTAAGAATAGAGACTGATTAAACACATAAATATAGAACCCTAGGTCTGCACCAAAATCTAATTTATAACTCTATTGAATAAAACCGGAAGTAAGTAAAGTGAAAATGGTACGTCAAAAACATAAACCCTCAGTGATGATGTAAACGATGGAATTTGTGTACCAAAATGATTTTCCATGGCGGGTGCAAATTGTATCCTGTAAATTGATACGATCTTCGATTTAATATATTATAGTAATTTTTTCGATACCCGAGTCAAAAGTTATCTCTTTGGAAATTTGTAACTCATATTTGTTTCATGTTTTTCATTATTTCGGAACATGAGAACTGCATCCCCTTTCCTTTTATCTTCTGTTATATCTTGTTTAAGAATACAGGCTATTTGAACACATAACTAAAGAATCCTAGGTCGGCACCCATATCTTCTTTATAGCTCTATTGAATAAAACCGGAAGTAAGTAAAATGGTAAATGTGTGTCAAAAACTTTAATTACCCGGTAAGTGATGTAAACGATGAAATTAGGGTACACAAATGATTTAACTTAGTGAGACGAAATCATATTTTGTAAGTTGATACTAGCTTTGATTTTATATATTATAATAATCGTATCGATACTTGAGTTAAAAGTTTTCTCCGTTGAACGTTGCAACTCATATTAACCAAATGTTTTGTTGTTTTTGAAAATGTGAACAACATCCATATTTTATTCCTCTTCTCTTATTTTTTTAAGAATAGAGACTCATTAAACACATAAATATAGAACCCTAGGTCGGCACCAAAATCTAATTTATAACTCTATTGAATAAAACCGGAAGTAAGTAAACTGAAAATGGTACGTCAAAAATATAAAGCTTCCGTGATGACGTAAACGATGGAATTTATGTACAAAAATGATTTTCCCTGGCAGGACCAAATTTTATTGTATATTGATACGAGCTTCGATTTGATATATTATAGTAGTCGTTTCGATACCGAGTCAAAAGTTATCTCTTTTGAAATTTGTAACTCATAAGTTTTTCATGTTTTTTTAATATATTGGAACATGAGAACTGCATCACCTTTCTTTTTCCCTTCTCTTATATGTTCTTTAAAAATACCGACTATTGGAATACATAACTAAAGAATCCTAGGTTGGCACCAATATCTCCTTTATAGCTCTATTGAATAAAACTAGAAGGAAGTAAAATGGTAAAAGTGTGTCAAAAACTTTAATTACCCGATAAGTGATGTTAACGATGGTATATGGGTACACAAATGATGTAACTGAGGAAGAGAAATCCTGTTTTGTAATTTGATGTGATCTTTGATTTTATATATTATAACAGTCATTTCGATACCTGACTCAAAAGTTGTCTCCGTTGAAAGTTGCAACTCATATCAACCAAATGTTTTGTTGTTTTTGAAAATGTGAACAACATCCACATTTTTTTCCTCTTCTCTTATTTTTTAAAGAATTGAGACTGATTGAACACATAAATAAAGAACCCTAGGTCGACACCAAAATCTAATTTATAGCTCTATTGAATAAAACCGGAATTAAGTAAAGTCACACTGGTTCGTGAAAAACAATAACCCTTGGTGATGATGTTACCGATGGAATTTGTGTACAAAAATGATTTTCCATGGCGGGACCAAATTTTATTGTGTTAGTTGATATGAGCTTCCATTTTATATATTATAGTAGTCGTTTCGATACATGAGTCAAAAGTTATCTCTTTTGAAATTTGTAACTCATATTTGTTTCATGTTTTTTGTTGTTTTGGAACATGAGAAGTGCATCCCCCTTCTTTTTCTCTTCTATTATATGTTGTTTAAGAATACAGGCTATTTGAACACATAATTAAAGAATCCTAGGTAGGCCCTAATATCTCCTTTATAGGTCTATTGAATAAAACCGAAAGTAAGTAAAATAATCAAGGTGTGTCAAAAACTTTAATTACCCGGTAAGTGATGAAAACGATGGAGTTTGGGTACAAAAAAGATTTTACTTAGTGAGAAGAAATCAAATTTTGTAAGTTGATATGAGTTTTGATTTTATATACAATAATAGTTAGTTCGAGACCTGAGTCAAAATTTGTCTCCGGTGAAAGTTGCCACTCACATTAACCAAATGTTTTGTTGTTTTTGGAAATGTGAACAACATCCACAATTGTTTTCTCTTCTCTTATTTTTAAAAGAATATTGACTGATTGAACTAATGAATAAACAACCCTAGGTCAGCACCAAATTCTAATTTATAGATCTATCGAATAAAACCAGAAGTAAAATGAAAATGATACGTCAAACACTTAAACACTCTGTGAAGATGTAAACGATGGAATTTGTGTAAGAAAATGATTTTCCCTGGCGGGATCAAATTTTATTGTGTAAGTTGATACGAGCTTCGATTTGATATATTATAGTAGTCGTTTTGATACCCGAGTCAAAAGTTATCTCTCTTCAAATTTGTAACTCATATTTGTTTCATGTGTTTTATTATTTTGGAACATAAAACTGCATCCCCTTTCTTTTTATCTTCTCTTATATCTTTTTTAAGAATACAGGCTATTTGAACAAATAACTAAAGAATCCCAGGTCGGCACCAATATCTCCTTTATAGCTCTATTGAATAAAACCAGAAGTAAGTAAAATGGTAAAGGTGTGTCAATAACTTTAATTACTCGATAAGTGATGTAAACGATGAAATTTGGGTACACAAATGATTTTACTTAGTGAGACGAAATCATATTTTGTAAGTTGATACGAGCTTTGATTTTATATATTATAATAATCGTTTCGATACCTGAGTCAAAAGTTGTCTCCGTTGAACGTTGCAACTCATATTAACCCAATGTTTTGTTTTTTTAAATGTGAACAACATTCAGATTTTCTTCACTTCTCTTATTTTTTGAAGAATAGGGACTGATTAAACACATAAATAAAGAACCCTAGGTCGGCACCAAAATCTAATATATAACTCTATTGAATAAAATTGGAAGTAAGTAAAGTGAAAATGCTACGTCAAATCCTTAAACCCTCGGTGAAGATGTAAACGATGGAATTTTTGTAACAAAATGATTTTCCCTGGCGGGATCAAATTTTATTGTGTAAGTTGATACGAGCTTCTATTTGATATATTATAGTAGTCCTTTCTATACCCAAATCAAAAGTTATCTCTTTTGAAATTTGTAACTCATATTTGTTTCATGTTTTTGTTGTTTTGGAACATGAGAACTGCATCCCCCTTCTTTTTATCTTCTGTTATATCTTGTTTAAGAATAAAGGCTATTTGAACACATAACTAAAGAATCCTAGGTAGGCACCAATATCTCCTTTTTAGCTCTATTGGATAAAACTGGAAGTAAGTAAAATGATAAAGGTGTGTCAAAAACTTTAATTACCCAGTAAGTGATGAAAACGATGGAATTTGGGTACACAAATGATTTCAATTAGTGAGAAGAAATCATATTTTGTAAGTTGATAGGAGCTTTGATTTTATATACTATAATAGTTAGTTGGATACCTGAGTCAAAATTTGTCTCCGTTGAAAGTTGCCACTCACATTAAGCAAATGATTTGTTGTTTTTGGAAATGTGAACAACATCCACAATTTTTTTCTCTTCTCTTATTTTTAAAAGAATTGAGACTGATTGAACACATAAATAAAGAACCCTAGGTCAGCACCATATTCTAATATATAGATCTATCGAATAAAACCAGAAGTAAGTAAAGTGAAAATGGTACGTCAAAAACTTAAACCCTCGGTGATGATGTAAAAGATGGAATTTGTGTACAAAAATGAGTTTCCCTGAGGAGATCAAATTTTATTGTGTAAGTTGATACGAGCTTCGATTTGATATATTATAGTAGTTGGTTCGATACCTGAGTCAAAAGTTATCTCTTTTGAAATTTGTAACACTTATTTGTTTCATGTTTTTTATTATTTTGGAACAAGGGAACTGCATCCCCTTTCTTTTTCTCTTCTGTTATATCTTGTTTAAGAATACAGGCTATTTGAACACATAACTAAAGAATCCCAGGTCGGCACCAATATCTCCTTTATAGCTCTATTGAATAAAACCAAAAGTAAGTAAAATGGTAAAGGTGTGTCAATAACTTTAATTACTCGGTAAGTGATGTAAACGATGAAATTTGGGTACACAAATGATTTTACTTAGTGAGACGAAATCATATTTTGTAAGTTGATACGAGCTTTGAGTTTATATATTATAATAATCGTTTCGATACCTGACTCAAAAGTTGTCTCCGTTGAACGTTGCAACTCATATTAACCAAATGTTTTTTTTAAATGTGAACAATATTCACATTTTTTTCACTTATATTATTTTTTGAAGAATAGAGACTGATTAAACACATAAATAAAGAACCCTTGGTCGGCACCAAAATATAATATATAACTCTATTGAATAAAACTGGAAGTAAGTAAAGTGAAAATGGTACTTCAAAAACTTAAACCCTCGGTGAAGATGTAAAGGTTGGAATTTGTGTACAAAAATGATTTTCCCTGTCGGGATCAAATTTTATTGTGTAAGTTGATACAAGCTTCGATTTGATATATTATAGTAGTCGTTTCGATACCCGAGTCAAAAGTTATCTCTTTTGAAATTTTTAACTCATATTTGTTTCATGTTTTTGTTGTTTTGGAACATGAGAACTACATCCCCCTTCTTTTTATCTTCTGTTATATCTTGTTTAAGAATACAGGCTATTTGAACACATAACTAAAGAATCCTAGGTAGGCACCAATATCTCCTTTTTAGCTCTATTGGATAAAACCGGAAGTAAGTAAAATGATAAAGGTGTGTCAAAAACTTTAATTACCCAGTAAGTGATGAAAACGATGGAATTTGGGTACACTAATGATTTCAATTAGTGAGAAGAAATCATATTTTGTAAGTTGATAGGAGCTTTGATTTTATATACTATAATAGTTAGTTGGATACCTGAGTCAAAATTTGTCTCCGTTGAAAGTTGCCACTCACATTAAGCAAATGATTTGTTGTTTTTGGAAATGTGAACAACATCCACAATTTTTTTCTCTTCTCTTATTTTTAAAAGAATTGAGACTAATTGAAAACATAAATAAAGAACCCTAGGTCAGCACCAAATTCTAATTTATAGATCTATCGAATAAAACCAGAAGTAAGTAAAATGAAAATGATACGTCAAACACTTAAACACTCCGTGAAGATGTAAACGATGGAATTTCTGTACAAAAATGATTTTCCCTGGCGGGATCAAATTTTATTTTGTAAGTTGATACGAGCTTCGATTTGATATATTATAGTAGTCGTTTCGATACTCGAGTCAAAAGTTATCTCTCTTCAAATTTGTAACTCATATTTGTTTCATGTTTTTTATTATTTTGGAACATCAGAACTACATCTCATTTCTTTTTCTCTTCTCTTATATATTGTTTAAGAATACAGGCTATTTAAACACATAATAAAAGAATCGTAGGTCGGCACCCATATCTCTTTTATAGCTCTATTGAATAAAACCGGAACTAAGTAAAATGATAAAGGTGTGTCAAAAACTTTAAATACCCGGTAAGTGATGTAAACGATGAAATTCGGTACACAAATGATTTTACTTAGTGAGACGAAATCATATTTTGTAAGTTGATACGAGCTTTGATTTTATATATTATAATAATCGTTTCGATACCTGAGTCAAAAGTTGTCTCCGTTGAACGTTGCAACTCATATTAACCAAATGTTTTGTTTTTTTTCAAAATGTGAACAACATCCACATTTTTTACTCGTCTCTTATTTTTAAAAGAATTGAGACTGATTGAACACATAAATAATGAACCCTAGGTCAGCACCATATTCTAATATATAGATCTATCGAATAAAACCAGAAGTAAGTAAAGTGAAAATGGTACGTCAAAAACTTAAACCCTCGGTGATGATGTAAAAGATGGAATTTGTGTACAAAAATGATTTTCCCTGGCGGGATCAAATTTTATTGTGTAAGTTGATACAAGCTTCGATTTGATATATTATAGTAGTTGGTTCGATACCCGAGTCAAAAGTTATCTCTTTTAAAATTTGTAACTCTTATTTGTTTCATGTTTTTTATTATTTTGGAACAAGAGAACTGCATCCCCTTTCCTTTTCTCTTCTGTTATATCTTGTTTAAGAATACAGGCTATTTGAACACATAACTAAAGTATCCGAGGTCGGCACCAATATCTACTTTATAGCTCTATTGAATAAAACCGAAAGTAAGTAAAATAATAAAGGTGTGTCAAAAACTTTAATTACCCGGTAAGTGATGTAAACGATGAAATTTGGGTATACAAATGATTTAACTTAGTGAGACGAAATCATATTTTGTAAGTTGATACGAGCTTTAATTTTCTATATTATAATAATTGTATCGATACTTGAGTCAAAAGTTTTCTCCGTTGAACGTTTCAACTCATATTAACAAAATGTTTTGTTCTTTTGGAAAATGTGAACTACATCCAAATTTTTTTTCTCTTCTCTTAATTTTTTTTAAGAATAGAGACTGATTAAACACATAAAAAAAGAACCCTAGGTCGGCACGAAAATCTAATTTATAACTCTATTGAATAAAATCGGAAGTAAGTAAAGTAAATATGATACGTCAAAAACATAAACCCTCGGTGATGATGTAAGCGATGGAATTTGTGTACAAAAATAATTTTCAATGGCGGGAGCAAATTGTATCCTGTAAGTTGATACGAGCTTCGATTTGATATATTATAGTAATTGTTTCGATACCCGAGTCAAAAGTTATCTCTTTTAAAATTTCTAACTCATATTTGTTTCATGGTTTTTATTATTTGGGAGATGAGAACTGCATCCCCTTTCCTTTTCTCTTCTATTATATCTTGTTTAAGAATACAGGCTATTTGAACACATAACTAAAGAATCCTACGTCGGCACCCATATTTCCTTTATAGCTCTATTGAATAAAAACGGAAGTAAGCAAAATGGTAAAGCTGTGTCAAAAACTTTAATTACCCGACAAAGTGATGTAAACGATGAAATTTAGGTACACAAATGATTTAACTTAGTGAGAGGCAATGATATTTTGTAAGCTGATACGAGCTTTGATTTTATATATTGTAATAATCGTTTCAATACCTGAGTCAAATGTTTTCCGCGTTGAACGTTGCAACTTATATTAACCAAATGTTTTCTTGTTTTTGAAAATGTGAACAACATCCCCATTTTTTTTCTCTTCTCTTAAGTTTTTAAGAATAGAGACTGATTAAACACATAAATATAGAAACCTAGGTTGGCACCAAAATCTAATTTATAACTCTATTGAATAAAACTGGAAGTAAGTAAAGTAAAAATGATACGTCAAAAACATAAACCAAGGTGATGATGTAAGCGATGGAATTTGTGTACAAAAATGATTTTCCATCGCGGGAGCAAATTGTATCCTATTAGTTGATACGAGCTTTGATTTGATATATTATAGTAATTGTTTCGATACCCGAGTCAAAAGTTATCTCTTTTAAAATTTGTAACTCATATTTGTTTCATGGTTTTTATTATTTGGGAGATGAGAACTGCATCCCCTTTCTTTTATCTTCTGTTATATCTTGTTTAAGAATACAGGCTATTTGAACACATAACTAAAGAATCCTAGGTCGGCACCCATATCTCCTTTATAGCTCTATTGAATATAACCGGAAGTAAGTAAAATGGTAAAGTTGTGTCAAAAACTTTAATTACCCGATAAGTGATGTAAACGATGAAATTTGGGTACACAAATGATTTAACTTAGTGAGACGAAATCATATTTTGTAAGTTGGTACTAGCTTTGATTTTATATATTATAATAATCGTATCGATACTTGAGTCAAAAGTTTTCTCCGTTGAACGTTGCAACTCATATTAACCAAATGGCATTTGTCTACAAAACTGATTTTTCACGGTGGGACCAAATTTTATTCTGTAAGTTGATACGAGCTTCGATTTGATATATTATAGTAGTCGTTTCGATACCCGATCAAAAGTTATCTCTTTGGATATTTGTAACTCATATTTGCTTCATGTTTTTTTATTATTTTGGAAGATGAGAACTACATCCCCTTTCCTTTTCTCTTCTATTATATCTTGTTTAAGAATACAGGCTATTTGAACACATAACTAAAGAATCCAAGGTCTGCACCCTTATCTCCTTTAAAGCTCTATTGAATAAAACCGGAAGTAAGCAAAATGGTAAAGGTGTGTCAAAAACTTTAATTACCCGATAAGTGATGTAAACGATGAAATTTGGATACACAAATGATTTAACGTAGTGAGACGAAATGATATTTTGTAAGTTGATACGATCTTTGATTTTATATATTGTAATAATCGTTTTGATAAATGAGTCAAATGTTTTCTCCGTTGAACGTTGCAACTCATATTAACCAAATGTTTTGTTGTTTTTGAAAATGTGAACTACATCCAAATTTTTTTTCTCTTCTCTTAATTTTTTTAAGAATAGAGACTGATTAAACACATAAATATAGAACCCTAGGTCTGCACCAAAATCTAATTTATAACTCTATTGAATAAAACCGGAAGTAAGTAAAGTGAAAATGGTACGTCAAAAACATAAACCCTCAGTGATGATGTAAACGATGGAATTTGTGTACCAAAATGATTTTCCATGGCGGGTGCAAATTGTATCCTGTAAATTGATACGATCTTCGATTTAATATATTATAGTAATTTTTTCGATACCCGAGTCAAAAGTTATCTCTTTGGAAATTTGTAACTCATATTTGTTTCATGTTTTTCATTATTTCGGAACATGAGAACTGCATCCCCTTTCCTTTTATCTTCTGTTATATCTTGTTTAAGAATACAGGCTATTTGAACACATAACTAAAGAATCCTAGGTCGGCACCCATATCTTCTTTATAGCTCTATTGAATAAAACCGGAAGTAAGTAAAATGGTAAATGTGTGTCAAAAACTTTAATTACCCGGTAAGTGATGTAAACGATGAAATTAGGGTACACAAATGATTTAACTTAGTGAGACGAAATCATATTTTGTAAGTTGATACTAGCTTTGATTTTATATATTATAATAATCGTATCGATACTTGAGTTAAAAGTTTTCTCCGTTGAACGTTGCAACTCATATTAACCAAATGTTTTGTTGTTTTTGAAAATGTGAACAACATCCATATTTTATTCCTCTTCTCTTATTTTTTTAAGATTAGAGACTCATTAAACACATAAATATAGAACCCTAGGTCGGCACCAAAATCTAATTTATAACTCTATTGAATAAAACCGGAAGTAAGTAAACTGAAAATGGTACGTCAAAAATATAAAGCTTCCGTGATGACGTAAACGATGGAATTTATGTACAAAAATGATTTTCCCTGGCAGGACCAAATTTTATTGTATATTGATACGAGCTTCGATTTGATATATTATAGTAGTCGTTTCGATACCGAGTCAAAAGTTATCTCTTTTGAAATTTGTAACTCATAAGTTTTTCATGTTTTTTTAATATATTGGAACATGAGAACTGCATCACCTTTCTTTTTCCCTTCTCTTATATGTTCTTTAAAAATACCGACTATTGGAATACATAACTAAAGAATCCTAGGTTGGCACCAATATCTCCTTTATAGCTCTATTGAATAAAACTAGAAGGAAGTAAAATGGTAAAAGTGTGTCAAAAACTTTAATTACCCGATAAGTGATGTTAACGATGGTATATGGGTACACAAATGATGTAACTGAGGAAGAGAAATCCTGTTTTGTAATTTGATGTGATCTTTGATTTTATATATTATAACAGTCATTTCGATACCTGACTCAAAAGTTGTCTCCGTTGAAAGTTGCAACTCATATTAACCAAATGTTTTGTTGTTTTTGAAAATATGAACAACATCCACATTTTTTTCCTCTTCTCTTATTTTTTAAAGAATTGAGACTGATTGAACACATAAATAAAGAACCCTAGGTCGACACCAAAATCTAATTTATAGCTCTATTGAATAAAACCGGAATTAAGTAAAGTCACACTGGTTCGTGAAAAACAATAACCCTTGGTGATGATGTTACCGATGGAATTTGTGTACAAAAATGATTTTCCATGGCGGGACCAAATTTTATTGTGTTAGTTGATATGAGCTTCCATTTTATATATTATAGTAGTCGTTTCGATACATGAGTCAAAAGTTATCTCTTTTGAAATTTGTAACTCATATTTGTTTCATGTTTTTTGTTGTTTTGGAACATGAGAACTGCATCCCAATTCTTTTTCTCTTCTCTTATATATTGTTTAAGAATACAGGCTATTTGAACACATAACTAAAGAATCCCAGGTCGGCTCCAATATCTCCTTTATAGCGCTATTGAATAAAACCGAAATTAAGTAAAATGTTAAAGGTTTGTCAAAAACTTTACTTACCCGGTAAGTGAGGTAAACGATGAAATTTGGGTACACAAATGATTCTACTTAGTGAGACGAAATCATATTTTGTAAGTTGATACGAGCTTTGATTTTATATATTATAATAATCGTATCGATACTGGAGTCAAAAGTTTTCTCCGTTGAACGTTGCAACTCATATTAACCAAATGTTTTGTTGTTTTTGAAAATGTGAACAACATCCACATTTTTTTTCTCTTCTCTTATTTTTTTAAGAATAGAGACTGATTAAACACATAAATATAGAATCCTAGGTCGGCACCAAAATCTAATTTATAACTCTATTGAATAAAACTGGAAGTAAGTAAAGTGAAAATGCTACGTCAAAAACTTAAACCCTCGGTGAAGATGTAAACGATGGAATTTGTGTACAAAAATGATTTTCCCTGGCGGGATCAAATTTTATTGTGTAAGTTGATACGAGCTTCGATTTGATATATTATAGTAGTCGTTTCTCTACCCGAATCAAAAGTTATCTCTTTTGAAATTTGTAACTCTTATTTGTTTCATGTTTTTTATTATTTTGGAACAAGAGAACTGCATCCCCTTTCTTTTTCTCTTCCGTTATATCTTGATTAAGAATACAGGCTATTTGAACACATAACTAAAGAATCCTAGGTCGGCAACCATATCTCCTTTATAGCCTTATTGAATAAAACCGGAAGTAAGTAAAATGATAAAGATGTGTCAAAAACTTTAATTACCCGGTAAGTGATGTAAAGTATGAAATTCGTTACACAAATGACTTTACTTAGTGAGACGAAATTTTATTTTGTAAGTTGATACGAGCTTTGATTTTATATATTATAATAATTGTGTCGATACCTGGGTCAAAAGTTGTCTCCGTTGAACGTTGCAACTCACATTAACCAAATGTTTTTTTTTTTAAATGTGAACAATATTCACATTTTTTTCACTTCTCTTATTTTTTGAAGAATAGAGACTGATTAAACACATAAATAAAGAACCCTAGGTCGGCACCAAAATCTAATATATAACTCTATTGAATAAAACTGGAAGTAAGTAAAGTGAAAATGGTACAAAAAAAACATAAACCCTCGGTGAAGATGTAAAGGATGGAATTTGTGTACAAAAATGATTTTCCCAAGCGGGATCAAATTTTATTCTGTAAGTTGATACGAGCTTCGATTTGATATATTATAGTAGTCGTTTCGATACCCGAGTCAAAAGTTATCTCTCTTGAAATTTGTAACTCATATTTGTTTCATGTTTTTGTTGTTTTGGAACATGAGAACTAAATCCCCCTTCTTTTTATCTTCTGCTATATCTTGTTTAAGAATACAGGCTATTTGAACACATAACTAAAGAATCCTAGGTCGGCACCCATATCTCCTTTATAGCCTTAATGAATAAAACCGGAAGTAAGTAAAATGATAAAGATGTGTCAAAAACTTTAATTACCCGGTAAGTGATGTAAAGGATGAAATTCGGTACACAAATGATTTTACTTAGTGAGACGAAATCATATTTTGTAAGTTGATACGAGCTTTGATTTTATATATTATAATAATCGTTTCGATACCTAAGTCAAAAGTTGTCTCCGTTGAACGTTGCAACTCACATTAACCAAATGTTTTTTTTTAAATGTGAACGATATTCAGATTTTTTTCACTTCTCTTATTTTTTGAAGAATAGAGACTGATTAAACACATAAATAAAGAACCCTAGGTCGGCACCAAAATCTAATATATAACTCTATTGAATAAAACTGGAAGTAAGTAAAGTGAAAATGGTACGTCAAAAACTTAAACCCTCGGTGAAGATGTAAAGGATGGAATTTGTGTACAAAAATGATTTTCCCTGGCGGGATCAAATTTTATTCTGTAAGTTGATACGAGCTTCGATTTGATATATTATAGTAGTCCTTTCTATACCCAAATCAAAAGTTATCTCTTTTGAAATTTGTAACTCTTATTTGTTTCATGTTTTTTATTATTTTGGAACAAGAGAACTGCATCCCCTTTCTTTTTCTCTTCCGTTATATCTTGTTTAAGAATACAGGCTATTTGAACACATATCTAAAGAATCCTAGGTCGGCACCCATATCTCCTTTATAGCTTTATTGAATAAAACCGGAAGTAAGTAAAATGATAAAGGTGTGTCAAAAATATTAATTATCCGGTAAGTGATGTAAACGATGAAATTCGGTACAAAAATGATTTTACTTAGTGAGACGAAGTCATATTTTGTAAGTTGATACGAGCTTTGGTTTTATATATTATAATAATCGTTTCGATACTTGAGTCAAAAGTTTTCTCCGTTAAACGTTGCAACTCATATTAACCAAATGGCATTTGTCTACAAAACTGATTTTTCATGGCGGGACCAAATTTTATTCTGTAAGTTGATACGAGTTTCGATTTGATATATTATAGTAGTCGTTTCGATACCCGAGTCAAAAGTTATCTCTTTTGAAATTTGTAACTCATATTTGTTTCATGTTTTTTATTATTTTGGAACATGAGAACTGCATCACCCTTCTTTATATCTTCTGTTATATCTTTTTTAAGAATAGAGGCTATTTGAACACATAACTAAAGAATCCTAGCTAGGCACCAATATCTCCTTTATAGCTCTATTGAATAAAACCGGAAGTAAGTAAAATGATCAAGGTGTGTCAAAAACTTTAATTACCCGGTAAGTGATGAAAACGATGGAATTTGGGTACCCAAATGATTTTACTAAGTGAGAAGAAATCATATTTTGTAAGTTGATATAAGCTTTGATTTTATATACTATAATAGTTAGTTCGATACCTTAGTCAAAATTTGTCTCCGGTGAATGTTGCTACTCACATTAACCAAATGCTTTGTTGTTTTTGCAAATGTGAACAACATCCACATTTTTTTTCTCTTCTCTTATTTTTAAAAGAATTGAGACTGATTGAACACATAAATAAAGAACCCTAGGTTGGCAGCAAAATCTTATTTATAACTCTATTGAATAAAACTGAAAGTAAGTAAAGTGAAAATGGTACGTCAAAAACTTAAACCCTCGGTGATGATGTAAAGAAGGGATTTGTCTACAAAAATGATTTTCCATGGCAGCACCAAATTTTATTGTGTATGATGATACGAGCTTCGATTTGATATATTATAATAGTCGTTTGGATGCCCGAGTCAAAAGTTATCTCTTTTGAAATTTTTAACTCATATATGTTTCATGGTTTTTATTATTTTGGAACAGGAGAACTGCATCCCCATTCTTTTTCTCTTCTCTTATATATTGTTTAAGAATATAGGCTATTTGAACACATAACTAAAGAATCCCAGGTCGGCACCAATATCTCCTTTATAGCTCTATTGAATAAAACCGAAATTAAGTAAAATGATAATGGTTTGTCATAAACTTTAATTACCCGGTAAGTGATGTAAACGATGAAATTTGGGTACACAAATGATTTTACTTAGTGAGACGAAATCATATTTTGTAAGTTGATACGAGCTTTGATTTTATATATTATAATAATCGTATCGATACTTGAGTCAAAAGTTTTCTCCGTTGAGCGTTGCAACTCATATTAACCAAATGTTTTGTTGTTTTTGAAAATGTGAACAACATCCACATTTTTTTTCTCTTCTCTTATTTTTTTAAGAATAGAGACTAATTAAACACATAAATATAGAATCCTAGGTCGGCACCCAAATCTAATTTATAACTCTATTGAATAAAACTGGAAGTAAGTAAAGTGAAAATGCTACGTCAAATCCTTAAACCCTCGGTGAAGATGTAAAGGATGGAATTTTTGTACAAAAATGATTTTCCCTGGCGGGATCAAATTTTATTGTGTAAGTTGATACGAGCTTCGATTTGATATATTATAGTAGTCCTTTCTATACCCAAATGATTCTACTTAGTGAGACGAAATCATATTTTGTCTGTTGATACGAGCTTTAATTTTATATATTATAATAGTCAGTTCGATACTTGAGTCCAAATTTGTCTCCGTTTAAAAGTTGGCACTCATATTAACCAAATGTTTTGTTGTTTTTGAAAATGTGAACAACATCCACATTTTTTTTCTCTTCTCTTATTTTTTTAAGAATAGAGACTAATTAAACATATAAATATAGAATCCTAGGTCAGCACCAAAATCTAATTTATAACTCTATTGAATAAAACTGGAAGTAAGTAAAGTGAAAATGCTACGTCAAATCCTTAAACCCTCGGTGAAGATGTAAACGATGGAATTTTTGTACAAAAATGATTTTCCCTGGCGGGATCAAATTTTATTGTGTAAGTTGATACGAGCTTCGATTTGATATATTATAATAGTCCTTTCTATACCCAAATGATTCTACTTAGTGAGACGAAATCATATTTTGTCTGTGGATACGAGCTTTGATTTTATATATTATAATAGTCAGTTCGATACTTGAGTCCAAATTTGTCTCCGTTTAAAAGTTGGCACTCATATTAACCAAATGTTTTGTTGTTTTTGGAAATGTGAAAAACATCCACATTTTTTTTCTCCTCTCTTATTTTTTTAAGAATAGAGACTGATTAAACACATAAATAAAGAACCCTACGTCGGCAGCAAAATCTTATTTATAACTCTATTGAAAAAAACTGAAAGTAAGTAAAGTGAAAATGGTACGTCAAAAACTTAAACCCTCGGTGATGATGTAAAGATGGCATTTGTTTACAAAAAAATTTTTTCATGGCGGGACCAAATTTTATTGTGTAAGTTGATACGAGCTTCGATTTGATATATTATAGTAGTTGTTTCGATACCCGAGCCAGAAGTTATCTCTTTTGAAATTTGTAACTCATATTTGTTTCATGGTTTTTATTATTTTGGAACAGGAGAACTGCATCCCCTTTCTTTTTCTCTTCTCTTATATATTGTTTAAGAATACAGGCTATTTGAACACATAACTAAAGAATCCCAGGTCGGCTCCAATATCTCCTTTATAGCGCTATTGAATAAAACCGAAATTAAGTAAAATGTTAAAGGTTTGTCAAAAACTTTACTTACCCGGTAAGTGAGGTAAACGATGAAATTTGGGTACACAAATGATTCTACTTAGTGAGACGAAATCATATTTTGTAAGTTGATACGAGCTTTGATTTTATATATTATAATAATCGTATCGATACTTGAGTCAAAAGTTTTCTCCGTTGAACGTTGCAACTCATATTAACCAAATGTTTTGTTGTTTTTGAAAATGTGAACAACATCCACATTTTTTTTCTCTTCTCTTATTTTTTTAAGAATAGAGACTGATTAAACACATAAATATAGAATCCTAGGTCGGCACCAAAATCTAATTTATAACTCTATTGAATAAAACTGGAAGTAAGTAAAGTGAAAATGCTACGTCAAAAACTTAAACCCTCGGTGAAGATGTAAACGATGGAATTTGTGTACAAAAATGATTTTCCCTGGCGGGATCAAATTTTATTGTGTAAGTTGATAAGAGCTTCGATTTGATATATTATAGTAGTCGTTTCTCTACCCGAATCAAAAGTTATCTCTTTTGAAATTTGTAACTCTTATTTGTTTCATGTTTTTTATTATTTTGGAACAAGAGAACTGCATCCCCTTTCTTTTTCTCTTCCGTTATATCTTGTTTAAGAATACAGGCTATTTGAAAACATAACTAAAGAATCCTAGGTCGGCAACCATATCTCCTTTATAGCCTTATTGAATAAAACCGGAAGTAAGTAAAATGATAAAGATGTGTCAAAAACTTTACTTACCCGGTAAGTGATGTAAAGTATGAAATTCGTTACACAAATGACTTTACTTAGTGAGACGAAATTTTATTTTGTAAGTTGATACGAGCTTTGATTTTATATATTATAATAATTGTGTCGATACCTGGGTCAAAAGTTGTCTCCGTTGAACGTTGCAACTCACATTAACCAAATGTTTTGTTTTTTTTAAATGTGAACAATATTAACATTTTTTTCACTTCTCTTATTTTTTGAAGAATAGAGACTGATTAAACACATAAATAAAGAACCCTAGGTCGGCACCAAAATCTAATATATAACTCTATTGAATAAAACTGGAAGTAAGTAAAGTGAAAATGGTACAAAAAAAACATAAACCCTCGGTGAAGATGTAAAGGATGGAATTTGTGTACAAAAATGATTTTCCCAAGCGGGATCAAATTTTATTCTGTAAGTTGATACGAGCTTCGATTTGATATATTATAGTAGTCGTTTCGATACCCGAGTCAAAAGTTATCTCTCTTGAAATTTGTAACTCATATTTGTTTCATGTTTTTGTTGTTTTGGAACATGAGAACTAAATCCCCCTTCTTTTTATCTTCTGCTATATCTTGTTTAAGAATACAGGCTATTTGAACACATAACTAAAGAATCCTAGGTCGGCACCCATATCTCCTTTATAGCCTTAATGAATAAAACCGGAAGTAAGTAAAATGATAAAGATGTGTCAAAAACTTTAATTACCCGGTAAGTGATGTAAAGGATGAAATTCGGTACACAAATGATTTTACTTAGTGAGACGAAATCATATTTTGTAAGTTGATACGAGCTTTGATTTTATATATTATAATAATCGTTTCGATACCTAAGTCAAAAGTTGTCTCCGTTGAACGTTGCAACTCACATTAACCAAATGTTTTTTTTTAAATGTGAACGATATTCAGATTTTTTTCACTTCTCTTATTTTTTGAAGAATAGAGACTGATTAAACACATAAATAAAGAACCCTAGGTCGGCACCAAAATCTAATATATAACTCTATTGAATAAAACTGGAAGTAAGTAAAGTGAAAATGGTACGTCAAAAACTTAAACCCTCGGTGAAGATGTAAAGGATGGAATTTGTGTACAAAAATGATTTTCCCTGGCGGGATCAAATTTTATTCTGTAAGTTGATACGAGCTTCGATTTGATATATTATAGTAGTCCTTTCTATACCCAAATCAAAAGTTATCTCTTTTGAAATTTGTAACTCTTATTTGTTTCATGTTTTTTATTATTTTGGAACAAGAGAACTGCATCCCCTTTCTTTTTCTCTTCCGTTATATCTTGTTTAAGAATACAGGCTATTTGAACACATATCTAAAGAATCCTAGGTCGGCACCCATATCTCCTTTATAGCTTTATTGAATAAAACCGGAAGTAAGTAAAATGATAAAGGTGTGTCAAAAATATTAATTATCCGGTAAGTGATGTAAACGATGAAATTCGGTACAAAAATGATTTTACTTAGTGAGACGAAATCATATTTTGTAAGTTGATATGAGCTTTGATTTTATATACTATAATAGTTAGTTCGATACCTGAGTCAAAATTTGTCTCTGTTGAAAGTTGCCACTCACATTAAGCAAATGTTTTGTTGTTTTTGGAAATTTGAACAACATCCACAATTGTTTTCTCTTCTCTTATTTTTAAAAGAATATTGACCGATTAAACTAATAAATAAACAACCCTAGGTCAGCACCAAATTCTAATTTATAGATCTATCGAATAAAACCAGAAGTAAATTGAAAATGATACGTCAAACACTTAAACACTCTATGAAGATGTAAACGATGGAATTTCTGTACAAAAATGATTTTACCTGGCGGTATCAAATTTTATTGTGTAAGTTGATACAAGCTTCAATTTGATATATTATAGTAGTCGTTTCGATACTCGAGTCAAAATTTATCTCTTTTCAAATTTGTAACTCATATTTGTTTCATGTTTTTTATTATTTTGGAACATCAGAACTACGTCCCATTTCTTTTTCTCTTCTCTTATATATTGTTTAAGAATACAGGATATTTGAACACATAACTAAAGAATCCTAGGTCGGCACCCATATCGCTTTTATAGCTCTATTGAATAAAACCAGAAGTAAGTAAAATGATAAAGGTGTTTCAAAAACTTTAAATACCCGGTAAGTGATGTAAACGATGAAATTCGGTACACAAATGATTTTACTTAGTGAGACGAAATCATACTTTGTAATTTGATACGAGCTTTGATTTTATATATTATAATAATTGTTTCGATACCTGAGTCAAAAGTTGTCTCTGTTGAATGTTGCAACTCACATTAACCAAATGTTTTGTTTTTTTTTTCAAAATGTGAACAACATCCACATTTTTTCCTCTTCTCTTATTTTTAAAAGAATTGAGACAGATTGAACACATAAATAAAGAACCCTAGGTCAGCAACAAATTTTAATATATAGATCTATCGAATAAAACCAGAAGTAAGTAAAGTGAAAATGGTACGTCAAAAACTTAAACCTTCGGTGATGACGTAAAGATGGAATTTGTCTACAAAAATGATTTTTCATGGCGGGACCAAATTTTATTGTGTAAGTTAATACGAGCTTCGATTTGATATATTATAGTAGTTGTTTCGATACCTGAGTCAGAAGTTATCTCTTTTGAAATTTGTAACTCATATTTTTTTCATGGTTTTTATTATTTTGGAACAGGAGAACTGCATCCCCTTTCTTTTTCTCTTCTCTTATATATTGTTTAAGAATACAGGCTATTTGAACACATAACTAAAGAATCCCAGGTCGGCACCAATATCTCCTTTATAGCTCTATTGAATAAAACCGAAATGAAGTAAAATGTTAAAGGTTTGTCAAAAACTTTACTTACCCGGTAAGTGAGGTAAATGAAGAAATTTGGGTACACAAATGATTCTACTTAGTGAGACGAAATCATATTTTGTAAGTTGATACGAGCTTTGATTTTATATATTATAATAATCGTATCGATACTTGAGTCAAAAGTTTTCTCCGTTGAACGTTGCAACTCATATTAACCAAATGTTTTGTTGTTTTTGAAAATGTGAACAACATCCACATTTTTTTTCCCTTCTCTTATTTTTTTAAGAATAGAGACTGATTAAACACATAAATATAGAATCGTAGGTCGGCACCAAAATCTAATTTATAACTCTATTGAAAAAAACTGGACGTAAGTAAAGTGAAAATGTTACGTCAAAAACTTAAACCCTCGGTGAAGATGTAAACGATGGAATTTGTGTACAAAAATGAATTTCCCTGGTGGGATCAAATTTTATTGTGTAAGTTGATACGAGCTTCGATTTGATATATTACAGTAGTCGTTTCGATACCCGAGTCAAAAGTTATCTCTTTTTAAATTTGTTACTCATATTTGTTTCATGTTTTTGTTATTTTGGAACATGAGAACTGTATCCCGCTTCTTTTTATCTTCTGTTATATCTTGTTTAAGAATACAGGCTATTTGAACACATAACTAAAGAATCCAAGGTAGGCACCAATATCTCCTTTATAGCTCTATTGAATAAAACCGGAAGTAAGTAAAATGATAAAGGTGTGTCAAAAACTTTAATTACCCGATAAGTGATGAAAACGATGGAATTTGGGTACACAAATGATTTTACTTAGTGAGAAGAAATCATATTTTGTAAGTTGATATGAGCTTTGATTTTATATACCATAATAGTTAGTTCGATACCTGAGTCAAAATTTGTCTCCGTTGAAAGTTGCCACTCACATTAAGCAAATGTTTTGTTGTTTTTGGAAATGTGAACAACATCCACAATTTTTTTCGCTTCTCTTATTTTTAAAAGAATTGAGACTGATTGAACACATAAATAAAGTACCCAAGGTCATCACAAAATTCTAATTTATAGATCTATCGAATAAAACCAGAAGTAAGTAAAATGAAAATGATACGTCAAACACTTAAACACTCTGTGAAGATGTAAACGATGGAATTTGTGTACAAAATGATTTTCCCTGGCGGGATCAAATTTTATTGTGTAAGTTGATACGAACTTCGATTTGATATATTATAGTACTTATTTCGATACTCGAGTCAAAAGTTATCTCTCTTCAAATTTGTAACTCATATTTGTTTCATGTTTTTTATTATTTTGGAACATCAGAACTACATCTCATTTCTTTTTCTCTTCTCTTATATATTGTTTAAGAATACAGGCTATTTGAACACATAATAAAAGAATTGTAGGTCGGCACCCATATCTCTATTATAGCTCTATTGAATAAAACTGGAACTAAGTAAAATGATAAAGGTGTGTCAAAAACTTTAAATACCCGGTAAGTGATGTAAACGATGAAATTCGGTACACAAATGATTTTACTTAGTGAGACAAAATCATATTTTGTAAGTTGATACGAGCTTTGATTTTATATATTATAATAATCGTTTCGATACCTGAGTCAAAAGTTGTCTCCGTTGAACGTTGCAACTCATATTAACCAAATGTTTTGTTGTTTTTGAAAATGTGAACAACATCCACATTTTTTTTCTCTTCTCTTATTTTTTTAAGAATAGAGACTGATTAAACACATAAATATAGAATCCTAGGTCGGCACCAAAATCTAATTTATAACTCTATTGAATAAAACTGGAAGTAAGTAAAGTGAAAATGCTACGTCAAAAACTTAAACCCTCGGTGAAGATGTAAACGATGGAATTTGTGTACAAAAATGATTTTCCCTGGCGGGATCAAATTTTATTGTGTAAGTTGATACGAGCTTCGATTTGATATATTATAGTAGTCGTTTCTCTACCCGAATCAAAAGTTATCTCTTTTGAAATTTGTAACTCTTATTTGTTTCATGTTTTTTATTATTTTGGAACAAGAGAACTGCATCCCCTTTCTTTTTCTCTTCCGTTATATCTTGTTTAAGAATACAGGCTATTTGCACACATAACTAAAGAATCCTAGGTCGGCAACCATATCTCCTTTATAGCCTTATTGAATAAAACCGGAAGTAAGTAAAATGATAAAGATGTGTCAAAAACTTTAATTACCCGGTAAGTGATGTAAAGTATGAAATTCGGTACACAAATGACTTTACTTAGTGAGACGAAATTTTATTTTGTAAGTTGATACGAGCTTTGATTTTATATATTATAATAATTGTTTCGATACCTGGGTCAAAAGTTGTCTCCGTTGAACGTTGCAACTCACATTAACCAAATGTTTTGTTTTTTTTAATGTGAACAATATTCACATTTTTTTCACTTCTCTTATTTTTTGAAGAATAGAGACTGATTAAACACATAAATAAAGAACCCTAGGTCGGCACCAAAATCTAATATATAACTCTATTGAATAAAACTGGAAGTAAGTAAAGTGAAAATGGTACAAAAAAACATAAACCCTCGGTGAAGATGTAAATAATGGAATTTGTGTACAAAAATGATTTTCCCTGGCGGGATCAAATTTTATTCTGTAAGTTGATACGAGCTTCGATTTGATATATTATAGTAGTCGTTTCGATACCCGAGTCAAAAGTTATCTCTCTTGAAATTTGTAACTCATATTTGTTTCATGTTTTTGTTGTTTTGGAACATGAGAACTAAATCCCCCTTCTTTTTATCTTCTGCTATATCTCGTTTAAGAATACAGGCTATTTGAACACATAACTAAAGAATCCTAGGTCGGCACCCATATCTCCTTTATAGCCTTAATGAATAAAACCGGAAGTAAGTAAAATGATAAAGATGTGTCAAAAACTTTAATTACCCGGTAAGTGATGTAAAGGATGAAATTCGGTACACAAATGATTTTACTTAGTGAGACGAAATCATATTTTGTAAGTTGATACGAGCTTTGATTTTATATATTATAATAATCGTTTCGATACCTGAGTCAAAAGTTGTCTCCGTTGAACGTTGCAACTCACATTAACCAAATGTTTTTTTTTAAATGTGAACGATATTCACATTTTTTTCACTTCTCTTATTTTTTGAAGAATAGAGACTGATTAAACACATAAATAAAGAACCCTAGGTCGGCACCAAAATCTAATATATAACTCTATTGAATAAAACTGGAAGTAAGTAAAGTGAAAATGGTACGTCAAAAACTTAAACCCTTGGTGAAGATGTAAAGGATGGAATTTGTGTACAAAAATGATTTTCCCTGGCGGGATCAAATTTTATTCTGTAAGTTGATACGAGCCTCGATTTGATATATTATAGTAGTCGTTTCGATACCTGAGTCAAAAGTTATCTCTCTTGAAATTTGTAACTCATATTTGTTTCATGTTTTTTTTGTTTTGGAACATGAGAACTACATCCCCCTTCTTTTTATCTTCTATTATATCTTGTTTAAGAATACAGGCTATTTGAACACATAACTAAAGAATCCTAGGTAGGCACCAATATCTCCTTTATAGCTCTATTGAATAAAACCGAAATGAAGTAAAATGTTAAAGGTTTGTCAAAAACTTTACTTACCCGGTAAGTGAGGTAAATGAAGAAATTTGGGTACACAAATGATTCTACTTAGTGAGACGAAATCATATTTTGTAAGTTGATACGAGCTTTGATTTTATATATTATAATAATCGTATCGATACTTGAGTCAAAAGTTTTCTCCGTTGAACGTTGCAACTCATATTAACCAAATGTTTTGTTGTTTTTGAAAATGTGAACAACATCCACATTTTTTTTCCCTTCTCTTATTTTTTTAAGAGTAGAGACTGATTAAACACATAAATATAGAATCCTAGGTCGGCACCAAAATCTAATTTATAACTCTATTGAATAAAACTGGACGTAAGTAAAGTGAAAATGTTACGTCAAAAACTTAAACCCTCGGTGAAGATGTAAACGATGGAATTTGTGTACAAAAATGAATTTCCCTGGTGGGATCAAATTTTATTGTGTAAGTTGATACGAGCTTCGATTTGATATATTACAGTAGTCGTTTCGATACCCGAGTCAAAAGTTATCTCTTTTGAAATTTGTTACTCATATTTGTTTCATGTTTTTGTTATTTTGGAACATGAGAACTGTATCCCGCTTCTTTTTATCTTCTGTTATATCTTGTTTAAGAATACAGGCTATTTGAACACATAACTAAAGAATCCAAGGTAGGCACCAATATCTCCTTTATAGCTCTATTGAATAAAACCGGAAGTAAGTAAAATGATAAAGGTGTGTCAAAAACTTTAATTACCCGATAAGTGATGAAAACGATGGAATTTGGGTACACAAATGATTTCACTTAGTGAGAAGAAATCATATTTTGTAAGTTGATATGAGCTTTGATTTTATATACCATAATAGTTAGTTCGATACCTGAGTCAAAATTTGTCTCCGTTGAAAGTTGCCACTCACATTAAGCAAATGTTTTGTTGTTTTTGGAAATGTGAACAACATCCACAATTTTTTTCGCTTCTCTTATTTTTAAAAGAATTGAGACTGATTGAACACATAAATAAAGTACCCTAGGTCATCACAAAATTCTAATTTATAGATCTATCGAATAAAACCAGAAGTAAGTAAAATGAAAATGATACGTCAAACACTTAAACACTCTGTGAAGATGTAAACGATGGAATTTGTGTACAAAATGATTTTCCCTGGCGGGATCAAATTTTATTGTGTAAGTTGATACGAACTTCGATTTGATATATTATAGTACTTATTTCGATACTCGAGTCAAAAGTTATCTCTCTTCAAATTTGTAATCATATTTGTTTCATGTTTTTTATTATTTTGGAACATCAGAACTACGTCCCATTTCTTTTTCTCTTCTCTTATATATTGTTTAAGAATACAGGCTGTTTCAACACATAACAAAAGAATCCTAGGTCGGCACCCATATCTCTTTTATAGCTCTATTCAATAAAACCGGAACTAAGTAAAATGATAAAGGTGTGTCAAAAACATTAAATACCCGGTAAGTGATGTAAACGATGAAATTCGGTACACAAATGATTTTACTTAGTGAGACGAAATCATATTTTGTAAGTTGATACGAGCTTTGATTTTATATATTATAATAATCGTTTCGATACCTGAGTCAAAAGTTGTCTCTGTTGAACGTTGCAACTCATATTAACCAAATGTTTTGTTTTTTTTTCAAAATGTGAACAACATCCACATTTTTTACTCGTCTCTTATTTTTAAAAGAAATGAGACTGATTGAACACATAAATAAAGAACCCTAGGTCAGCACCATATTCTAATATATAGATCTATCGAATAAAACCAGAAGTAAGTAAAGTGAAAATGGTACGTCAAAAACTTAAACCCTCGGTGATGATGTAAAAGATGGAATTTGTGTACAAAAATGATTTTCCCTGAGGAGATCAAATTTTATTGTGTAAGTTGATACGAGCTTCGATTTGATATATTATAGTAGTTGGTTCGATACCTGAGTCAAAAGTTATCTCTTTTGAAATTTGTAACTCATATTTGTTTCATGGTTTTTATTATTTGGGAACATGAGAACTACATCCCCTTTCTTTTATCTTCTGTTATATCTTGTTTAAGAATACAGGCTATTTGAACACATAACTAAAGAATCCCAGGTCGGCACCAATATCTCTTTTATATCTCTATTGATTAAAACCAAAAGTAAGTAAAATGGTAAAGGTGTGTCAATAACTTTAATTACTCGGTAAGTGATGTAAACGATGAAATTTGGGTACACAAATGATTTTACTTAGTGAGACGAAATCATATTTTGTAAGTTGATACAAGCTTTGATTTTACATATTATAATAATCGTTTCGATACCTGACTCAAAAGTTGTCTCCGTTGAACGTTGCAACTCATATTAACCAAATGTTTTTTTTAAAATGTGAACAATATTCACATTTTTTTCACTTATATTATTTTTTGAAGAATAGAGACTGATTAAACACATAAATAAAGAACCCTAGGTCGGCACCAAAATCTAATATATAACTCTATTGAATAAAACTGGAAGTAAGTAAAGTGAAAATGGTACGTCAAAAACTTAAACCCTCGGTGAAGATGTAAAGGATGGAATTTGTGTACAAAAATGATTTTCCCTGTCGTGATCAAATTTTATTGTGTAAGTTGATACGAGCTTCGATTTGATATATTATAGTAGTCGTTTCGATACCCGAGTCAAAAGTTATCTCTTTTGAAATTTGTAACTCATATTTGTTTCATGTTTTTGTTGTTTTGGAACATGAGAACTGCATCCCCCTTCTTTTTATCTTCTGTTATATCTTTTTTAAGAATACAGGCTATTTGAACACATAACTAAAGAATCCTAGGTAGGCACCAATATCTCCTTTTTAGCTCTATTGGATAAAACCGGAAGTAAGTAAAATGATAAAGGTGTGTCAAAAACTTTAATTACCCAGTAAGTGATGAAAACGATGGAATTTGGGTACACAAATGATTTCAATTAGTGAGAAGAAATCATATTTTGTAAGTTGATAGGAGCTTTGATTTTATATACTATAATAGTTAGTTGGATACCTGAGTCAAAATTTGTCTCCGTTGAAAGTTGTCACTCACATTAAGCAAATGATTTGTTGTTTTTGGAAATGTGAACAACATCCACATTTTTTACTCGTCTCTTATTTTTAAAAGAATTGAGACTGATTGAACACATAAATAAAGAACCCTAGGTCAGCACCATATTCTAATATATAGATCTATCGAATAAAACCAGAAGTAAGTAAAGTGAAAGTGGTACGTCAAAAACTTATACCCTCGGTGATGATGTAAAAGATGGAATTTGTGTACAAAAATGATTTTCCCTGAGGAGATCAAATTTTATTGTGTAAGTTGATACGAGCTTCGATTTGATATATTATAGTAGTTGGTTCGATACCTGAGTCAAAAGTTATCTCTTTTGAAATTTGTAACTCATATTTGTTTCATGGTTTTTATTATTTGGGAACATGAGAACTACATCCCCTTTCTTTTATCTTCTGTTATATCTTGTTTAAGAATACAGGCTATTTGAACACATAACTAAAGAATCCCAGGTCGGCACCAATATCTCTTTTATATCTCTATTGATTAAAACCAAAAGTAAGTAAAATGGTAAAGGTGTGTCAATAACTTTAATTACTCGGTAAGTGATGTAAACGATGAAATTTGGGTACACAAATGATTTTACTTAGTGAGACGAAATCATATTTTGTAAGTTGATACAAGCTTTGATTTTATATATTATAATAATCGTTTCGATACCTGACTCAAAAGTTGTCTCCGTTGAACGTTGCAACTCATATTAACCAAATGTTTTTTTTAAAATGTGAACAATATTCACATTTTTTTCACTTATATTATTTTTTGAAGAATAGAGACTGATTAAACACATAAATAAAGAACCCTAGGTCGGCACCAAAATCTAATATATAACTCTATTGAATAAAACTGGAAGTAAGTAAAGTGAAAATGGTACGTCAAAAACTTAAACCCTCGGTGAAGATGTAAAGGATGGAATTTGTGTACAAAAATGATTTTCCCTGTCGGGATCAAATTTTATTGTGTAAGTTGATACGAGCTTCGATTTGATTTATTATAGTAGTCGTTTCGATACCCGAGTCAAAAGTTATCTCTTTTGAAATTTGTAACTCATATTTGTTTCATGTTTTTGTTGTTTTGGAACATGAGAACTGCATCCCCCTTCTTTTTATCTTCTGTTATATCTTGTTTAAGAATACAGGCTATTTGAACACATAACTAAAGAATCCTAGGTAGGCACCAATATCTCCTTTTTAGCTCTATTGGATAAACCGGAAGTAAGTAAAATGATAAAGGTGTGTCAAAAACTTTAATTACCCAGTAAGTGATGAAAACGATGGAATTTGGGTACACAAATGATTTCAATTAGTGAGAAGAAATCATATTTTGTAAGTTGATAGGAGCTTTGATTTTATATACTATAATAGTTAGTTGGATACCTGAGTCAAAATTTGTCTCCGTTGAAAGTTGCCACTCACATTAAGCAAATGATTTGTTGTTTTTGGAAATGTGAACAACATCCACATTTTTTACTCGTCTCTTATTTTTAAAAGAATTGAGACTGATTGAACACATAAATAAAGAACCCTAGGTCAGCACCATATTCTAATATATAGATCTATCGAATAAAACCAGAAGTAAGTAAAGTGAAAATGGTACGTCAGAAACTTAAACCCTCGGTGATGATGTAAAAGATGGAATTTGTGTACAAAAATGATTTTCCCTGAGGAGATCAAATTTTATTGTGTAAGTTGATACGAGCTTCGATTTGATATATTATAGTAGTTGGTTCGATTCCTGAGTCAAAAGTTATCTCTTTTGAAATTTGTAACTCATATTTGTTTCATGGTTTTTATTATTTGGGAACATGAGAACTACATCCCCTTTCTTTTATCTTCTGTTATATCTTGTTTAAGAATACAGGCTATTTGAACACATAACTAAAGAATCTCAGGTCGGCACCAATATCTCCTTTATATCTCTATTGATTAAAACCAAAAGTAAGTAAAATTGTAAAGGTGTGTCAATAACTTTAATTACTCGGTAAGTGATGTAAACGATGAAATTTGGGTACACAAATGATTTTACTTAGTGAGACGAAATCATATTTTGTAAGTTGATACAAGCTTTGATTTTATATATTATAATAATCGTTTCGATACCTGACTCAAAAGTTGTCTCCGTTGAACGTTGCAACTCATATTAACCAAATGTTTTTTTTTAAATGTGAACAATATTCACATTTTTTTCACTTATATTATTTTTTGAAGAATAGAGACTAATTAAACACATAAATAAAGAACCCTAGGTCGGCACCAAAATCTAATATATAACTCTATTGAATAAAACTGGAAGTAAGTAAAGTGGAAATGGTACGTCAAAAACTTAAACCCTCGGTGAAGATGTAAAGGATGGAATTTGTGTACAAAAATGATTTTCCCTGTCGGGATCAAATTTTATTGTGTAAGTTGATACGAGCTTCGATTTGATATATTATAGTAGTCGTTTCGATACCCGAGTCAAAAGTTATCTCTTTTGAAATTTGTAACTCATATTTGTTTCATGTTTTTGTTGTTTTGGAACATGAGAACTGCATCCCCCTTCTTTTTATCTTCTGTTATATCTTGTTTAAGAATACAGGCTATTTGAACACATAACTAAAGAATCCTAGGTAGGCACCAATATCTCCTTTTTAGCTCTATTGGATAAAACCGGAAGTAAGTAAAATGATAAAGGTGTGTCAAAAACTTTAATTACCCAGTAAGTGATGAAAACGATGGAATTTGGGTACACAAATGATTTCAATTAGTGAGAAGAAATCATATTTTGTAGGTTTATAGGAGCTTTGATTTTATATACTATAATAGTTAGTTGGATACCTGACTCAAAATTTGTCTCCGTTGAAAGTTGCCACTCACATTAAGCAAATGATTTGTTGTTTTTGGAAATGTGAACAACATCCACATTTTTTACTCGTCTCTTATTTTTAAAAGAATTGAGACTGATTGAACACATAAATAAAGAACCCTAGGTCAGCACCATATTCTAATATATAGATCTATCGAATAAAACCAGAAGTAAGTAAAGTGAAAATGGTACGTCAAAAACTTAAACCCTCGGTGATGATGTAAAAGATGGAATTTGTGTACAAAAATGATTTTCCCTGAGGAGATCAAATTTTATTGTGTAAGTTGATACGAGCTTCGATTTGATATATTATAGTAGTTGGTTCGATAGCTGAGTCAAAAGTTATCTCTTTGGAAATTTGTAACTCATATTTGTTTCATGGTTTTTATTATTTGGGAACATGAGAACTACATCCCCTTTCTTTTATCTTCTGTTATATCTTGTTTAAGAATACAGGCTATTTGAACACATAACTAAAGAATCCCAGGTCGGCACCAATATCTCCTTTATATCTCTATTGATTAAAACCAAAAGTAAGTAAAATGGTAAAGGTGTGTCAATAACTTTAATTACTCGGTAAGTGATGTAAACGATGAAATTTGGGTACACAAATGATTTTACTTAGTGAGACGAAATCATATTTTGTAAGTTGATACAAGCTTTGATTTTATATATTATAATAATCGTTTCGATACCTGACTCAAAAGTTGTCTCCGTTGAACGTTGCAACTCATATTAACCAAATGTTTTTTTTAAAATGTGAACAATATTCACATTTTTTTCACTTATATTATTTTTGGAAGAATAGAGACTGATTAAACACATAAATAAAGAACCCTAGGTCGGCACCAAAATCTAATATATAACTCTATTGAATAAAACTGGAAGTAAGTAAAGTGAAAATGGTACGTCAAAAACTTAAACCCTTGGTGAAGATGTAAAGGATGGAATTTGTGTACAAAAATGATTTTCCCTGTCGGGATCATATTTTATTGTGTAAGTTGATACGAGCTTCGATTTGATATATTATAGTAGTCGTTTCGATACCCGAGTCAAAAGTTATCTCTTTTGAAATTTGTAACTCATATTTGTTTCATGTTTTTGTTGTTTGGGAACATAAGAACTGCATCCCCCTTCTTTTTATCTTCTGTTATATCTTGTTTAAGAATACAGGCTATTTGAACACATAACTAAAGAATCCTAGGTAGGCACCAATATCTCCTTTTTAGCTCTATTGAATAAAACCGGAAGTATGTAAAATGATAAAGGTGTGTCAAAAACTTTAATTACCCAGTAAGTGATGAAAACGATGGAATTTGGGTACACAAATGATTTCACTTAGTGAGAAGAAATCATATTTTGTAGGTTGATAGGAGCTTTTATTTTATATACTATAATAGTTAGTTGGATACTTGAGTCAAAATTTGTCTCCGTTGAAAGTTCCCACTCACATTAAGCAAATGATTTGTTGTTTTTGGAAATGTGAACAACATCCACAATTTTTTTCTCTTCTCTTATTTTTAAAAGAATTGAGACTGATTGAAAACATAAATAAAGAACACTAGTTCAGCACCAAATTCTAATTTATAGATCTATCGAATAAAACCAGAAGTAAGTAAAATGAAAATGATACGTCAAACACTTAAACACACTGTGAAGATGTAAACAATGGAATTTGTGTACAAAAATGATTTTCCCTGGCGGGATCAAATTTTATTTTGTAAGTTGATACGAGCTTCGATTTGATATATTATAGTAGTCGTTTCGATACTCGAGTCAAAAGTTGTCTCTCTTCAAATTTGTAACTCATATTTGTTTCATGTTTTTTATTATTTTGGAACATCAGAACTACATCCCATTTCTTTTTCTCTTCTCTTATATATTGTTTAAGAATACAGGCTATTTGAACACATAACTAAAGAATCCTAGGTCGGCACCCATATCTCTTTTATAGCTCTATTGAATAAAACTGGAAGTAAGTAAAATGATAAAGGTGTCACTACTACAAAAAGGGGTATATAAGTCGATGTCTAAAGTCGGTTTTTACAAAAAACCGACTTTGAATGAATTTAAAGTCGGTTGTCCACGTCAACCGACGCTATGTTAGGTGGATAGCTATGGGTGACGTGGACAACCGACGCTATCCACGTAACGTAGCGTCGGTTGACGTGGACAACCGACGCTATCCACCTAACATAGCGTCGGTTGACGTGGACAACCGACGCTATCCACGTAACGTAGCGTCGGTTGACATGGACAACCGACGCTATCCACCTAATATATGCCCTAACATCTCATTTAGTACGCAGATTTCCAGTTTTCGATCTGCTTCTTCCTCTCCTTTCCTCACTCGAGTCACTTTTCTCCCAAAATCTTAACTGTGCGCCACCTTCGTTCTACATTTCCGGCCACCTCTAACCACCATTTGAACGGACGTTTGTAAGTTTTCTCTTCTCACAATATTATCTGTCAGTTCTTCTTTTTTTAATAGCAAATTGTTAAAATCTGCGTATGGGTATTCCATTGATTAATTCCCGAAATATGAATGTTCTTATGTCTTAATTTGGAGTGCAATATTTCGTGCAGTAGAACCAAATAATTCTTTATTTCATTTTTAATAAAATGGGATGATCCAAGGCTGATCTTAACTTATATAAGTATGAGTTAAAAACCGGAGGTTGTGATAATTTGTAAAATACATATGCTTGTGACAAGTAGCTAGGATAAATCAAAAAGGGTTTGTGATCTATTATTATTAATATTACAAAGTGACTTTTTTATAGTCGAAATAAAGTGAACAGCGTTTAATTTGTGCTAATTTATCAGCGTGTAAATGTATTTCGTTAATCGAACAGCGTATTTTTGTATAAATTTTTGATTTAGTTATGTTTTTTTGTTTGCTTGTAATAATAATGTTTGAATTATTACTTGTATGTATTCAATAATATGTGAAATGTTTTGTGGGTTTGCGTGGATAAATTTATACGTATAATTAATATTACTTTGTAATTATGATACAGTAACATGCTTAGAAATTAGAATCAACCGCGTGATTGGTTTTTATATATATATTCATGAAACATGAACTGCTTATTTTTTAATTTGTATATAAATGGTTTTGTAAAATGATTAAAATGATAACTATTTTGCATTATGTATGTTTTGATATATATTCTAATAATTAGGAAATTTATATATAATAATACGTAATTAAGTAATATGTTTAATTAATGTCATTAATAGAAAATGGACAAATCTTGGATGTCAAAGTGTAGAATTGAGCAAGACTATATTTCTGGAGTTGAAAGTTTCATGGAATTTGCTTGTAGAACTAGTAATACTGGAAGTAGTATGATTCGATGCCCATGCGTTAAATGTAAAAATGAGCGATTTCATGAATTTGATGAGGTTAAGTATCACCTTATCCGTAATGATATTCTATTGAGCTATAAATGTTGGTATTATCATGGAGAAAATATTGATAATACTCATGGAGAAAAGTATAATAAGAATGTGGGTGGATTACATACATCATATCATAATGTACAGACAGAAAATATGTTTCGTGGTGTTGAAGATGAATTACGCGGGGATGATCCCGAAACCTTTAATAAACTTATAGAAGATGCCGAAAAACCGTTGTATCCAAAATGCAAAAAATACACTAAGATGTCAGGATTGGTTCATTTGTACAATGTCAAGGCAAAACATGGTTTTTCTGACAAGGGATTCACAGAATTACTAACTCTACTAGTCGATATGTTTCCTGAGGGTATTGAATTGCCATCTTCAATGTATGAAGTGAAGAAATCTCTTAGTCGATTTGGCATGGAATATCATAAGATTCACGCTTGTCCTAATGATTGCATTCTTTATAGAAAAGAATATGAGACATTACATGATTGTCCTATGTGTAAAGAATCGAGATGGAAGCATGGTACAAATGATACAACACATAAGAAAGGCGTGCCTGCAAAGGTTCTTTGGTACTTTCCTCCGATCCCTCGCTTTCAAAGGTTGTTCAATAGTAAATATACATCAAAGATGTTGACTTGGCATTCAGATAATCGATCTGATGATGGGGTGCTACGTCATCCTTGTGATTCTCCAAATTGGAAAGTAGTAGATAATTTATCTCCTCAATTTTCATCTGATCCGCACAATCTGCGTCTTGCCATTGCTACTGATGGAATTAATCCACATAGTTCCCTCAGTAGTAGATATAGTTGTTGGCCAGTAATTATGGTAACATACAACCTTCCTCCCTGGTTGTGTATGAAAAGAAAATTCATGATGTTAACATTATTGATCTCAGAACCGAAACAACCTAGTGTTGATATTGATGTATATTTGCAGCCTCTGATAGATGATTTAAAGACGTTGTGGAATGATGGTGTAAATGTTTACGATGCATATAAAGAAGAATACTTTAACTTGAAGGGGGTTCTTTTATGGACAATTAATGATTTTCCTGCGTATGGAAACTTATCAGGACATGCAACAAAAGGTTACAAGGGATGTCCTATATGTAGTGATGGAACTTCTGCAAAGTATCTTGTTCACGGACGAAAGATGTCTTATAGAAAACATAGGAGATTTTTGCCATCTGGACACAAGTAAGTGATGTAAAGGATGAAATTCGGTACACAAATGATTTTACTTAGTGACACGAAATCATATTTTGTAAGTTGATACGAGCTATGATTTTATATATTATAATAATTGTTTCGATACCTGAGTCAAAAGTTGTCTCCGTTGAACGTTGCAACTCATATTAACCAAATGTTTTGTTTTTTTTTCAAAATGTGAGCAACATCCACATTTTTTACTCTTCTCTTATTTTTAAAAGAATTGAGACTGATTGAACACATAAATAAAGAACCCTAGGTCAGCACCAAATTCTAATATATAGATCTATCGAATAAACCCAGAAGTAAGTAAAGTGAAAATGGTACGTCAAAAACTTAAACCCTCGGTGATGATGTAAAAGATGGAATTTGTGTACAAAAATGATTTTCCCTGGCGGGATCAAATTTTATTGTGTAAGTTGATACGAGCTTCGATTTGATATATTATAGTAGTTGGTTCGATACCCGAGTCAAAAGTTATCTCTTTTGAAATTTGTAACTCTTATTTGTTTCATGTTTTTTATTATTTTGGAACAAGAGAACTACATCCCCTTTCTTTTTCTCTTCTGTTATATCTTGTTTAAGAATACAGGCTATTTGAACACATAACTAAAGTATCCCAGGTCGGCACCAATATCTTGATAAAGATATGTCAAAAACTTTAATTACCCGGTAAGTGATGTGAACGATGAAATTCGGTACACAAATGATTTTACTTAGTGAGATGAAATCATATTTTGTAAGTTGATACGAGCTTTGATTTTATATATTATAATAATCGTTTCGATACCTGACTCAAAAGTTGTCTCCGTTGAACGTTGCAACTCATATTAACCAAATGTTTTTTTTAAAATGTGAACAATATTCACATTTTTTTTCACTTATATTATTTTTTGAAGAATAGAGACTGATTAAACACATAAATAAAGAACCCTAGGTCGGCACCAAAATCTAATATATAACTCTATTGAATAAAACTGGAAGTAAGTAAAGTGAAAATGGTACGTCAAAAACTCAAACCCTCGGTGAAGATGTATAGGATGGAATTTGTGTACAAAAATGATTTTCCCTGTCGGGATCAAATTTTATTGTGTAAGTTGATACGAGCTTCGATTTGATATATTATAGTAGTCGTTTCGATACCCGAGTCAAATGTTATCTCTTTTGAAATTTGTAACTCATATTTGTTTCATGTTTTTGTTGTTTTGGAACAAGAGAACTGCATCCCCCTTCTTTTTATCTTCTGTTATATCTTGTTTAAGAATACAGGCTAGTTGAACACATAACTAAAGAATCCTAGGTAGGCACCAATATCTCCTTTTTAGCTCTATTGAATAAAACCGGAAGTAAGTAAAATGATAAAGGTGTGTCAAAAACTTTAATTACCAGGTAAGTGATGAAAACGATGGAATTTGGGTACACAAATGATTTCACTTAGTGAGAAGAAATCATATTTTGTAAGTTGATATGAGCTTTGATTTTATATACTATAATAGTTAGTTCGATACCTGAGTCAAAATTTGTCTCCGTTGAAAGTTGCCACTCATATTAAGCAAATGTTTTGTTGTTTTTGGAAATGTGAACAACATCCACAATTTTTTTTCGCTTCTCTTATTTTTAAAAGAATTGAGACTGATTGAACACATAAATAAAGTACCCTAGGTCATCACCAAATTCTAATTTATAGATCTATCGAATAAAACCAGAAGTAAGTAAAATGAAAATAATACGTCAAACACTTAAACACTCTGTGAAGATGTAAACGATGGAATTTGTGTACAAAATGATTTTCCCTGGCGGGATCAAATTTTATTGTGTAAGTTGATACGAAATTCGATTTGATATACTATAGTACTTATTTTGATACTCGAGTCAAAATTTATCTCTCTTCAAATTTGTAACTCATATTTGTTTCATGTTTTTTATTATTTTGGAACAAGAGAACTGCATCCCTCTTCTTTTTATCTTCTGTTCTATCTTGTTTAAGAATACAGGCTATTTGAACACATAACTAAAGAATGCAAGGTAGGCACCAATATCTCCTTTTTAGCTCTATTGAATAAAACCGGAAGTAAGTAAAATGATAAAGGTGTGTCAAAAACTTTAATTACCCGGTAAGTGATGTAAACGATGAAATTTGGTACACAAATGATTTTACTTAGTGAGACGAAATCATATTTTGTAAGTTGCTACGAGCTTTGATTTTATATATTATAATAATCGTTTCGATACTTGAGTCAAAAGTTGTCTCCGTTGAACGTTGCAACTCATATTAACCAAATGTTTTGTTTTTTTTTCAAAATCTGAACAACATCCACATTTTTTACTTTTCTCTTATTTTTAAAAGAATTGAGACTGATTGAAAACATAAATAAAGAACCCTTGGTCAGCACCAAATTCTAATATATAGATCTATCGAATAAAACAAGAAGTAAGTAAAGTGAAAATGGTACGTCAAAAACTTAAACCCTAGGTGATGACGTAAAGATGGCATTTGTTTACAAAAATGATTTTTCATGGCGGGACCAAATTTTATTGTGTAAGTTAATACGAGCTTCCATTTGATATATTATAGTAGTTGTTTCGATACCCGAGTCAGAAGTTATCTCTTTTGAAATTTGTAACTCATATTTGTTTCATGGTTTTTATTATTTTGGAACAGGAGAACTGCATCCCCTTTCTTTTTCTCTTCTCTTAAATATTGTTTAAGAATACAGGCTATTTGAACACATAACTAAAGAATCCCAGGTCGGCACCAATATCTCCTTTATAGCTCTATTGAATAAAACCGAAATTAAGTAAAATGTTAAAGGTTTGTCAAAAACTTTACTTACCCGGTAAGTGATGTAAACGATGAAATTTGGGTACACAAATGATTCTACTTAGTGAGACGAAATCATAATTTGTAAGTTTATACGAGCTTTGATTTTATATATTATAATAATAGTATCGATACTTGAGTCAAAAGTTTTCTCCGTTGAACATTGCAACTCATATTAACCAAATGTTTTGTTGTTTTTGAAAATGTGAACAACATCCACATTTTTTTTCTCTTCTCCTATTTTTTTAAGAATAGAGACTGATTAAACACATAAATATAGAATCCTAGGTCGGCACCAAAATCTAATTTATAACTCTATTGAATAAAACTGGACGTAAGTTAAGTGAAAATGCTACGTCAAAAACTTAAACCCTCGGTGAAGATGTAAACGATGGAATTTGTGTACAAAAATGAATTTCCCTGGCGGGATCAAATTTTATTGTGTAAGTTGATACGAGCTTCGATTTGATATATTATAGTAGTCGTTTCTATACCCGAATCAAAAGTTATCACTTTTGAAATTTGTAACTCTTATTTGTTTCATGTTTTTTATTATTTTGGAACAAGAGAACTGCATCCCCTTTCTTTTTCTCTTCTGTTATATCATGTTTAAGAATACAGGCTATTTGAACACATAACTAAAGAATCCTAGGTCGGCACCCATATCTCCTTTATAGCTTTATTGAATAAAACCGGAAGTAAGTAAAATGATAAAGATATGTCAAAAACTTTAATTACCCGGTAAGTGATGTAAACGATGAAATTCGGTACACAAATGATTTTACTTAGTGAGATGAAATCATATTTTGTAAGTTGATACGAGCTTTGATTTTATATATTATAATAATCGTTTCGTTACCTGACTCAAAAGTTGTCTCCGTTGAACGTTGCAACTCATATTAACCAAATGTTTTTTTTAAAATGTGAACAATATTCACATTTTTTTTCACTTATATTATTTTTTGAAGAATAGAGACTGATTAAACACATAAATAAAGAACCCTAGGTCGGCACCAAAATCTAATATATAACTCTATTGATTAAAACTGGAAGTAAGTAAAGTGAAAATGGTACGTCAAAAACTCAAACCCTCGGTGAAGATGTATAGGATGGAATTTGTGTACAAAAATGATTTTCCCTGTCGGGATCAAATTTTATTGTGTAAGTTGATACGAGCTTCGATTTGATATATTATAGTAGTCGTTTCGATACCCGAGTCAAATGTTATCTCTTTTGAAATTTGTAACTCATATTTGTTTCATGTTTTTGTTGTTTTGGAACAAGAGAACTGCATCCCCCTTCTTTTTATCTTCTGTTATATCTTGTTTAAGAATACAGGCTAGTTGAACACATAACTAAAGAATCCTAGGTAGGCACCAATATCTCCTTTTTAGCTCTATTGAATAAAACCGGAAGTAAGTAAAATGATAAAGGTGTGTCAAAAACTTTAATTACCAGGTAAGTGATGAAAACGATGGAATTTGGGTACACAAATGATTTCACTTAGTGAGAAGAAATCATATTTTGTAAGTTGATATGAGCTTTGATTTTATATACTATAATAGTTAGTTCGATACCTGAGTCAAAATTTGTCTCCGTTGAAAGTTGCCACTCACATTAAGCAAATGTTTTGTTGTTTTTGGAAATGTGAACAACATCCACAATTTTTTTTCGCTTCTCTTATTTTTAAAAGAATTGAGACTGATTGAACACATAAATAAAGTACCCTAGGTCATCACCAAATTCTAATTTATAGATCTATCGAATAAAACCAGAAGTAAGTAAAATGAAAATAATACGTCAAACACTTAAACACTCTGTGAAGATGTAAACGATGGAATTTGTGTACAAAATGATTTTCCCTGGCGGGATCAAATTTTATTGTGTAAGTTGATACGAACTTCGATTTGATATACTATAGTACTTATTTTGATACTCGAGTCAAAATTTATCTCTCTTCAAATTTGTAACTCATATTTGTTTCATGTTTTTTATTATTTTGGAACAAGAGAACTGCATCCCTCTTCTTTTTATCTTCTGTTCTATCTTGTTTAAGAATACAGGCTATTTGAACACATAACTAAAGAATGCAAGGTAGGCACCAATATCTCCTTTTTAGCTCTATTGAATAAAACCGGAAGTAAGTAAAATGATAAAGGTGTGTCAAAAACTTTAATTACCCGGTAAGTGATGTAAACGATGAAATTTGGTACACAAATGATTTTACTTAGTGAGACGAAATCATATTTTGTAAGTTGCTACGAGCTTTGATTTTATATATTATAATAATCGTTTCGATACTTGAGTCAAAAGTTGTCTCCGTTGAACGTTGCAACTCATATTAACCAAATGTTTTGTTTTTTTTTCAAAATCTGAACAACATCCACATTTTTTACTTTTCTCTTATTTTTAAAAGAATTGAGACTGATTGAAAACATAAATAAAGAACCCTTGGTCAGCACCAAATTCTAATATATAGATCTATCGAATAAAACAAGAAGTAAGTAAAGTGAAAATGGTACGTCAAAAACTTAAACCCTAGGTGATGACGTAAAGATGGCATTTGTTTACAAAAATGATTTTTCATGGCGGGACCAAATTTTATTGTGTAAGTTAATACGAGCTTCCATTTGATATATTATAGTAGTTGTTTCGATACCCGAGTCAGAAGTTATCTCTTTTGAAATTTGTAACTCATATTTGTTTCATGGTTTTTATTATTTTGGAACAGGAGAACTGCATCCCCTTTCTTTTTCTCTTCTCTTAAATATTGTTTAAGAATACAGGCTATTTGAACACATAACTAAAGAATCCCAGGTCGGCACCAATATCTCCTTTATAGCTCTATTGAATAAAACCGAAATTAAGTAAAATGTTAAAGGTTTGTCAAAAACTTTACTTACCCGGTAAGTGATGTAAACGATGAAATTTGGGTACACAAATGATTCTACTTAGTGAGACGAAATCATAATTTGTAAGTTTATACGAGCTTTGATTTTATATATTATAATAATCGTATCGATACTTGAGTCAAAAGTTTTCTCCGTTGAACATTGCAACTCATATTAACCAAATGTTTTGTTGTTTTTGAAAATGTGAACAACATCCACATTTTTTTTCTCTTCTCCTATTTTTTTAAGAATAGAGACTGATTAAACACATAAATATAGAATCCTAGGTCGGCACCAAAATCTAATTTATAACTCTATTGAATAAAACTGGACGTAAGTTAAGTGAAAATGCTACGTCAAAAACTTAAACCCTCGGTGAAGATGTAAACGATGGAATTTGTGTACAAAAATGAATTTCCCTGGCGGGATCAAATTTTATTGTGTAAGTTGATACGAGCTTCGATTTGATATATTATAGTAGTCGTTTCTATACCCGAATCAAAAGTTATCACTTTTGAAATTTGTAACTCTTATTTGTTTCATGTTTTTTATTATTTTGGAACAAGAGAACTGCATCCCCTTTCTTTTTCTCTTCTGTTATATCATGTTTAAGAATACAGGCTATTTGAACACATAACTAAAGAATCCTAGGTCGGCACCCATATCTCCTTTATAGCTTTATTGAATAAAACCGGAAGTAAGTAAAATGATAAAGATATGTCAAAAACTTTAATTACCCGGTAAGTGATGTAAACGATGAAATTCGGTACACAAATGATTTTACTTAGTGAGATGAAATCATATTTTGTAAGTTGATACGAGCTTTGATTTTATATATTATAATAATCGTTTCGTTACCTGACTCAAAAGTTGTCTCCGTTGAACGTTGCAACTCATATTAACCAAATGTTTTTTTTAAAATGTGAACAATATTCACATTTTTTTTCACTTATATTATTTTTTGAAGAATAGAGACTGATTAAACACATAAATAAAGAACCCTAGGTCGGCACCAAAATCTAATATATAACTCTATTGAATAAAACTGGAAGTAAGTAAAGTGAAAATGGTACGTCAAAAACTTAAACCCTCGGTGAAGATGTAAAGGATGGAATTTGTGTACAAAAATGATTTTCCCTGTCGGGATCAAATTTTATTGTGTAAGTTGATACGAGCTTCGATTTGATATATTATAGTAGTCGTTTCGATACCCGAGTCAAATGTTATCTCTTTTGAAATTTGTAACTCATATTTGTTTCATGTTTTTGTTGTTTTGGAACAAGAGAACTGCATCCCCCTTCTTTTTATCTTCTGTTATATCTTGTTTAAGAATACAGGCTATTTGAACACATAACTAAAGAATCCTAGGTAGGCACCAATATCTCCTTTTTAGCTCTATTGAATAAAATCGGAAGTATGTAAAATGATAAAGGTGTGTCAAAAACTTTAATTACCCGGTAAGTGATGAAAACGATGGAATTTGGGTACACAAATGATTTCACTTAGTGAGAAGAAATCATATTTTGTAAGTTGATATGAGCTTTGATTTTATATACTATAATAGTTAGTTCGATACCTGAGTCAAAATTTGTCTCCGTTGCAAGTTGCCACTCACATTAAGCAAATGTTTTGTTGTTTTTGGAAATATGAACAACATCCACAATTTTTTTTCGCTTCTCTTATTTTTAAAAGAATTGAGACTGATTGAACACATAAATAAAGTACCCTAGGTCATCACCAAATTCTAATTTATAGATCTATCGAATAAAACCAGAAGTAAGTAAAATGAAAATAATACGTCAAACACTTAAACACTCTGTGAAGATGTAAACGATGGAATTTGTGTACAAAATGATTTTCCCTGGCGGGATCAAATTTTATTGTGTAAGTTGATACGAACTTCGATTTGATATACTATAGTACTTATTTTGATACTCGAGTCAAAAGTTATCTCTCTTCAAATTTGTAACTCATATTTGTTTCATGTTTTTTATTATTTTGGAACAAGAGAACTGCATCCCTCTTCTTTTTATCTTCTGTTCTATCTTGTTTAAGAATACAGGCTATTTGAACACATAACTAAAGAATGCAAGGTAGGCACCAATATCTCCTTTTTAGCTCTATTGAATAAAACCGGAAGTAAGTAAAATGATAAAGGTGTGTCAAAAACTTTAATTACCCGGTAAGTGATGTAAACGATGAAATTTGGTACACAAATGATTTTACTTAGTGAGACGAAATCATATTTTGTAAGTTGATACGAGCTTTGATTTTATATATTATAATAATCGTTTCGATACTTGAGTCAAAAGTTGTCTCCGTTGAACGTTGCAACTCATATTAACCAAATGTTTTGTTTTTTTTTCAAAATCTGAACAACATCCACATTTTTTACTTTTCTCTTATTTTTAAAAGAATTGAGACTGATTGAAAACATAAATAAAGAACCCTTGGTCAGCACCAAATTCTAATATATAGATCTATCGAATAAAACCAGAAGTAAGTAAAGTGAAAATGGTACGTCAAAAACTTAAACCCTAGGTGATGACGTAAAGAGGGCATTTGTTTACAAAAATGATTTTTCATGGCGGGACCAAATTTTATTGTGTAAGTTAATACGAGCTTCCATTTGATATATTATAGTAGTTGTTTCGATACCCGAGTCAGAAGTTATCTCTTTTGAAATTTGTAACTCATATTTGTTTCATGGTTTTTATTATTTTGGAACAGGAGAACTGCATCCCCTTTCTTTTTCTCTTCTCTTAAATATTGTTTAAGAATATAGGCTATTTGAACACATAACTAAAGAATCCCAGGTCGGCACCAATATCTCCTTTATAGCTCTATTGAATAAAACCGAAATTAAGTAAAATGTTAAAGGTTTGTCAAAAACTTTACTTACCCGGTAAGTGATGTAAACGATGTAATTTGGGTACACAAATGATTCTACTTAGTGAGACGAAATCATAATTTGTAACTTGATACGAGCTTTGATTTTATATATTATAATAATCGTATCGATACTTGAGTCAAAAGATTTCTCCGTTGAACATTGCAACTCATATTAACCAAATCTTTTGTTGTTTTTGAAAATGTGAACAACATCCACATTTTTTTTTCTCTTCTCCTATTTTTTTAAGAATAGAGACTCATTAAACACATAAATATAGAATCCTAGGTCGGCACCAAAATCTAATTTATAACTCTATTGAATAAAACTGGACGTAAGTTAAGTGAAAATGCTACGTCAAAAACTTAAACCGTCGGTGAAGATGTAAACGATGGAATTTGTGTACAAAAATGAATTTCCCTGGCGGGATCAAATTTTATTGTGTAAGTTGATACGAGCTTCGATTTGATATATTATAGTAGTCGTTTCTATACCCGAATCAAAAGTTATCACTTTTGAAATTTGTAACTCTTATTTGTTTCATGTTTTTTATTATTTTGGAACAAGAGAACTGCATCCCCTTTCTTTTTCTCTTCTGTTATATCATGTTTAAGAATACAGGCTATTTGAACACATAACTAAAGAATCCTAGGTCGGCACCCATATCTCCTTTATAGCTTTATTGAATAAAACCGGAAGTAAGTAAAATGATAAAGATATGTCAAAAACTTTAATTACCCGGTAAGTGATGTGAACGATGAAATTCGGTACACAAATGATTTTACTTAGTGAGATGAAATCATATTTTGTAAGTTGATACGAGCTTTGATTTTATATATTATAATAATCGTTTCGATACCTGACTCAAAAGTTGTCTCCGTTGAACGTTGCAACTCATATTAACCAAATGGTTTTTTTAAAATGTGAACAATATTCACATTTTTTTTCACTTATATTATTTTTTGAAGAATAGAGACTGATTAAACACATAAATAAAGAACCCTAGGTCGGCACCAAAATCTAATATATAACTATATTGAATAAAACTGGAAGTAAGTAAAGTGAAAATGGTACGTCAAAAACTTAAACCCTCGGTGAAGATGTAAAGGATGGAATTTGTGTACAAAAATGATTTTCCCTGTCGGGATCAAATTTTATTGTGTAAGTTGATACGAGCTTCGATTTGATATATTATAGTAGTCGTTTCGATACCCGAGTCAAATGTTATCTCTTTTGAAATTTGTAACTCATATTTGTTTCATGTTTTTGTTGTTTTGGAACAAGAGAACTGCATCCCCCTTCTTTTTATCTTCTGTTATATCTTGTTTAAGAATACAGGCTATTTGAACACATAACTAAAGAATCCTAGGTAGGCACCAATATCTCCTTTTTAGCTCTATTGAATAAAACCGGAAGTATGTAAAATGATAAAGGTGTGTCAAAAACTTTAATTACCCGGTAAGTGATGAAAACGATGGAATTTGGGTACACAAATGATTTCACTTAGTGAGAAGAAATCATATTTTGTAAGTTGATATGAGCTTTGATTTTATATACTATAATAGTTAGTTCGATACCTGAGTCAAAATTTGTCTCCGTTGCAAGTTGCCACTCACATTAAGCAAATGTTTTGTTGTTTTTGGAAATATGAACAACATCCACAATTTTTTTTCGCTTCTCTTATTTTTAAAAGAATTGAGACTGATTGAACACATAAATAAAGTACCCTAGGTCATCACCAAATTCTAATTTATAGATCTATCGAATAAAACCAGAAGTAAGTAAAATGAAAATAATACGTCAAACACTTAAACACTCTGTGAAGATGTAAACGATGGAATTTGTGTACAAAATGATTTTCCCTGGCGGGATCAAATTTTATTGTGTAAGTTGATACGAACTTCGATTTGATATATTATAGTACTTATTTTGATACTCGAGTCAAAAGTTATCTCTCTTCAAATTTGTAACTCATATTTGTTTCATGTTTTTTATTATTTTGGAACATCAGAACTACATCCCATTTCTTTTTCTCTTCTCTTTTATATTGTTTAAGAATACAAGCTATTTGAACACATAACAAAAGAATCCTAGGTCGGCACCCATATCTCTTTTATAGCTCTATTGAATAAAACCGGAACTAAGTAAAATGATAAAGGTGTGTCAAAAACTTTAAATACCCGGTAAGTGATGTAAACGATGAAATTCGGTACACAAATGATTTTACTTAGTGAGACGAAATCATATTTTGTAAGTTGATACGAGCTTTGATTTTATATATTATAATAATCGTTTCGATACCTGAGTCAAAAGTTGTCTTCGTTGAACGTTGCAACTTATATTAACCAAATGTTTTGTTTTTTTTCAAAATGTGAACAACATCCACATTTTTTACTCGTCTCTTATTTTTAAAAGAATTGAGACTGATTGAACACATAAATAAAGAACCCTAGGTCACCACCATATTCTAATATATAGATCTATCGAATAAAACCAGAAGTAAGTAAAGTGAAAATGGTACGTCAAAAACTTAAACCCTAGGTGATGACGTAAAGATGGCATTTGTTTACAAAAATGATTTTTCATGGCGGGACCAAATTTTATTGTGTAAGTTAATACGAGCTTCCATTTGATATATTATAGTAGTTGTTTCGATACCCGACTCAGAAGTTATCTCTTTTGAAATTTGTAACTCATATTTGTTTCATGGTTTTTATTATTTTGGAACAGGAGAACTGCATCCCCTTTCTTTTTCTCTTCTCTTAAATATTTTTTAAGAATACAGGCTATTTGAACACATAACTAAAGAATCCCAGGTCGGCACCAATATCTCCTTTATAGCTCTATTGAATAAAAACGAAATTAAGTAAAATGTTAAAGGTTTGTCAAAAACTTTACTTACCCGGTAAGTGATGTAAACGATGAAATTTGGGTACACAAATGATTCTACTTAGTGAGACGAAATCATAATTTGTAAGTTGATACGAGCTTTGATTTTATATATTATAATAATCGTATCGATACCTGAGTCAAAAGTTTTCTCCGTTGAACATTGCAACTCATATTAACCAAATGTTTTGTTGTTTTTGAAAATGTGAACAACATCCACATTTTTTTTCTCTTCTCCTATTTTTTTAAGAATAGAGACTCATTAAACACATAAATATAGAATCCTAGGTCGGCACCAAAATCTAATTTATAACTCTATTGAATAAAACTGGACGTAAGTTAAGTGAAAATGCTAGGTCAAAAACTTAAACCCTCGGTGAAGATGTAAACGATGGAATTTGTGTACAAAAATGAATTTCCCTGGCGGGATCAAATTTTATTGTGTAAGTTGATACGAGCTTCGATTTGATATATTATAGTAGTCGTTTCTATACCCGAATCAAAAGTTATCACTTTTGAAATTTGTAACTCTTATTTGTTTCATGTTTTTTATTATTTTGGAACAAGAGAACTGCATCCCCTTTCTTTTTCTCTTCTCTTATATCATGTTTAAGAATACAGGCAATTTGAACACATAACTAAAGAATCCTAGGTCGGCACCCATATCTCCTTTATAGCTTTATTGAATAAAACCGGAAGTAAGTAAAATGATAAAGATATGTCAAAAACTTTAATTACCCGGTAAGTGATGTAAACGATGAAATTCGGTACACAAATGATTTTACTTAGTGAGATGAAATCATATTTTGTAAGTTGATACGAGCTTTGATTTTATATATTATAATAATCGTTTCGATACCTGACTCAAAAGTTGTCTCCGTTGAACGTTGCAACTCATATTAACCAAATGTTTTTTTTAAAATGTGAACAATATTCACATTTTATTTCACTTATATTATTTTTTGAAGAATAGAGACTGATTAAACACATAAATAAAGAACCCTAGGTCGGCACCAAAATCTAATATATAACTCTATTGAATAAAACTGGAAGTAAGTAAAGTGAAAATGGTACGTCAAAAACTTAAACCCTCGGTGAAGATGTAAAGGATGGAATTTGTGTACAAAAATGATTTTCCCTGTCGGGATCAAATTTTATTGTGTAAGTTGATACGAGCTTCGATTTGATATATTATAGTAGTCGTTTCGATACCCGAGTCAAATGTTATCTCTTTTGAAATTTGTAACTCATATTTGTTTCATGTTTTTGTTGTTTTGGAACAAGAGAACTGCATCCCCCTTCTTTTTATCTTCTGTTATATCTTGTTTAAGAATACAGGCTATCTGAACACATAACTAAAGAATCCTAGGTAGGCACCAATATCTCCTTTTTAGCTCTATTGAATAAAACCGGAAGTATGTAAAATGATAAAGGTGTGTCAAAAACTTTAATTACCCGGTAAGTGATGAAAACGATGGAATTTGGGTACACAAATGATTTCACTTAGTGAAAAGAAATCATATTTTGTAAGTTAATATGAGCTTTGATTTTATATACTATAATAGTTAGTTCGATACCTGAGTCAAAATTTGTCTCCGTTGAAAGTTGCCACTCACATTAAGCAAAGGTTTTGTTGTTTTTGGAAATATGAACAACATCCACATTTTTTTTCTCTTCTCTTATATTTTTAAGAATAGAGACTGATTAAACACAAAAATATAGAATCCTAGCTCGGCACCAAAATCTAATTTATAACTCTATTGAATAAAACTAGAAGTAAGTAAAGTGAAAATGCTACGTCAAAAACTTAAACCCTCGGTGAAGATGTAAACGATGGAATTTGTGTACAAAAATGATTTTCCCTGGCGGGATCAAATTTTATTGTGTAAGTTGATACGAGCTTCGATTTGATATATTATAGTAGTCGTTTCTATACCCGAATCAAAAGTTATCACTTTTGAAATTTGTAACTCTTATTTGTTTCATGTTTTTTATTATTTTGGAACAAGAGAACTGCATCCCTCTTCTTTTTATCTTCTGTTCTATCTTGTTTAAGAATACAGGCTATTTGAACACATAACTAAAGAATGCAAGGTAGGCACCAATATCTCCTTTTTAACTCTATTGAATAAAACCGGAAGTAAGTAAAATGATAAAGGTGTGTCAAAAACTTTAATTACCCGTTAAGTGATGTAAACGATGAAATTTGGTACACAAATGATTTTACTTAGTGAGACGAAATCATATTTTGTAAGTTGATACGAGCTTTGATTTTATATATTATAATAATCGTTTCGATACTTGAGTCAAAAGTTGTCTCCGTTGAACGTTGCAACTCATATTAACCAAATGTTTTGTTTTTTTTTTCAAAATGTGAACAACATCCACATTTTTTACTCTTCTCTTATTTTTAAAAGAATTGAGACTGATTGAAAAGATAAATAAAGAACCCTTGGTCAGCACCAAATTCTAATATATAGATCTATCGAATAAAACCAGAAGTAAGTAAAGTGAAAATGGTACGTCAAAAACTTAAACCCTCGGTGATGATGTAAAAGATGGAATTTGTGTACAAAAATGATTTTCCCTGGCGGGATCAAATTTTATTATGTAAGTTGATACGAGCTTCGATTTGATATTTTATAGTAGTTGGTTCGATACCCGAATCAAAAGTTATCTCTTTTGAAATTTGTAACTCTTATTTGTTTCTTGTTTTTTATTATTTTGGAACAAGAGAACTGCATCCCCCTTCTTTTTCTCATCTGTTATATCTTGTTTAAGAATACAGGCTATTTGAACACATAACTAAAGTATCCCAGGTCGGCACCAATATCTCCTTTATAGCTCTATTGAATAAAACCGAAAGTAAGTAAAATAATAAAGGTGTGTCAAAAACTTTAATTACCCGGTAAGTGTTGTAAACGATGAAATTTGGGTACACAAATGATTTAACTTAGTGAGACGAAATCATATTTTGTAAGCTGATACGAGCTTTGATTTTATAGATTATAATAATTGTATCGATACTTGAGTCAAAAGATTTCTCCGTTGAACGTTTCAACTCATATTAAAAAAATGTTTTGTTGTTTTTGAAAATGTGAACAACATCCACATTGTTTTTCTCTTATCTTATTTTTTTGAAGAATAGAGACTGATTAAACACATAACTAATAAACCCTAGGTCGGCACCAAAATTTAATTTGGGTACACAAATGATTTAACTTAGTTAGACGAAATCATATTTTGTAAGTTGATACGGGCTTTGATTTTATATACTATAAAAGTCAGTTCGATACCAGAGTCAAAATTTGTCTCCGTTGAAAGTTGCCACTCATATTAACCAAATGTTTTGTTGTTTTTGGAAATGTGAACGACATCCACATTTTTTTTCTCTTCTCTTATTTTTAAGAGAATTGAGGCTGATTGAACACATAAATAAAGAACCCTTGGTCGGCACCAAATTCTAATTTATAGATCCATTGAATAAAACCAGAAGTAAGTAAAATGAAAATGATACGTTAAACACTTAAACACTCGGTGAAGATGTAAACGATGGAATTTGTGTACAAATATGATTTTGCCTGGCAGGATCAAATTTTATTGTGTAAGTTGATATGAGCTTCGATTTGATATATTATAGTAGTGGTTTCGATATCCGAGTCAAAAGTTATCCCTCTTGGAATTTCTAACTCATATTTGTGTCATGTTTTTTATTATTTTGGAATATAAAACTGCAAGCATCCCCTTTTCTTTTTACCTTCTCTTATATCTTTTTTAAGAATACAGGCTATTTGAACACATAACTAAAGAATCCACGGTCGGCACCAATATCGCCTTTATAGCTCTATTGAATAAAACCAAAAGTAAGTAAAATGGTAAAGGTGTGTCAAAAACTTTGATTACCAGATAAGTGATGTAAATTATGAAATTTGGGTACACAAATGATTTAACTTAGTGAGGCGAAATCATATTTTGTAAGATGATACGAGCTTTGATTTTATATATTATAATAATAGTATCGATACTTGAGTCAAAAGTTTTCTCCGTTGAACTTTGCAACTCATATTAACCAAATGTTTTGTTGTTATTCAAAATGTGAACAACATCCACATTTTTTTTTCTCTTCTCTTATTTTTCTAAGAATAGAGACTGAATAAACACATAAATATAGAATCATAGGTCGGCACCAAAATCTAATTTATAACTCTATTGAATAAAACGGGAAGTAATTAAAGTGAAAATGGTACGTCAAAAACTTAAACCCTCGATGATGATGTAAAGATGGCATTTGTCTACAAAAATGATTTTTCAGGGCGGGACCAAATTTTATTGTGTAAGTTGATACGAGCTTTGATTTGATTTATTATAGTAGTTGTTTCAATACCCGAGTCAAAAGTTATCTCTTTTGAAATTTGTAAATCATATTTGTTTAAAAATACAGGCTATTTGAACACATAACTAAAGAATCCTAGGTCGGCACCCATATTTCCTTTATAGCCCTATTAAATAAAACCGGAAGTAAGTAAAATGGTAAAGGTGTGTAAAAAACATTAATTACTGGGTAATTGATGTAAACGATGGTATATGGGTACACAAATGATGTAACTTAGGAAGAGAAATCATATTTTGTAAGTTGATATGAGCTTTGATTTTATATATTATAATAGTCATTTCGATACCTGACTCAAAAGTTGTCTCCGTTGAAAGTTGCAACTCATATTAAGAAAATGTTTTGTTGTTTTCGAAAATGTGAACAACATCCACATTTTTTCCCTATCTTATTTTTTAAAAATTTGAGACTAATTGAACACATAAATAAAGAACCCTAGGTCGGCACCAAATTCTAATTTATAGCTCTATTGAATAAAACTCGAAGTAAGTAAATTCAAACTGGTTCGTCAAAAACAATAACCCTTGGTGATGATGTAAACGATGGGATTTGTGTACAAAAATGATTATCTCGGGCGGGACAAAATTTTATTGTGTAAGTTGATATGAGCTTCCATTTGATATATTATAGTAGTCGTTTCGATACACGAGTCAAAAGTTATCTATTTTGAAATTTGTAACTCATATTTGTTTCATGTTTTTTGTTGTTTTGGAACATGAGAACTGCATCCCCCTTCTTTTTCTCTTCTGTTATATCTTGTTTAAGAATAAAGGATATTTGAACACATAACTAAAGAATCCTAGGTAGGCACCAATATCTCCTTTATAGCTCTATTGAATAAAACCGGAAGTAAGTATAATGATCAAGGTGTGTCAAATATTTTAATTACCCGGTAAGTGATGAAAACGATGGAATTTGGGTACAAAAATGATTTTACTTAGTGAGAAGAAATCAAATTTTGTAAGTTGATATGAGCTTTGATTTTATATACTATAATAGTTAGTTCGAGACCTGAGTCAAAATTTGTCTCCGGTGAAAGTTGCCACTCACATTAACCAAATGTTTTGTTGTTTTTGGAACTGTGAACAACATCCACATTTTTTTCTCTTTTCTTATTTTTAAAAGAATTGAGACTGATTGAACACATAAATAAAGAACCCTAGGTCAGCACCAAATTCTAATTTATAGATCTATCGAATAAAACCAGAAGTAAGTAAAATGAAAATGGTACGTCAAACACTTAAACACTCTGTGAAGATGTAAACGATGGAATTTGTGTCAAAAATGATTTTCCCTGGAGGGATCAAATTTTATTGTGTAAGTTGATACGAGCTTCGATTTGATATATTATAGTAGTCGTTTCGATACTCGAGTCAAAAGTTATCTCTCTTCAAATTTGTAACTCATATTTGTTTCATGTTTTTTATTATTTTGGAACATAAAACTCCATCCCCTTTCTTTTTATCTTCTCTTATATATTTTTTAAGAATACAGGCTATTTGAACAAATAACTAAAGAATCCCAGGTCGGCACCAATATCTCCTTTATAGCTGTATTGAATAAAACCAAAAGTAAGTAAAATGGTAAAGGTTTGTCAATAACTTTAATTACTCGGTAAGAGATGTAAACGATGAAATTTGGGTACACAAATGATTTTACTTAGTGAGACGAAATCATATTTTGTAAGTTGATACGAGCTTTGATTTTATATATTATAATAATCATTTCGATACCTGAGTCAAAAGTTGTCTCCGTTGAACGTTGCAACTCATATTAACCCAATGTTTTGTTTTTTTTAAAATGTGAACAACTTTCAGATTTTCTTCACTTCTCTTATTTTTTGAAGAATAGAGACTCATTAAACACATAAATAAAGAACCCTAGGTCGGCACCAAAATCTAATATATAACTCTATTGAATAAAATTGGAAGTAAGTAAAGTGAAAATGCTACTTCAAATCCTTAAACACTCGGTGAAGATGTAAAATATGGAATTTTTGTACAAAAATGATTTTCCCTGGCGGGATCAAATTTTATTGTGTAAGTTGATACGAGCTTTGATTTGATATATTATAGTAGTCCTTTCTATACCTGAATCAAAAGTTATCTCTTTTGAAATTTGTAACTCATATTTGTTTCATGTTTTTTGTTGTTTTGGAACATGAGAACTGCATCCCCCTTCTTTTTCTCTTCTGTTATATCTTGTTTAAGAATACAGGCTATTTGAACACATATCTAAAGAATCCTAGGTCGGCACCCATATCTCGTTTATAGCTTTATTGAATAAATCCGGAAGTAAGTAAAATGATAATGGTGTGTCAAAAATTTTAATTACCGGGTGAGTGATGTAAACGATGAAATTCGGTACACAAATGATTTTACTTAGTGAGACGAAATCTTATTTTATAAGTTGATACGAGCTTTGATTTTATATATTATAATAATCATTTCGATACCTTAGTCAAAAGTTGTCTCCGTTGAACGTTGCAACTCATATTAACCAAATGTTTTGTTTTTTTTTAAATGTGAACAACATTCACATTTTTTTCACTTCTCTTATTCTTTGAAGAATACAGAATGATTAAACACATAATTAAACAACCCTAGGTCGGCACCAAAATATAATATATAACTCTATTGAATAAAACTGGAAGTAAGTAAAGTGAAAATGGTACGTAAAAAATTTAAACCCTCGGTGAAGATGTAAACAATGGAATTTGTGTACAAAAATGATTTTCCCTAGCGGGATTAAATTTTATTGTGTAGGTTGATACGAGCTTCGATTTGATATATTATAGTAGTCTTTTCGATACCCGAGTCAAAAGTTATCTCTTTTGAAATTTGTAACTCATATTTGTTTCATGTTTTTTATTATTTTGGAACATGAGAACTGCATCACCCTTCTTTTTATCTTCTGTTATATCTTTTTTAAGAATAGAGGCTATTTGAACATATAACTAAAGAATCCTAGCTAGGCACCAATATCTCCTTTATAGCTCTATTGAATAAAACCGGAAGTAAGTAAAATGATCAAGGTGTGTCAAAAACTTTACTTACCCGGTAAGTGATGAAAACGATGGAATTTGGGTACCCAAATGATTTTACTTAGTGAGAAGATATCATATTTTGTAAGTTGATATAAGCTTTGATTTTATATATTATAATAGTTAGTTCGATACCTTAGTCAAAATTTGTCTCCGGTGAATGTTGCTACTCACATTAACCAAATGTTTTGTTGTTTTTGCAAATGTGAACAACATCCACATTTTTTTTCTCTTCTTTTATTTTTAAAAGAATTGAGACTGATTGAACACATAAATAAAGAACCCTAGGTTGGCAGCAAAATCTTGTTTATAACTCTATTGAATATAACAAAAAGTAAGTAAAGTGAAAATGGTACGTCAAAAACTTAAACCCTCGGTGATGATGTAAAGATGGCATTTGTCTACAAAAATGATTTTCCATGGCAGCACCAAATTTTATTGTGTATAATGATACGAGCTTCGATTTGATATATTATAATAGTTGTTTCGATGCTCGAGTCAAAGTTATCTCTTTTGAAATTTTTAACTCATATTTGTTTCATGGTTTTTATTATTTTGGAACAGGAGAACTGCATCCCTTTTCTTTTTCTCTTCTCTTATATATTGTTTAATAATATAGGCTATTTGAACACATAACTAAAGAATAACAGGTCGGCACCAATATCTGCTTTATAGCTCTATTGAATAAAACCGAAATTAAGTAAAATGATAAAGGTTTGTCAAAAACTTTAATTACCCGGTAAGTGATGTAAACGATGAAATTTGGGTACACAAATGATTTTACTTAGTGAGACGAAATCATATTTTGTAAGTTGATACGAGCTTTGATTTTATATATTATAATAATCGTATCGACACTTGAGTCAAAAGTTTTCTCCGTTGAGCTTTGCAACTCATATTAACCAAATGTTTTGTTGTTTTTGAAAATGTGAACAACATCCACATTTTTCTCTTCTCTTATTTTTTTAAGAATAGAGACAAATTAAACACATAAATATAGAATCCTAGGTCGGCACCAAAATCTAATTTATAACTCTATTGAATAAAACTGGAAGTAAGTAAAGTGAAAATGCTACGTCAAATCCTTAAACCCTCGGAGAAGATGTAAACGATGGAATTTTTGTACAAAAATGATTTTCCCTGGCGGGATCAAATTTTATAGTGTAAGTTGATACGAGCTTCGATTTGATATATTATAGTAGTCCTTTCTATACCCAAATGATTCTACTTAGTGAGACGAAATCATATTTTGTCAGTTGATACGAGCTTTGATTTTATATATTATAATAGTCAGTTCGATACTTGAGTCCAAACTTTTCTCCGTTTAAAAGTTGGCACTCATATTAACCAAATGTTTTGTTGTTTTTGGAAATGTGAACAACATCCACATTTTTTTTCTCCTCTCTTATTTTTTTAAGAATAGAGACTGATTAAACACATAAATAAAGAACCCTACGTCGGCAGCAAAATCTTATTTATAACTCTATTGAATAAAACTGGAAGTAAGTAAAGTGAAAATTGTATGTCAAAAACATAAACCCTCGGTGATGACGTAAAGATGGCATTTGTCTACAAAAATTATTTTTCACGGCGGGACCAAATTTTATTGTGTAAGTTGATACGAGCTTTGATTTGATATATTATAGTAGTTTTTTCGATACCCGAGTGAGAAGTTATCTCTTTTGAAATTTGTAACCCATATTTGTTTCATGGTTTTATTATTTTGGAACAGGAGAACTGCATCCCCTTTCTTTTTCTCTTTTCTTATATATTGTTTAAGAATACAGGCTATTTGAACACATAACTAAAGAATCCCAGGTCGGCACCAATATCTCATTTATAGCTCTATTGAATAAAACCGAAATTAAGTAAAATGTTAAAGGTTTGTCAAAAAGTTTACTTACCCTGTAAGTGATGTAAACGATGAAATTTGGGCACACAAATGATTCTATTTAGTGAGACGAAATCATAATTTGTAAGTTGATACGAGCTTTGATTTTATATATTATAATAATCGTATCGATACTTGAGTCAAAAGTTTTCTCCGTTGAACGTTGCAACTCATATTAACCAAATGTTTTGTTGTTTTTGAAAATGTGAACAACATCCACATTTTTTTTCTCTTCTCTTATATTTTTAAGAATAGAGACTGATTAAACACAAAAATATAGAATCCTAGCTCGGCACGAAAATCTAATTTATAACTCTATTGAATAAAACTAGAAGTAAGTAAAGTGAAAATGCTACGTCAAAAACTTAAACCCTCGGTGAAGATGTAAACGATGGAATTTGTGTACAAAAATGATTTTCCCTGGCGGGATCAAATTTTATTGTGTAAGTTGATACGAGCTTCGATTTGATATATTATAGTAGTCGTTTCTATACCCGAATCAAAAGTTATCACTTTTGAAATTTGTAACTCTTATTTGTTTCATGTTTTTTATTATTTTGGAACAAGAGAACTGCATCCCCTTTTTTTTCTCTTCTGTTATATCTTGTTTAAGAATACAGGCTATTTGAACACATAACTAAAGAATCCTAGGTCGGCACCCATATCTCCTTTATAGCTTTATTGAATAAAACCGGAAGTAAGTAAAATGATAAAGAGGTGTCAAAAACTTTAATTACCCGGTAAGTGATCTAAACGATGAAATTCGGTACACAAATGATTTTACTTAGTGAGACGAAATCATATTTTGTAAGTTGATATGAGCTTTGATTTTATATATTATAATAATCGTTTCGATACCCGAGTCAAAAGTTGTCTTCGTTGAACGTTGCAACTCACATTAACCAAATGTTTTGTTTTAAACTGTGAACAATATTCACATTTTTTTCACTTCTCTTATTTTTTGAAGAATAGAGACTCATTAAACACATAAATAAAGAACCCTAGGTCGGCACCAAAATTTGATATATAACTCTATTGAATAAAACTGGATGTAAGTAAAGTGAAAATGGTACGTCAAAAACTCAAACCCTCGGTGAAGATGTAAAGGATGGAATTTGTGTACAAAAATGATTTTCCCTGGCGGGATCAAATTTTATTCTGTAAGTTGATACGAGCTTCGATTTGATATATTATAGTAGTCGTTTCGATACCCGAGTCAAAAGTTATCTCTCTTGAAATTTGTTACTCATATTTGTTTCATGTTTTTGTTATTTTGGAACATGAGAACTGTATCCCGCTTGTATAAGAATAGAAGCAAATGTTTTGTTGTTTTTGGAAATGTGAACAACATCCATAATTTTTTTCGCTTCTCTTATTTTTAAAAAAATTGAGACTGATTGAACATATAAATAAAGAACCCTAGGTCATCACCAAATTCTAATTTATAGATCTATCGAATAAAACCAGAAGTAAGTAAAATGAAAATGATACGTCAAACACTTAAACACTCTGTGAAGATGTAAACGATGGAATTTTTGTACAAAAATGATTTTCCCTGGCGGGATCAAATTTTATTGTGTAAGTTGATACGAGCTTCGATTTGATATATTATAGTAGTCATTTCGATACTCGAGTCAAAAGTTATCTCTCTTCAAATTTGTAACTCATATTTGTTTCATGTTTTTTATTATTTTGGAACATCAGAACTACATCCCATTTCTTTTTCTCTTCTCTTATATATTGTTTAAGAATACAGGCTATTTGAACACATAACAAAAGAATCCTAGGTCGGCACCCATATCTCTTTTATAGCTCTATTGAATAAAACCGGAACTAAGTAAAATGATAAAGGTGCGTCAAAAACATTAAATACCCGGTAAGTGATGTAAACGATGAAATTCGGTACACAAATGATTTTACTTAGTGAGACGAAATAATATTTTGTAAGTTGATACGAGCTTTGATTTTATATATTATAATAATCGTTTCGATACCTGAGTCAAAAGTTGTCTTCGTTGAACGTTGCAACTTATATTAACCAAATGTTTTGTTTTTTTTCAAAATGTGAACAACATCCACATTTTTTACTCGTCTCTTATTTTTAAAAGAATTGAGACTGATTGAACACATAAATAAAGAACCCTAGGTCACCACCATATTCTAATATATAGATCTATCGAATAAAACCAGAAGTAAGTAAAGTGAAAATGGTACGTCAAAAACTTAAACCCTAGGTGATGACGTAAAGATGGCATTTGTTTACAAAAATGATTTTTCATGGCGGGACCAAATTTTATTGTGTAAGTTAATACGAGCTTCCATTTGATATATTATAGTAGTTGTTTCGATACCCGAGTCAGAAGTTATCTCTTTTGAAATTTGTAACTCATATTTGTTTCATGGTTTTTATTATTTTGGAACAGGAGAACTGCATCCCCTTTCTTTTTCTCTTCTCTTAAATATTTTTTAAGAATACATGCTATTTGAACACATAACTAAAGAATCCCAGGTCGGCACCAATATCTCCTTTATAGCTCTATTGAATAAAACCGAAATTAAGTAAAATGTTAAAGGTTTGTCAAAAACTTTACTTACCCGGTAAGTGATGTAAACGATGAAATTTGGGTACACAAATGATTCTACTTAGTGAGACGAAATCATAATTTGTAAGTTGATACGAGCTTTGATTTTATATATTATAATAATCGTTTCGATACCTGAGTCAAAAGTTGTCTCCGTTGAAAGTTGCCACTCATATTAACCAAATGTTTTGTTTTTTTTTCAAAATGTAAACAACATCCACATTTTTTACTCGTCTGTTATTTTTAAAAGAATTGAGACTGATTGAACACATAAATAAAGAACCCTAGGTCAGCACCATATTCTAATATATAGATCTATCGAATAAAACCAGAAGTAAGTAAAGTGAAAATGGTACGTCAAAAACTTAAACCCTCGGTAGTGATGTAAAAGATGGAATTTGTGTACATAAATGATTTTCCCTGGCGGGATCAAATTTTATTGTGTAAGTTGATACGAGCTTCGATTTGATATATTATAGTAGTTGGTTCGATACCCGAGTCAAAAGTTATCTCTTTTGAAATTTGTAACTCTTATTTGTTTCATGTTTTTTATTATTTTGGAACAAGGGAACTGCATCCCCTTTCTTTTTCTCTTCTGTTATATCTTGTTTAAGAATACAGGCTATTTGAACACATAACTAAAGAATCCCAGGTCGGCACCAATATCTCCTTTATAGCTCTATTGAATAAAACCAAAAGTAAGTAAAATGGTAAAAGTGTGTCAGTAACTTTAATTACTCGGTAAGTGATGTAAACGATGAAATTTGGGTACACAAATGATTTTACTTAGTGAGAAGAAATCATATTTTGTAAGTTGATACGAGCTTTGATTTTATATATTATAATAATCGTTTCGATACCTGACTCAAAAGTTGTCTCCGTTGAACGTTGCAACTCATATTAACCAAATGTTTTTTTTTAAATGTGAACAATATTCACATTTTTTTCACTTATATTATTTTTTGAAGAATAGAGACTGATTAAACACATAAATAAAGAACCCTAGGTCGGCACCAAAATCTAATATATAACATTACAGAATAAAACTGGAAGTAAGTAAAGTGAAAATGGTACGTCAAAAACTTAAACCCTCGGTGAAGATGTAAAGGATGGAATTTGTGTACAAAAATGATTTTCCCTGGCGGGATCAAATTTTATTGTGTAAGTTGATACGAGCTTCGATTTGATATATTATAATAGTCGTTTCGATACCCGAGTCAAAAGTTATCTCTTTTGAAATTTGTAACTCATATTTGTTTCATGTTTTTGTTGTTTTGGAACATGAGAACTGCATCCCCCTTCTTTTTATCTTCTGTTATATCTTGTTTAAGAATACAGGCTATTTGAACACATACCTAAAGAATCCTAGGTAGGCATCAATATCTCCTTTTTAGCTCTATTGAATAAAACCTGATGTAAGTAAAATGATAAAGGTGTGTCAAAAACTTTAATTACCCAATAAGTGATAAAAACGATGGAATTTGGGTACACAAATGATTTCACTTAGTGAGAAGAAATCATATTTTGTAAGTTGATAGGAGCTTTGATTTTATATACTATAATAGTTAATTCGATACCTCAGTCAAAATTTGTCTCCGTTGAAAGTTGCCACTCACATTAAGCAAATGTTTTGTTGTTTTTGGAAATGTGAACAACATCCACAATTTTTTTCTCTTCTCTTATTTTTAAAAGAATTGAGACTGATTGAACACATAAATAAAGAACCCTAGGTCAGCACCAAATTCTAATTTATAGATCTATCGAATAAAACCAGAAGTAAGTAAAATGAAAATGATACGTCAAACACTTAAACACTCTGTGAAAATGTAAACGATGGAATTTGTGTACATAAATGATTTTCCGTGGCGGGATCAAATTTTATTGTGTAAGTTGATACGAGCTTCGATTTGATATATTATAGTAGTTGGTTCGATACTCGAGTCAAAAGTTATCTCTTTTGAAATTTGTAACTCATATTTGTTTCATGTTTTTTATTATTTTGGAACATCATAACTGCATCCCCTCTCTTTTTCTCTTCTCTTATATATTGTTTAAGAATACAGGCTATTTGAACACATAACTAAAGAATCCCAGGTCGGCACCAATATCTCCTTTATAGCTGTATTGAATAAAACCAAAAGTAAGTAAAATGGTAAAGGTGTGTCAGTAACTTTAATTACTCGGTAAGTGATGTAAACGATGAAATTTGGGTACACAAATGATTTTACTTAGTGAGACGAAATCATATTTTGTAAGTTGATACGAGCTTTGATTTTATATATTATAATAATCGTTTCGATACCTGATTCAAAAGTTGTCTCCGTTGAACGTTGCAACTCATTTTAACCAAATGTTTTTTTTTAAAATGTGAACAATATTCACATTTTTTCACTTATATTATTTTTTGAAGAATAGAGACTGATTAAACAAATAAATAAAGAACCCTAGGTCGGCACCAAAATCTAATATATAACTCTACAGAATAAAACTGGAAGTAAGTAAAGTGAAAATGGTACGTCAAAAACTTAAACCCTCGGTGAAGATGTAAAGGATGGAATTTGTGTACAAAAATGATTTTCCCTGGCGGGATCAAATTTTATTGTGTAAGTTGATACGAGCTTCGATTTGATATATTATAGTAGTCGTTTCGATACCCGAGTCAAAAGTTATCTCTTTTGAAATTTGTAACTCATATTTGTTTCATGTTTTTGTTGTTTTGGAACATGAGAACTGCATCCCCCTTCTTTTTATCTTCTGTTATATCTTGTTTAAGAATACAGGCTATTTGAACACATACCTAAAGAATCCTAGGTAGGCATCAATATCTCCTTTTTAGCTCTATTGAATAAAACCGGATGTAAGTAAAATGATAAAGGTGTGTCAAAAACTTTAATTACCCAATAAGTGATAAAAACGATGGAATTTGGGTACACAAATGATTTCACTTAGTGAGAAGAAGTCATATTTTGTACGTTGATAGGAGCTTTGATTTTATATACTATAATAGTTAGTTCGATACCTCAGTCAAAATTTGTCTCCGTTGAAAGTTGCCACTCACATTAAGCAAATGTTTTGTTGTTTTTGGAAATGTGAACAACATCCACAATTTTTTTCTCTTCTCTTATTTTTAAAAGAATTGAGACTGATTGAACACATAAATAAAGAACCCTAGGTCAGCACCAAATTCTAATTTATAGATCTATCGAATAAAACCAGAAGTAAGTAAAATGAAAATGATACGTCAAACACTTAAACACTCTGTGAAGATGTAAAGGATGGAATTTGTGTACATAAATGATTTTCCCTGGCGGGATCAAATTTTATTGTGTAAGTTGATACGAGCTTCGATTTGATATATTATAGTAGTCGTTTCGATACCCGAGTCAAAAGTTATCTCTTTTGAAATTTGTAACTCATATTTGTTTCATGTTTTTGTTGTTTTGGAACATGAGAACTGCATCCCCCTTCTTTTTATCTTCTGTTATATCTTGTTTAAGAATACAGGCTATTTGAGCACATACCTAAAGAATCCTAGGTAGGCATCAATATCTCCTTTTTAGCTCTATTGATTAAAACCGGATGTAAGTAAAATGATAAAGGTGTGTCAAAAACTTTAATTACCCAATAAGTGATAAAAACGATGGAATTTGGGTACACAAATGATTTCACTTAGTGAGAAGAAATCATATTTTGTAAGTTGATAGGAGCTTTGATTTTATATACTATAATAGTTAGTTCGATACCTCAGTCAACATTTGTCTCCGTTGAAAGTTGCCACTCACATTAAGCAAATGTTTTGTTGTTTTTGGAAATGTGAACAACATCCACAATTTTTTTCACTTCTCTTATTTTTAAAAGAATTGAGACTGATTGAACACATAAATAAAGAACCCTAGGTCAGCACCAAATTCTAATTTATAGATCTATCGAATAAAACCAGAAGTAAGTAAAATGAAAATGATACGTCAAACACTTAAACACTCTGTGAAGATGTAAACGATGGAATTTGTGTACAAAATTGATTTTCCCTGGCCGGATCAAATTTTATTGTGTAAGTTGATACGAGCTTCGATTTGATATATTATAGTAGTCGTTTCGATACTCGAGTCAAAAGTTATCTCTCTTCAAATTTGTAACTCATATTTGTTTCATGTTTTTTATTATTTTGGAACATCATAACTACATCCCATCTCTTTTTCTCTTCGCTTATATATTGTTTAAGAATACTGGCTATTTGAACACATAACTAAAGAATCCCAGGTCGGCACCAATATCTCCTTTATAGCTGTATTGAATAAAACCAAAAGTAAGTAAAATGGTAAAGGTGTGTCAATAACTTTAATTACTCGGTAAGTGATGTAAACGATGAAATTTGGGTACACAAATGATTTTACCTAGTGAGACGAAATCATATTTTGTAAGTTGATACGAGCTTTGATTTTATATATTATAATAATCGTTTCGATACCTGATTCAAAAGTTGTCTCCGTTGAACGTTGCAACTCATATTAACCAAATGTTTTTTTTAAAATGTGAACAATATTCAAATTTTTTCACTTATATTATTTTTTGAAAATAGAGACTGATTAAACACATAAATAAAGAACCCTAGGTCGGCACCAAAATCTAATATATAACTCTACAGAATAAAACTGGAAGTAAGTAAAGTGAAAATGGTACGTCAAAAACTTAAACCCTCGGTGAAGATGTAAAGGATGGAATTTGTGTACAAAAATGATTTTCCCTAGCGGGATCAAATTTTATTGTGTAAGTTGATACGAGCTTCGATTTGATATATTATAGTAGTCGTTTCGATACCCGAGTCAAAAGTTATCTCTTTTGAAATTTGTAACTCATATTTGTTTCATGTTTTTGTTGTTTTGGAACATGAGAACTGCATCCCCCTTCTTTTTATCTTCTGTTATATCTTGTTTAAGAATACAGGCTATTTGAACACATACCTAAAGAATCCTAGGTAGGCATCAATATCTCCTTTTTAGCTCTATTGAATAAAACCGGATGTAAGTAAAATGATAAAGGTGTGTCAAAAACTTTAATTACCCAATAAGTGATAAAAACGATGGAATTTGGGTACACATATGATTTCACTTAGTGAGAAGAAATCATATTTTGTAAGTTGATAGGAGCTTTGATTTTATATACTATAATAGTTAGTTCGATACCTCAGTCAAAATTTGTCTCCGTTGAAAGTTGCCACTCACATTAAGCAAATGTTTTGTTGTTTTTGGAAATGTGAACAACATCCACAATTTTTTTCTCTTCTCTTATTTTTAAAAGAATTGAGACTGATTGAACACATAAATAAAGAACCCTAGGTCAGCACCAAATTCTAATTTATAGATCTATCGAATAAAACCAGAAGTAAGTAAAATGAAAATGATACGTCAAACACTTAAACACTCTATGAAGATGTAAACGATGGAATTTGTGTACAAAATTGATTTTCCCTGGCCGGATCAAATTTTATTGTGTAAGTTGATACGAGCTTCGATTTGATATATTATAGTAGTCGTTTCGATACTCGAGTCAAAAGTTATCTCTCTTCAAATTTGTAACTCATATTTGTTTCATGTTTTTTATTATTTTGGAACATCATAACTACATCCCATCTCTTTTTCTCTTCTCTTATATATTGTTTAAGAATACAGGCTATTTGAACACATAACTAAAGAATCCTAGGTCGGCACCCATATCTCTTTTATAGCTCTATTGAATAAAACCAAAAGTAAGTAAAATGATAAAGGTGTGTCAAAAACTTTAAATACCCGGTAAGTGATGTAAACGATGAAATTTGGTACACAAATTATTTTACTTAGTGAGAAGAAATCATATTTTGTAAGTTGATACGAGCTTTGATTTTATATATTATAATAATCGTTTCGATACCTGAGTCAAAAGTTATCTTCGTTGAACGTTGCAACTCATATTAACCAAATGTTTTGTTTTTTTTCAAAATGTGAACAACATCCACATTTTTTACTCTTCTCTTATTTTTAAAAGAATTGAGACTGATTGAACACATAAATAAAGAACCCTTGGTCAGCACCAAATTCTAATATATAGATCTATCGAATAAAACCAGAAGTAAGTTAAGTGAAAATGGTACGTCAAAAACATAAACCCTCGGTGATGATGTAAAAGATGGAATTTGTGTACAAAAATGATTTTCCCTGGCGGGATCAAATTTTATTGTGTAAGTTTATACGAGCTTCGATTTGATATATTATTGTAGTCGTTTCTATACCCGAGTCAAAAGTTATCTCTTTTGAAATTTGTAACTCTTATTTGTTTCATGTTTTTTATTATTTTGGAACAAGAGAACTGCATCACCTTTCTTTTTCTCTTCTATTATATCTTGTTTAAGAATACAGGCTATTTGAACACATAACTAAAGAATTCTAGGTCGGCACCCATATCTCTTTTATAGCTCTATTGAATAAAACCGGAATTAAGTAAAATGATAAAGGTGTGTCAAAAACATTAAATACCCGGTAAGTGATGTAAACGATGAAATTCATTACACAAATGATTTTACTTAGTGAGACGAAATCATATTTTGTAAGTTGATACGAGCTTTCCTTTATATATTATAATAATCGTTTCGATAACTGAGTCAAAATTGTCTCCGTTGAACGTTGCAACTCATATTAACCAAATGTTTTGTTTTTTTTTTAAATGTGAACAATATTCACATTTTTTTCACTTCTCTTATTTTTTGAAGAATAGAGACTGATTAAACACATAAATAAAGAACCCTAGGTCGGCACCAAAATCTTATATATAACTCTATTGAATAAAACTGGAAGTAAGTAAAGTGAAAATGGTACGTCAAAAACATAAACCCTCGGTGAAGATGTAAACGATGGAATTTTTGTACAAAAATGATTTTCCCTGGTGGGATCAAATTTTATTGTGTAAGTTGATACAAGCTTCGATTTGATATATTATAGTAGTCGTTTCGATACCCGAGTCAAAAGTTATCTCTTTTGAAATTTGTAACCCATATTTTTTCATGTTTTTTATTATTTTGGAACATGAGAACTGCATCACCTTACTTTTCTCTTCTCTTATAACTTGTTTAAGAATACAGGCTATTTGAACACATAACTTATTAAGAATCCTAGGTCGGCACCCATATGTGTACACAAATGATGTAAGTAAGTAAAATGGTAAAGGTGTGTCAAAAACATTAATTAGTAGGTAAGTCATGTAAACGAGGGTATATGTGTACACAAATGATGTAACTTAGGAAGGGAAATCATATTTTGTAGGTTGATACGAGCTTTGATTTTATATATTATAATAGTTAGTTCGATACTTGAGTCCAAATTTGTCTCCGTTGAAAGTTGACACTCAAATTAACTAAATCTTTTGTTGTTTTTGGAAATGTGAACAACATCCACATTTTTTTTCTCCTCTCTTATTTTTTTAAGAATAGAGACTGATTAAACACATAAATAAAGAACCCTAGGTCTGCAGCAAAATCTTATTTATAACTCTATTGAATAAAACTGAAAGTAAGTAAAGTGAAAATGGTACGTCAAAAACTTAAACCTTCGGTGATGATGAAAACGTTGGAATTTGTGTACAAAAATGACTTTCCATGGCGGGACCAAATTTTATTGTGTAAGTTGATACGTGCTTCGATTTGATATATTATAGTAGTCGTTTCTATAACTGAGTCAAAATTTATCTCTTTTGAAATTTGTACCTAATATTTGTTTCATGTTTTTTGTTGTTTTGGAACATCAGAACTACATCCCATTTCTTTTTCTCTTCTCTTATCTATTGTTTAAGAATACAGGCTATTTGAACACATAACTAAAGAATCCCAGGTCGGCACCAATATCTCCTTTATAGCTATATTGAATAAATATGAAATTAAGTAAAATGATAAAGGTTTGTGAAAAACTTTAATTACCCAGTAAGTGATGTAAACGATGAAATTTGGGTACACAAATGATTTTACTTAGTGAGACGAAATCATATTTTGCAAGTTGATACGAGCTTTGATTTTATATATTATAATAATCGTTTCGATACCTGATTCAAAAGTTGTCTCCGTTGAACGTTGCAACTCATATTAACCAAACGTTTTGTTGTTTTTGAAAATATGAACAACATCCACATTTTTTTTCTCTTTTCTTATTTTTTTAAGAATAGAGATTGATTAAACACATAAATATAGAATCCTAGGTCGGCACCAAAATATAATTTATAACTCTATTGAATAAAACTGGAAGTAAGTAAAGTCAAAATGCTACGTCAAAAACATAAACCCTCGGTGATGATGTAAACGATGGAATTTGTGTACAAAAATGACTTTCCATGGCGGGACCAATTATTATTGTGTAAGTTGATACGAGCTTCGATTTGATATATTATAATAGTCGTTTCTATACCTGAGTCAAAATTTATCTCTTTTGAAATTTGTACCTCATTTGTTTCCTATTTTTTGTTGTTTGGAACATGAGAACTACATCCCATTTCTTTTTCTCTTCTCTTATATCTTGTTTAAGAATACAGGCTATTTGAACACAGAACTAAAGAATCCTAGGTCACCACCCATATCTATTTTATAGCTCTATTGAATAAAATCGGAAGTAAGTAAATTGATAAAGGTGTGTCAAAAACTTTAAATAACCGGTAAGTGATGTAAACGATGAAATTCGGTACACAAATGATTTTACTTAGTGAGACGAAATCATATTTTGTAAGTTGATACGAGCTTTAATTTTATATATTATAATAATCGTTTCGATACATGAGTCAAAACTTGTCTCCGTTGAAAGTTCCAACTCATATTAACCAAATGTTTTGTTTTTTTTTCAAAATATGAACAACATCCACATTTTTTTCTCTTCTCTTATTTTTAAAAGAATTGAGACTGATTGAACACATAAATAAAGAACCCTAGGTCAGCACCAAATTCTAATATATAGATCTCTCGAATAAAACCAGAAGTAAGTAAAATGAAAATGGTACGTCAAACACTTAAACACTCGATGAAGATGTAAACGATGAAATTTGTGTACAAAAATGATTTTCCCTGGCGGGATCAAATTTTATTGTGTAATTTGATACGAGCTTCGATTTGCCATATTATAGTAGTCGTTTCTATACCCGAGTCAAAAGTTATCTCTTTTGAAATTTGTAACTCTTATTTGTTTCATGTTTTTTATTATTTTGGAACAAGAGAACTGCATCACCTTTCTTTTTCTCTTCTGTTATATCTTGTTTAAGAATACAGGCTATTTGAACACATAACTAAAGAATCCTATGTCGGCACCCATATCTCCTTTATAGCTTTATTGAATAAAACCGGAAGTAAGTAAAATGATAAAAGTGTGTCAAAAACTTAAATACCCGGTAAGTGATGTAAACGATGAAATTCGGTACACAAATGATGTAACTTAGGAAGGGAAATCATATTTTGTAAGTTGATACGAGCTTTGATTTTATATATTATAATAGTGTGTTCGATACTTGAGTCCAAATTTGTCTCCGTTGAAAGTTGACACTCAAATTAACCAAATCTTTTGTTGTTTTTGGAAATGTGAACAACATCCACATTTCTTTTCCCCTCTCTTATTTTTTTAAGAATAGAGACTGATTAAACACATAAATAAAGAACCCTAGGTTGGCAGCAAAATCTTATTTATAAATCTATTGAATAAAACTGAAAGTAAGTATAGTGAAAATGGTACGTCAAAAACTTAAACCCTCGGTGATGATGAAAACGATGGAATTTGTGTACAAAAATGACTTTCCATGGCGGGAGCAAATTTTATTGTGTAACTTGATACGTGCTTCGATTTGATATATTATAGTAGTCGTTTCTATACCTGAGTTAAAATTTATCTCTTTTAAAATTTGTACCTCATATTTGTTTCATGTTTTTTGTTGTTTTGAAACATCAGAACTACATCCCATTTCTTTTTCTCTTCTCTTATTTATTGTTTAAGAATACAAACTATTTGAACACATAACTAAAGAATCCCAGGTCGGCACCAATATCTCCTTTATAGCTCTATTGAATAAATACGAAATTAAGTAAAATTGTAAAGGTTTGTGAAAAACTTTAATTAACCGGTAAGTGATGTAAACGATGAAATTTGGGTACACAAATGATTTTACTTAGTGAGACGAAATCATATTTTGCAAGTTGATACGAGCTTTGATTTTTTATATTATAATAATCGTATCGATACTTGAGTCAAAAAATTTCTCCGTTGAACGTTACAACTCATATTAACCAAATGTTTTGTTGTTTTTGAAAATATGAACAACATCCACATTTTTTTTTCTCTTCTCTTATTTTTTTAAGAATAGAGACTGATTAAACACATAAATATAGAATCCTAGGTCGGCACCAAAATATAATTTATAACTCTATTGAATAAAACTGGAAGTAAGTAAAGTCAAAATGGTACGTCAAAAACTTAAACCCTCGGTGATGATGTAAACGATGGAATTTGTGTACAAAAATGACTTTCCATGGCGGAACCAAATTGTATTGTGTAAGTTGATACGAGCTTCGATTTGATATATTATAATAATCGTATCGATACTTGAGTCAAAAAATTTCTCCGTTGAACGTTACAACTCATATTAACCAAATGTTTTGTTGTTTTTGAAAATATGAACAACATCCACATTTTTTTTCTCTTCTCTTATTTTTTTAAGAATAGAGACTGATTAAACACATAAATATAGAATCCTAGGTCGGCACCAAAATATAATTTATAACTCTATTGAATAAAACTGGAAGTAAGTAAAGTCAAAATGGTACGTCAAAAACTTAAACCCTCGGTGATGATGTAAACGATGGAATTTGTGTACAAAAATGACTTTCCATGGCGGAACGAAATTGTATTGTGTAAGTTGATACGAGCTTCGATTTGATATATTATAGTAGTCGTTTCTATACCTGAGTCAAAATTTATCTCTTTTGAAATTTGTACCTCATATTCGTTTCCTGTTTTTTGTTGTTTTCGAACATCAGAACTACATCCCATTTCTTTTTCTCTTCTCTTATATCTTTTGTAAGAATACAGGCTATTTGAACACAGAACTAAAGAATCATAGGTTGGCACCCATATCTCTTTTATAGCTCTATTGAATAAAATCGGAAGTAAGTAAAATGATAAAGGTGTGTCAAAAACATAAAAAACCCGGTAAGTGATGTAAACGATGAAATTCGGTACACAAATGATTTTACTTAGTGAGACGAAATCATATTTTGTAAGTTCATACGAGTTTTGATTTTATATATTATAATAATCGTTTCGATACCTGAGTCAAAAGTTGTCTCCGTTGAACGTTACAACTCATATTTACCAAATGTTTTGTTTTTTTGAAAATATGAACAACATCCACATTTTTTTTCTCTTCTCTTATTTTTTTAAGAATAGAGACTGATTAAACACATAAATATAGAATCCTAGGTCGGCACCAAAATATAATTTATAACTCTATTGAATAAAACTGGAAGTTAGTAAAGTCAAAATGGTACGTCAAAAACTTAAACCCTCGGTGATGATGTAAACTATGGAATTTGTGTACAAAAATGACTTTCCATGGCAGGACCAATTTGTATTGTGTAAGTTGATACGAGCTTCGATTTGATATATTATAGCAGTCGTTTCTATACCTGAGTCAAAATTTATCTCTTTTGAAATTTGTACCTCATATTTGTTTCCTGTTTTTTGTTGTTTTGGAACATCAGAACTACATCCCATTTCTTTTTCTCTTCTCTTATATCTTGTTTAAGAATACAGGCTCTTTGAACACAGAACTAAAGAATCCTAGGTCGCCACCCATATCTATTTTATAGCTCTATTGAATAAAATCGGAAGTAAGTAAAATGATAAAGGTGTGTAAAAAAATTTAAATAACCGGTAAGTGATGTAAACGATGAAATTCGGTACACAAATGATTTTACTTAGTGAGACGATATCATATTTTGTAAGTTGATACGAGCTTTGATTTATATATTATAATAATCGTTTCGATACACGAGTCAAAACTTGTCTCCGTTGAACGTTGCAACTCATATTAACCAAATGTTTTGTTTTTTTTTCAAAATATGAACAACATCCACATTTTTTTCTCTTCTCTTATTTTTAAAAGAATTGAGACTGATTGAACACATAAATAAAGAACCCTAGGTCAGCACCAAATTCTAATATGTAGATCTCTCGAATAAAACCAGAAGTAAGTAAATTGAAAATGGTACGTCAAACACTTAAACACACGGTGAAGATGTAAACGATGGAATTTGTGTACAAAAATGATTTTCCCTGGCGGGATCAAATTTTATTGTGTAATTTGATACGAGCTTCGATTTGATATATTATAGTAGTCGTTTCTATACCCGAGTCAAAAGTTATCTCTTTTGAAATTTGTAACTCTTATTTGTTTCATGTTTTTTATTATTTTAGAACAAGAGAACTGCATCACCTTTCTTTTTCTCTTCTGTTATATCTTGTTTAAGAATACAGGTTATTTGAACACATAACTAAAGAATCCTATGTCGGCACCCATATCTCCTTTATAGCTTTATTGAATAAAACCGGAAGTAAGTAAAATGATAAAAATGTGTCAAAAACTTAAATACCTGGTAAGTGATGTAAACGATGAAATTCGGTACACAAATGATTTTACTTAGTGAGATGAAATCATATTTTGTAAGTTGATACGAGCTTTGATTTTATATATTATAATAATTGTTTCGAACCCTGATTCAAAAGTTGTCTCCGTTGAACGTTGCAACTCATATTAACCAAATGTTTTGTTATTTTTTAAAATGTGATGAACATTCACATTTTTTTCACTTCTCTTATTTTTTGAATAATAGAGACTGATTAAACACATAAATAAAGAACCCTAGGTCGGCACCAAAATCTAATATATAACTCTATTGAATAAAATTGGAAGTAAATAAAGTGAAAATGGTACGTCAAAAACTTAAACCCTCGGTGATGATGTAAAGATGGCATTTGTCTACAAAAATTATTTTTCATGGCGGGACCAAATTTTATTGTGTAAGTTGATACGAGCTTCGATTTGATATATTATAGTAGTTGTGTCGATACCGAAGTCAAAAGTTATCTCTTTTGAAATTGGTAACTCATATTTGTTTCATGTTTTTTTTATTATTTTGGAACATGAGAACTGCATCACCTTTCTTTTTCTCTTCTCTTATAACTTGTGTAAGAATACAGGCTATTTGAACACATAACTTATAAAGAATCCTAGGTCGGCACCCACATCTCCTTTATAGCTCTATTAAATAAAACCAGAAGTAAGTAAAATGGTAAAGGTGTGTCAAAAACATAAATTATCGGGTAAGTAATGTAAACGATGGTATATGGGTACACAAATGATGTAACTTACAAAGAGAAATCCTATTTCGTTAGTTGATATGAGCTTTGATTTGATATGTTATAATAGTCATTTCGATACCTGACTCAAAAGTTGTCTCTATTGAAAGTTGCAACTCATATTAAGAAAATGTTTTGTTGTTTTTGAAAATGTGAACAACATCCACATTTTTTCCTCTTCTCTTATTTTTGAAAGAATTGAGACTCATTGAACACATAAATAAAGAACCCTAGGTCGGCACCAAAATCTAATTTATGGCTCTATTGAATAAAACCGGAAGTAAGTAAAGTCAAACTGGTTCGTCAAAAATAATAACTCTTGGTGATGATGTAAATGATGGGATTTGTGTACAAAAATGATTTTCCCTGGTGGGACCAAATTTTATTGTGTAAGTTGATATGAGCTTCATTTTGATATATTATAGTAGTCGTTTCGATACACGAGTCAAAAGTTATCTCTTTTGAAATTTGTAACTCATATTTGTTTCATGTTTTTTGTTGTTTTGGAACATGAGAACTGCATCCCCCTTCTTTTTCTCTTCTCTTATTTCTTGTTTAAGAATACAGGCTGTTTGAACACATAACTAAAGAATCCTAGGTCGGCACCAATATCTCCTATATAGCTCTATTGAATAAAACTGGAAGTAAGTAAAATGATACGAGCTTTGATTTTATATATTATAATAATAGTTTCGATACCTGAGTCCAAATTTGTCTCCGTCGAAAGTTGACACTCATATTAACCAAATGTTTTGTTGTTTTTGGAAATGTGAACAACATCCACATTTTTTTTCTATTCTCTTATTTTTTGAAGAATAGAGACTGATTAAAGACATAAATAAAGAACCCTAGGTCGGCACCAAAATCTAATATATAACTCTATTGAATAAAACTGGAAGTAAGTAAAGTGAAAATGGTACGTCAAAAACTTAAACCCTCGGTGATGATGTAAAGATGGCATTTGTCTACAAAAATTATTTTTCATGGCGGGACCAAATTTTATTGTGTAAGTTGATACGAGCTTCGATTTGATATATTATAGTAGTCGTTTCTATACCCGAGTCAAAAGTTATCTCTTTTGAAATTTGTAACTCTTATTTGTTTCATGTTTTTTATTATTTTAGAACAAGAGAACTGCATCACCTTTCTTTTTCTCTTTTGTTATATCTTGTTTAAGAATACAGGCTATTTGAACACATAACTAAAGAATCCTATGTCGGCACCCATATCTCCTTTATAGCTTTATTGAATAAAACCGGAAGTAAGTAAAATGATAAAAGTGTGTCAAAAACTTAAATACCCGGTAAGTGATGTAAACGATGAAATTCGATACACAAATGATTTTACTTAGTGAGACGAAATCATATTTTGTAAGTTGATACAATCTTTGATTTTATATATTATAATAATTGTTTCGAACCCTGATTCAAAAGTTGTCTCCGTTGAACGTTACAACTCATATTAACCAAATGTTTTGTTTTTTTTTAAATGTGAAGAACATTCACATTTTTTTCACTTCTCTTATTTTTTGAAGAATAGAGACTGATTAAACACATAAATAAAGAACCCTAGGTCGGCACCAAAATCTAATATATAACTCTATTGAATAAAACTGGAAGTAAATAAAGTGAAAATGGTACGTCAAAATATTAAACCCTCGGTGATGATGTAAAGATGGCATTTGTCTACAAAAATTATTTTTCATGGCGGGACCAAAATTTATTGTGTAAGTTGATACGAGCTTCGATTTGATATATTATAGTAGTTGTGTCGATACCGAAGTCAAAAGTTATCTCTTTTGAAATTGGTAACTCATATTTGTTTCATGTTTTTTTATTATTTTGGAACATGAGAACTGCATCACCTTTCTTTTTCTCTTCTCTTATAACTTGTGTAAGAATACAGGCTATTTGAACACATAACTTATAAAGAATCCTAGGTCGGCACCCATATCTCCTTTATAGCTCTATTAAATAAAACCAGAAGTAAGTAAAATGGTAAAGGTGTGTCAAAAACATAAATTATCGGGTAAGTGATGTAAACGATGGTATATGGGTACACAAATGATGTAACTTACAAAGAGAAATCCTATTTCGTTAGTTGATATGAGCTTTGATTTGATATATTATAATAGTCATTTCGATACCTGAATCAAAAGTTGTCTCTGTTGAAAGTTGCAACTCATATTAAGAAAATGTTTTGTTGTTTTTGAAAATGTGAACAACATCCACATTTTTTCCTCTTCTCTTATTTTTGAAAGAATTGAGACTCATTGAACACATAAATAAAGAACCCTAGGTCGGCACCAAAATCTAATTTATGGCTCTATTGAATAAAACCGGAAGTAAGTAAAGTCAAACTGGTTCGTCAAAAATAATAACTCTTGGTGATGATGTAAATGATGGGATTTGTGTACAAAAATGATTTTCCCTGGCGGGACCAAATTTTATTGTGTAAGTTGATATGAGCTTCCATTTGATATATTATAGTAGTCGTTTCGATACACGAGTCAAAAGTTATCTCTTTTGAAATTTGTAACTCATATTTGTTTCATGTTTTTTGTTGTTTTGGAACATGAGAACTGCATCCCCCTTCTTTTTCTCTTCTGTTATTTCTTGTTTAAGAATACAGGCTGTTTGAACACATAACTAAAGAATCCTAGGTCGGCACCATTATCTCCTATATAGCTCTATTGGATAAAACTGGAAGTAAGTAAAATGATACGAGCTTTGATTTTATATATTATAATAATAGTTTCGATACCTGAGTCCAAATTTGTCTCCGTCGAAAGTTGACACTCATATTAACCAAATGTTTTGTTGTTTTTGGAAATGTGAACAACATCCACATTTTTTTCTGCTCTCTTATTTTTTTAAGAATAGAGACTGATTAAACACATAAATAAAGAACCCTAGGTCGGCAGCAAAATCTTATTTATAACTCTATTGAATAAAACTGAAAGTAAGTAAAGTGAAAATGGTACGTCAAAAACTTAAACCCTCGGTGATGATGTAAAGATGGCATTTGTCTACAAAAATTATTTTTCATGGCGGGACCAAATTTTATTGTGTAAGTTGATACGAGCTTCGATTTGATATATTATAGTAGTCGTTTCTATACCCGAGTCAAAAGTTATCTCTTTTGAAATTTGTAACTCTTATTTGTTTCATGTTTTTTATTATTTTAGAACAAGAGAACTGCATCACCTTTCTTTTTCTCTTTTGTTATATCTTGTTTAAGAATACAGGCTATTTGAACACATAACTAAAGAATCCTATGTCGGCACCTATATCTCCTTTATAGCTTTATTGAATAAAACAGGAAGTAAGTAAAATGATAAAAGTGTGTCAAAAACATAAATACCCGGTAAGTGATGTAAACGATGAAATTCGGTACACAAATGATTTTACTTAGTGAGACGAAATCATATTTTGTAAGTTGATACGAGCTTTGATTTTATATATTATAATAATTGTTTCGAACCCTGATTCAAAAGTTGTCTCCGTTGAACGTTGCAACTCATATTAACCAAATGTTTTGTTTTTTTTTTAAATGTGAAGAATATTCACATTTTTTTCACTTCTCTTATTTTTTGAAGAATAGAGACTGATTAAACACATAAATAAAGAACCCTAGGTCGGCACCAAAATCTAATATAAAACTCTATTGAATAAAACTGGAAGTAAATAAAGTGAAAATGGTACATCAAAATATTAAACCCTCGGTGATGATGTAAAGATGGCATTTGTCTACAAAAATTATTTTTCATGGCGGGACCAAATTTTATTTTGTAAGTTGATACGAGCTTCGATTTGATATATTATAGTAGTTGTGTCGATACCGAAGTCAAAAGTTATCTCTTTTGAAATTGGTAACTCATATTTGTTTCATGTTTTTTTATTATTTTGGAACATGAGAACTGCATCACCTTTCTTTTTCTCTTCTCTTATAACTTGTGTAAGAATACAGGCTATTTGAACACATAACTTATAAAGAATCCTAGGTCGGCACCCATATCTCCTTTATAGCTCTATTAAATAAAACCAGAAGTAAGTAAAATGGTAAAGGTGTGTCAAAAACATAAATTATCGGGTAAGTGATGTAAACGATGGTATATGGGTACACAAATGATGTAACTTACAAAGAGAAATCCTATTTCGTTAGTTGATATGAGCTTTGATTTGATATATTATAATAGTCATTTCGATACCTGAATCAAAAGTTGTCTCTGTTGAAAGTTGCAACTCATATTAAGAAAATGTTTTGTTGTTTTTGAAAATGTGAACAACATCCACATTTTTTCCTCTTCTCTTATTTTTGAAAGAATTGAGACTCATTGAACACATAAATAAAGAACCCTAGGTCGGCACCAAAATCTAATTTATGGCTCTATTGAATAAAACCGGAAGTAAGTAAAGTCAAACTGGTTCGTCAAAAATAATAACTCTTGGTGATGATGTAAATGATGGGATTTGTGTACAAAAATGATTTTCCCTGGCGGGACCAAATTTTATTGTGTAAGTTGATATGAGCTTCCATTTGATATATTATAGTAGTTGTTTCGATACACGAGTCAAAAGTTATCTCTTTTGAAATTTGTAACTCATATTTGTTTCATGTTTTTTGTTGTTTTGGAACATGAGAACTGCATCCCCCTTCTTTTTCTCTTCTGTTATTTCTTGTTTAAGAATACAGGCTGTTTGAACATATAACTAAAGAATCCTAGGTCGGCACCAATATCTCCTATATAGCTCTATTGAATAAAACTGGAAGTAAGTAAAATGATACGAGCTTTGATTTTATATATTTTAATAATAGTTTCCATACGTGAGTCCAAATTTGTCTCCGTTGAAAGTTGGCACTCATATTAACCAAATGTTTTGTTGTTTTTGGAAATGTGAACAACATCCACATTTTTTTTCTCCTCTCTTATTTTTTTAAGAATAGAGACTGATTAAACACATAAATAAAGAACCCTAGGTCGGCAGCAAAATCTTATTTATAACTCTATTGAATAAAACTGAAAGTAAGTAAAGTGAAAATGGTACGTCAAAAACTTAAACCCTCGGTGATGATGTAAAGATGGAATTTGTCTACAAAAATTATTTTTCATGGCGGGACCAAATTTTATTGTGTAAGTTGATACGAGCTTCGATTTGATATATTATAGTAGTTGTTTCTATACCCGAGTCAAAAGTTATCTCTTTTGAAATTTGTAACTCATATTTGTTTCATGTTTTTTATTATTTTGGAACATGAGAACTGCATCACCTTACTTTTTCTCTTCTTTTATAACTTGTTTAAGAATACAGGCTATTTGAACACATAACTTATTAAGAATCCTAGGTCGGCACCCATATCTCCTTTATAGCTCTATTAAATAAAACCAGAAGTAAGCAAAATGGTAAAGGTGTGTCAAAAACATTAATTAGCGGGTAAGTGAAGTAAACGATGGTATATGGGTACACAAATGATGTAACTTAGGAAGAGAAATCATATTTTGTAAATTGATATGAGCTTTAATTTTATATATTATAATAGTCAGTTCGATACTTGAGTCCAAATTTGTCTCCGTTGAAAGTTGGCACTCATATTAACCAAATGTTTTGTTGTTTTTGGAAATGTGAACAACATCCACATTTTTTTAAGAATAGAGACTGATTAAACACATAAATAAAGAACCCTAGGTCGGTAGCAAAATCTTATTTATAACTCTATTGAATAAAACAGAAAGTAAGTAAAGTGAAAATGGTACGTCAAAAACTTAAACCCTCGGTGATGATGAAAACGATGGAATTTGTGTACAAAAATGACTTTCCAGGGCGGGACCAAATTTTATTCTGTAAGTTGATACGAGCTTTGATTTGATATATTATAGTAGTTGTTTCTATACCCGAGTCAAAAGTTATTTCTTTTGAAATTTGTAACTCATATTTGTTTCATGGTTTTTATTATTTTGGAACATGAGAACTGCATCCCCTTTCTTTTTCTCTTCTCTTTTATATTGTTTAAGAATATAGGCTATTTGAACACATAACTAAAGAATCCCAGGTCGGCACCAATATGTCCTTTATAGCTCTATTGAATAAATACGAAATTAATTAAAATGATAAAGGTTTGTCAAAAACTTTAATTATCCGGTAATTGATGTAAACAATGAAATTTGGGTACACAAATGATTTTACTTAGTGAGACGAAATCATATTTTGCAAGTTGATAGGAGCTATGATTTTATATATTATAATAATCGTATTGATACTTGAGTCAAAAAATTTCTCCGTTGAACGTTGCAACTCATATTAACCAAATGTTTTGTTGTTTTTGAAAATATGAACAACATCCACATTTTTTTTCTCTTCTCTTATTTTTTTAAGATTAGAGACTAATTAAACACATAAATATAGAATCCTAGGTCGGCACCAAAATCTAATTTATAACTCTATTGAAGTCAAAATGGTACGTCAAAAACTTAAACCCTCGGTGATGATGTAAACGATGGAATTTGTGTAAAAAAATGACTTTCCATGGCGGGACCAAATTTTATTGTGTAACTTGATACGGGCTTCGATTTGATATATTATAGTAGTCGTTTCTATACCTGAGTCAAAATTTATCTCTTTTGAAATTTTTACCTCATATTTGTTTCATGTTTTTTGTGGTTTTGGAACATCAGAACTACATCCCATTTCTTTTTCTCTTCTCCTATATCTTGTTTAAGAATACAGGCTATTTGAACACATGACTAAAGAATTCTAGGTCGGCACCCATATCTCTTTTATACCTCTAATGAATAAAACCGGAAGTAAGTAAAATGATAAAGGTGTGTCAAAAACTTTAAATACCCGGTAAGTGATGTAAACGATGAAATTCGGTACACAAATGATTTTACTTAGTGAGACGAAATCATATTTTGTAAGTTGATACGAGCTTTTATTTTATATATTATAATAATCGTTTCGCCCATATCTCTTTTATAGCTCTATTGAATAAAACCAGAATTAAGTAAAATGGTAAAGGTGTGTCAAAAACTTTAAATACCAGGTAAGTGATGTAAACGATGAAATTCGGTACACAAATGATTTTACTTAGTGAGACGAAATCATATTTTGTAAGTTGATACGAGCTTTGATTTTATATACTATAATAATCGTTTCGATACCTGAGTTAAAAGTTGTCTCCGTTGAACGTTGCAACTCATATTAACCAAATGTTTTGTTTTTTTTTCAAAATGTGAACAACATCCACATTTTTTTCTCTTCTCTCATTTTTAAAAGAATTGAGACTGATTGAACACATAAATAAAGAACCCATGGTCAGCACAAAATTCTAATATATAGATCTCTCGAATAAATCCAGCAGTAAGTAAAATGAAAATGGTACGTCAAACACTTAAACACTAGGTGAAGATGTAAACGATGGAATTTGTGTACAAAAATGATTTTCCCTGGCGGGATCAAATTTTATTGTGTAATTTGATACGAGCTTCGATTTGATATATTATAGTAGTCGTTTCTATACCCGAGGCAAAAGTTATCTCTTTTGAAATTTGTAACTCTTATTTGTTTCATGTTTTTTATTATTTTGGAACAAGAGAACTGCATCACCTTTCTTTTTCTCTTCTGTTATATCTTGTTTAAGAATACAGGCTATTTGAACACATAACTAAAGAATCCTATGTCGGCACCCATATCTCCTTTATAGCTTTATTGAATAAAACCGGAAGTAAGTAAACTGATAAAAGTGTGTCAAAAACATAAATACCCGGTAAGTGATGTAAACGATGAAATTCGGTACACGAATGATTTTACTTAGTGAGACGAAATCATATTTTGTAAGTTGATACGAGCTTTGATTTTATATATTATAATAATTTTTCGATACCTGAGTCAAAAGTTGTCTCCGTTGAACGTTGCAACTCATATTAACCAAATGTTTTGTTTTTTTTAAATGTGAACAACAATCACATTTTTTTCACTTCTCTTATTTTTTAAAGAATAAAGACTGATTAAACACATAAATAAAGAACCCTAGGTCGGCACCAAAATCTAATATATAACTCTATTGAATAAAACTGGAAGTAAGTAAAGTGAAAATGGTACGTCAAAAATTTAAACCCTCGGTGATGATGTAAAGATGGCATTTGTCTACAAAAATTATTTTTCATGGTGGGACCAAATTTTATTGTGTAAGTTGATACGAGCTTCGATTTGATATATTATAGTAGCTGTGTCGATACCGGAGTCAAAAGTTATCTCTTTTTAAATTGGTAACTCATATTTGTTTCATGTTTTTTTTATTATTTTGGAACATGAGAACTGCATCACCTTTCTTTTTCTCTTCTCTTATAACTTGTGTAAGAATACAGGCTATTTGAACACATAACCTATAAAGAATCCAAGGTCGGCACCCATATCTCCTTTATAGCTCTATTAAATAAAACCAGAAGTAAGTAAAATGGTAAAGGTGTGTGAAAAACATTAATTACCGGGTAAGTGATGTAAACGATGGTATATGGGTACACAAATGATGTAACTTAGAAAGAGAAATCCTATTTCGTTAGTTGATATGAGCTTTGATTTTATATATTATAATAGTCATTTTGATACCTGAATCAAAAGTTGTCTCTCTTGAAAGTTGCAACTCATATTAAGAAAATGTTTTGTTGTTTTTGAAAATTTGAACAACATCCACATTTTTTCCTCTTCTCTTATTTTTGAAAGAATTGAGACTCATTTAACACATAAATAAAGAACCCTAGGTCGGCACCAAAATCTAATTTATAGCTCAATTGAATAAAATCGGAAGTAAGTAAAGTCAAACTGGTTCGTCAAAAACAATAACTCTTGGTGATGATGTAAATGATGGGATTTGTGTACAAAAATGATTTTCCCTGGGGGGACCAAATTTTATTGTGTAAGTTGATATGAGCTTACATTTGATATATTATAGTAGTCGTTTCGATACACGAGTCAAAAGTTATCTCTTTTGAAATTTATAACTCATATTTGTTTCATGTTTTTTGTTGTTTTGGAACATGAGAACTGCATCCCCCTTCTTTTTCTCTTCTATTATATCTTGTTTAAGAATACAGGCTGTTTGAACACATAACTTAAGAATCCTAGGTCGGCACCACCATCTCCTATATAGCTCTATTGAATAAAACTGAAGTAAGTAAAATGATCAAGGTGTGTCAAAAACATTAAATACCCGGTAAGTGATGTAAACGATGAAATTCGGTACACAAATGATTTTACTTAGTGAGACGAAATCATATTTTGTAAGTTGATACGAGCTTTGATTTTATATATTATAATAATCGTTTCGATACGTGAGTTAAATGTTGTCTCCGTTGAACGTTGCAACTCATATTAACCAAATGTTTTGTTTTTTTTTCAAAATGTGAACAACATCCACATTTTTTTCTCTTCTCTTATTTTTAAAAGAATTGAGACTGATTGAACACATAAATAAAGAACCCATGGTCAGCACCAAATTCTAATATATAGATCTCTCGAATAAATCCAGAAGTAAGTAAAATGAAAATGGTACATCAAACACTTAAACACTCGGTGAAGATGTAAACAATGGAATTTGTGTACAAAAATGATTTTCCCTGGCGGGATCAAATTTTATTGTGTAAGTTGATACGAGCTTCGATTTGATATATTATAGTAGTCGTTTCTATACCCGAGTCAAAAGTTATCTCTTTTGAAATTTGTAACTCTTATTTGTTTCATGTTTTTTTATTATTTTGGAACAAGAGAACTGCATCACCTTTCTTTTTCTCTTCTGTTATATCTTGTTTAAGAATACAGGTGATGAGTGCTCCAAAAGCACTAAAATAACCATGATTTTATGCAAATTAAATAATTAAAAATATATATTTATATGTTTTATCATATATTTATATAAATTTGTCTTTTTCGGAATCACGGGTATTTTTATTGTTTTTTTAGGTATTTTGGCTTAAAAATGCAACTTAAAGACTCAAAGAGGAATACTGGAAGCAATACATCACAAATATATTAATAAATAAATGCGGAAAGGTCGAAAAATATGGAAAAATTGGACAAAATGGGTCAAAAAGGTCAAAAATGTCAAAAAGGAGAGAAACGCGCCGCCACGCCGCCCAGCTGCCGCGCCCCACCACCCAGCTCCGCCCCAAGCTGCGTGCGGCACTGTTCATCCGCGCAGCACTGCGCGGGGTTACTGTTCATGCGCGCATCACTGCGCGCGCGGGGTACTGTTCATGCGCGCAGCATTGTGCGCGGGGTTACTGTTCATGCGCGCAGCACTACGCGCGGGTTACTGTTCATCCGCGCGCGCCGACACTCATTTTTCACGTGCAGCCGCCCCATGACGTCAGCATTTCCATTACGCGTTTTTACATTTTTTTACTCATTTTTTCTCTCCATCCTCACCTATAAATACCCCCCTTCCCTTCACTTCAAAATTACACCTTAAAAACACACTTCTCTCTTCTTTCTTTCTCTCTTTTCTTAGATTTTTAGTTTTTCTTATGTTTTCTTAGTTTTTAGCTTTTCTTAGTTAATTTCTCTTAGATTTAGAGTTCTTCCCTTTTGGAGAAGAACTAGTTATGTTTTTGTAATATTTTAGCTCTTTGATTCAATAAATGGGAGTGCAAATTCCGCTTGGAGTTTTTCCAGCAACGGGAATAGCGTCGAAGTTCTGTAAGGATTTTATTTTCTTTACAGTTATTTTTATGCTTTATTCTTACATGTTATATTTAATTTGTCTGCAGTTAAATTTAACTGTGCTGGCTGTTTAGTAAACATGATGTAATAATGACGTTGTTATGCTTGCGAAATATTAAATAGGTAAAAATCTCTAAAATGAATTGATTTTATTTTTATTCATGATTTTATATTAAGAATGTTAGAGAGAAATATATTATTTTTCATTACAAACTTAAACCTGAAAATTAGATTTTAAGGTTTAGTTATCCGGTCTAATTTAGAGTAGTCCTCTTTTATTTGATGGTACAATCGCCCGGTAGTTAGAGTGAAGCTCTATTTCAAAAGTTTTTATAAGAATTATTATCTGAAAATGTATTGACAACATGTTTTCGGTAGTGGTTTTAAAACTTGAAAGTTAGTACTCGGATAGCTAAATTCTTAGGTTTAATTTGGACACCTTGAATAAAGTTTAAACTGTCTAACCCCACCAAAGGTAGCATTTAAATGGTTCATTTTCAATCTCTTAGAAAAATGAATTAATTTAATGAGGCAAATTAGTTATCAACCCCACCCATAGGTGTTAATTGATTTGTTTAGTTAACAAAGAATATCTAACCCCACCAAAGGTGGTATTCATACAAAAAAGGGAGAATCAATAAATATCAATTCATATCTTTAATAACCTAGATAATATGAGCAAGCATAATTAACTTAGTTATTATATCCATAAATACTCCGCCATTATAAATGATAAAATTTGCATAAATGTTTATTGAATCTATGTTTATTTTTATGTAAGTAGATTAAAAACACAAAACCCCAAAATATCGTGACAGGATGTTTAGGATTTAATTTCGTTTTTAAAAGTTTGAATAATAAATTAAAAACCACACACATTCCTTCCTTAGATCGACCTTGGGAGTATACTTATCATTTTCTACGAAATGATTCGTGCACTTGCGAGAGTTTTATAAATATTAAAACCAAAGTATTGGCAAGAATCGGCGATGCCGGTTTTCGCTCATCAACAGGCTATTTGAACACATAACTAACTAATCCTAGGTCGGCACCCATATCTCCATTATAGCTTTATTTAATAAAACCGGAAGTAAGTAAAATGATAAAGGTATGTCAAAAACTTTAATTACCCGGTAAGTGATGTAAACGATTAAATTCGGTACACAAATGATTTTACTTAGTGAGACGAAATCATATTTTGTAAGTTGATACGAGCTTTGATTTTATATATTTTAATAATTGTTTCGATACCTGAGTCAAAAGTTGTCTCTGTTGAACGTTGCAACTCATATTAACCAATTTTTTTTCAAAAAGTGAACAACATTCACATTTTTTTCACTTCTCTTATTTTTTGAAGAATAGAGACTGATTAAACACATAAATAAAGAACCCTAGGTTGGCACCAAAATCTAATATATAACTCTATTGAATAAAAAAAGAAGTAAGTAAAGTGAAAATGGTACGTCAAACACTTAAACACTCGGTGAAGATGTAAACGATGGAATTTGTGTACAAAAATGATTTTCCCTGGCGGGATCAAATTTTATTGTGTAACTTGATACGATCTTCGATTTGATATATTATAATAGTCGTTTCGATACCCGAGTCAAAAGTTATCTCTCTTGAAATTTGTAACTCATATTACTTTCATGTTTTTTATTATTTTGGAACATAAAACTGCATCCCCTTTCTTTTTATCTTCTCTTATATCGTTTTTATGAATACAGGCTATTTGAACACATAACTAAAGAATCCCAGGTTGGAACCACTATCTCCTTTATAGCTCTATTAAATAAAACCAAGAGTAAGTAAAATGGTAAAGGTGTGTCAATAACTTTAATTACCCGATAAGTGATGTAAACGATGAAATTCGGTACACAAATGATTTTACTTAGTGAGACGAAATCATATTTTGTAAGTTGATACAAGCTTTGATTTTATATATTATAATAATTATTTTGATACATGAGTCAAAAGTTGTCTCCGTTGAATGTTGCAACTCATATTAACGAAATGTTTTGTTTTTTTTTAAATGTGAACAACATTCACATTTTTTTCACTTCTCTTATTTTTTGACGAATAGAGACTAATTAAACACAAAAATAAAGAACCCTAGGTTGGCACCAAAATCTAATATATAACTCTATTTAATAAAACTGGAAGTAATTAAAGTAAAAATGGTACGTCAAAAACTTAAACCCTCGGTGATGATGTAATGATGGCATTTGTCTACAAAAATGATTTTTCATGGCGGGACAAAATTTTATTGTGTAAGTTGATACGAACTTCGATTTGTATATTATAGTAGTTGTTTCGATACCGGAGTCGAAAGTTATCTCTTTTGAAATTGGTAACTCATATTTGTTTCATGTTTTTTTATTATTTTGGAACATGAGAACTGCATCACCTTACCTTTTCTCTTCTCTTATAACTTGTTTAAGAATACAGGCTATTTGAACACATAACTTATTAAGAATCCTAGGTCGGCACCCATATCTCCTTTATAGCTCTATTAAATAAAACCGGAAGTAAGTAAAATGGTAAAGGTGTGTCAAAAACATTAATTACAGGGTAAGTGATGTAAACGATGGTATACGGGTACACAAATGATGTAACTTAGGAAGAGAAATCAAATTTTGTAAGTTGATACGAGCTTTAATTTTATATATTATAATAGTCAGTTTGATACTTGAGTCTAAATTTGTCTCCGTTGAAAGTTGGCACTCATATTAACCAAATGTTTTGTTGTTTTTGGAAATGTGAACAACATCCACATTTTTTTTTCTCCTCTCTTATTTTTTTAAGAATAGAGACCGATTAAACACATAAATAAAGAACCCTAGGTCGGCAGCAAAATCTTATTTATAACTCTATTGAATAAAACTGAAAGTAAGTAAAGTGAAAATGGTACGTCAAAAACTTAAACCCTCGGTGATGATGTAAAGATGGCATTTGTCTACAAAAATTATTTTTCATGGCGGGACCAAATTTTATTGTGTAAGTTCATACGAGCTTCGATTTGATATATTATAGTAGTTGTTTCTATACCCGAGTCAAAAGTTATCTATTTTGAAATTTGTAACTCATATTTGCTTCATGGTTTTTATTATTTTGGAACATGAGAACTGCATCTCCTTTCTTTTTCTCTTCTCTTATATATTGTTTAAGAATACAGGCTATTTGAACACATAACTAAAGAATCCCAGGTCGGCACCAATATGTCCTTTATACCTATATTGAATAAATATGAAATTAAGTAAAATGATAAAGGTTTGTCAAAAACTTTAATTATCCGGTAAGTGATGTAAACGACGAAATTTGGGTACACAAATGATTTTACTTAGTGAGAAGAAATCATATTTTGCAAGTTGATACGAGCTTCGATTTTATATATTATAATAATTGTATTGATACTTGAGTTAAAAAAATTATCCGTTGAACGTTGCAACTCATATTAACCAAATGTTTTGTTGTTTTTGAAAATATCAACAACATCCACATTTCTTTTTCTCTTCTCTTATATCTTGTTTAAGAATACAGGCTATTTGAACACATAACTAAAGAATTCTAGGTCGGCACCCATATCACTTTTATAGCTCTATTGAATAAAACTAGAATTGAGTAAAATGATAAAGGTTTGTCAAAAACTTTAAATACCCGGTAAGTGATGTAAACGATGAAATTCGGTACACAAATGATTTTACTTAGTGAGACGAAATCATATTTTGTAAGTTGATACGAGCTTTGATTTTATATATTATAATAATCGTTTCGATACCTGAGTTAAAATTTGTCTCCGTTGAACGTTGCAACTCATATTAACCAAATGTTTTGTTTTTTTTTCAAAATGTGAACAACATCCACATTTTTTTCTCTTCTCTTATTTTTAAAAGAATTGAGACTGATTGAACACATAAATAAAGAACCCATGGTCAGCACCAAATTCTAATATATAGATCTCTCGAATAAATCCAGAAGTAAGTAAAATGAAAATGGTACGTCAAACACTTAAACACTCGGTGAAGATGTAAATGATGGAATTTGTGTACAAAAATGATTTTCCCTGGCGGGATCAAATTTTATTGTGTAAGTTGATACGAGCTTCGATTTGATATATTATAGTAGTCGTTTCTATACCCGAGCCAAAAATTATCTCTTTTGAAATTTGTAACTCTTATTTGTTTCATGTTTTTTTATTATTTTGGAACAGGAGAACTGCATCACCTTTCTTTTTCTCTTCTGTTATATCTTGTTTAAGAATACAGGCTATTTGAACACATAACTAAACAATCCTAGGTCGGCACCCATATCTCCTTTATAGTTTATTGAATAAAACCTGAAGTAAGTAAAATGATAAAGGTGTGTCAAAAACTTTATTTAGCCGGTAAGTGATGTAAACGATGAAATTCGGTACACAAATGATTTTACTTAGTGAGACGAAATCATATTTTGTAAGTTGATACGAGCTTTGATTTTATATATTATAATAATCGTTTCGATACCTGATTCAAAAGTATTCTCCGTTGAACGTTGCAACTCATATTAACCAAATGTTTTGTTTTTTTTAAATGTGAACAACATTCACATTTTTTTCACTTGTCTTATTTTTTGAAGAATAGAGACTGATTAAACACATAAATAAAGAACCCTTGGTCGGCACCAAAATCTAATATATAACTCTATTGAAAAAAACTGGAAGTATGTAAAGTGAAAATGGTACGTCAAAAACTTAAACCCTTGGTGATGATGTAAAGATGGCATTTGTCTACAAAAATGTTTTTTCATGGCGGGACCAAATTTTATTGTGTAAGTTGATACGAGCTTCGATTTGATATATTATAGTAGTTGTTTCGATACCCGAGTTGAAAGTTATCTCTTTTCAAATTTGTAACTCATATTTGTTTCATGTTTTTTATTATTTTGGAACATGAGAACTGCATCACCTTTCTATTTCTCTTCTCTTATATCTTGTTTAAGAATACAAGCTATTTGAACACATAACTTATAAAGAATCCTAGGTCGGCACCCATATCTTCTTTATAGCTCTATTAAATAAAACCGGAAGTAAGTAAAATGGTAAAGGTGTGTCAAAAACATTAATTACCGGATAAGTGATGTAAACGATGGTATATGGGTACACAAATGATGTAACTTAGGAAGAGAAATCATATTTCGTTAGTTGATATGAGCTTTGATTTGATATATTATAATAGTCATTTCGATACCTGACTCAAAAGTTGTCTCTGTTGAAAGTTGCAACTCATGTTAAGAAAATGTTTTTTTTGTTTTTCAAAATGTGAACAACAACCACATTTTTTCCTCTTCTCTTATTTTTTAAAGAATTGAGACTCATTGTACACATAAATAAAGAACCCTAGGTCGGCACCAAAATCTAATTTATAGCTCTATTGAATAAAACCGGAAGTAAGTAAAGTTAAACTGGTTCGTCAAAAACTTAAACCCTCGGTGATGATGTAAACGATGGAATTTGTGTACAAAAATGACTTTCCATGGCGAGACCAAATTGTATTGTGTAAGTTGATACGGCCTTCGATTTGATATACTATAGTAGTCGTTTCTCTACCTGAGTCAAAATTTATCTCTTTTGAAATTTGTACCTCATATTTGTTTCATGTTTTTTGGTGTTTTGGAACAACAGAACTACATCCCATTTCTTTTTCTCTACTCTTATATCTTGATTAAGAATACAGGCTATTTGAACACATAACTAAAGAATTCTAGGTCGGCACCCATATCTCTTTTATAGCTCTATTGAATAAAACCGGAATTAAGTAAAATGATAAAGGTGTGTCAAAAACATTAAATACCCGGTAAGTGATGTAAACGATGAAATTCGGTACACAAATGATTTTACTTAGTGAGACGAAATCATATTTTGTAAGTTGATACGAGCTTTGATTTTATATATTATAATAATCGTTTCGATACCTGAGTTAAAAGTTGTCTCCGTTGAACGTTGCAACTCATATTAACCAAATGTTTTGTTTTTTTTTCAAAATGTGAACAACACCCACATTTTTTTCTCTTCTCTTATTTTTAAAAGAATTGAGACTGATTGAACACATAAATAAAGAACCCATGGTCAGCACCAAATTCTAATATATAGATCTCTCGAATAAATCCAGAAGTAAGTAAAATGAAAATGGTACATCAAACACTTAAACACTCGGTGAAGATGTAAACGATGGAATTTGTGTACAAAAATGGTTTTCCCTGGCGGGATCAAATTTTATTGTGTAAGTTGATACGAGCTTCGATTTGATATATTATAGTAGTCGTTTCTATACCCGAGTCAAAAATTATCTCTTTTGAAATTTGTAACTCTTATTTGTTTCATGTTTTTATATTCTTTTGGAACAAGAGAACTGCATCACCTTTCATTTTCTCTTCTGTTATATCTTGTTTAAGAATACAGGCTATTTGAACACATAACTAAACAATCCTAGGTCGGCACCCATATCTCCTTTATAGTTTATTGAATAAAACCGGAAGTAAGTAAAATGATAAAGGTGTGTCAAAAACTTTATTTAGCCGGTAAGTGATGTAAACGATGAAATTCGGTACACAAATGATTTTACTTAGTGAGACGAAATCATATTTTGTAAGTTGATACGAGCTTTGATTTTATATATTATAATAATCGTTTCGATACCTGAGTTAAAAGTTGTCTCCGTTGAACGTTGCAACTCATATTAACCAAATGATTTGTTTTTTTTTTCAAAATGTGAACAACACCCACATTTTTTTCTCTTCTCTTATTTTTAAAAGAATTGAGACTGATTGAACACATAAATAAAGAACCCATGGTCAGCACCAAATTCTAATATATATTTCTCTCGAATAAATCCAGAAGTAAGTAAAATGAAAATGGTACATCAAACACTTAAACACTCGGTGAAGATGTAAACGATGGAATTTGTGTACAAAAATGATTTTCCCTGGCGGGATCAAATTTTATTGTGCAAGTTGATACGAGCTTCGATTTGATATATTATAGTAGTCGTTTCTATACCCGAGTCAAAAATTATCTCTTTTGAAATTTGTAACTCTTATTTGTTTCATGTTTTTATATTCTTTTGGAACAAGAGAACTGCATCACCTTTCATTTTCTCTTCTGTTATATCTTGTTTAAGAATACAGGCTATTTGAACACATAACTAAACAATCCTAGGTCGGCACCCATATCTCCTTTATAGTTTATTGAATAAAACCGGAAGTAAGTAAAATGATAAAGGTGTGTCAAAAACTTTATTTAGCCGGTAAGTGATCTAAACGATGAAATTCGGTACACAAATGATTTTACTTAGTGAGACGAAATCATATTTTGTAAGTTGATACGAGCTTTGATTTTATATATTATAATAATCGTTTCGATACCTGATTTAAAAGTTGTCTCCGTTGAACGTTGCAACTCATATTAACCAAATGTTTTGTTTTTTTTTAAATGTGAACAACATTCACATTTTTTTCACTTGTCTTATTTTTTGAAGAATAGAGACTGATTAAACACATAAATAAAGAACCCATGGTCAGCACCAAATTCTAATATATAGATCTCTCGAATAAATCCAGAAGTAAGTAAAAAGAAAATGGTACATCAAACACTTAAACACTCGGTTAAGATGTAAACAATGGAATTTGTGTACAAAAATGATTTTCCCTGGCGGGATCAAATTTTATTGTGTAATTTGATATGAGCTTCCATTTGATATATTATAGTAGTCGTTTCGATACACGAGTCAAAAGTTATCTCTTTTGAAATTTGTAACTCATATTTGTTTCATGTTTTTTGTTGTTTTGGAACATGAGAACTACATCCCCCTTCTTTTTCTCTTCTGTTATATCTTGTTTAAGAATACAGGCTGTTTGAACACATAACTTAAGAATCCTAGGTCGGCACCACCATCTCCTATATAGCTCTATTGAATAAAACTGAAGTAAGTAAAATGATCAAGGTGTGTCAAAAACTTTAAATACCCGGTAAGTGATGTAAACGATGAAATTTGGTACACAAATGATTTTACTTAGTGAGACGAAATCATATTTTGTAAGTTGATACGAGCTTTGATTTTATATATTATAATAATAGTTTTGATACCTGAGTTAAAAGTTGTCTCCGTTGAACGTTGCAACTCATATTAACCAAATGTTTTGTTTTTTTTCAAAACGTGAACAACATCCACATTTTTTTCTCTTCTCTTATTTTTAAAAGAATTGAGACTGATTGAACACATAAATAAAGAACCCATGGTCAGCACCAAATTCTAATATATAGATCTCTCGAATAAATCCAGAAGTAAGTAACATGAAAATGGTACATCAAACACTTAAACACTCGGTGAAGATGTAAACGATGGAATTTGTGTACAAAAATGATTTTCCCTGGCGGGATCAAATTTTATTGTGTAAGTTGATACGAGCTTCGATTTGATATATTATAGTAGTCGTTTCTATACCCGAGTCAAAAATTATCTCTTTTGAAATTTGTAACTCTTATTTGTTTCATGTTTTTTTATTATTTTGGAACAAGAGAACTGCATCACCTTTCTTTTTCTCTTCTGTTATATCTTGTTTAAGAATACAGGCTATTTGAACACATAACTAAACAATCCTAGGTCGGCACCCATATCTCCTTTATAGTTTATTGAATAAAACCGGAAGTAAGTAAAATGATAAAGGTGTGTCAAAAACTTTATTTAGCCGGTAAGTGATGTAAACGATGAAATTCGGTACACAAATGATTTTACTTAGTGAGACGAACTCATATTTTATAAGTTGATACGAGCTTTGATTTTATATATTATAATAATCGTTTCGATACCTGATTCAAAAGTTGTCTCCGTTGAACGTTGCAACTCATATTAACCAAATGTTTTGTTTTTTTTTTCAAAATGTGAACAACATCCACATTTTTTTCTCTTCTCTTATTTTTAAAAGAATTGAGACTGATTGAACACATAAATAAAGAACCCATGGTCAGCACAAAATTCTAATATATAGATCTCTCGAATAAATCCAGAAGTAAGTAAAATGAAAATGGTACATCAAACACTTAAACACTCGGTTAAGATGTAAACAATGGAATTTGTGTACAAAAATGATTTTCCCTGGCGGGATCAAATTTTATTGTGTAAGTTGATACGAGCTTCGATTTGATATATTATAGTAGTCGTTTCTATACCCGAGTCAAAACTTATCTCTTTTGAAATTTGTAACTCTTATTTGTTTCATGTTTTTTTATTATTTTGGAACAAGAGAACTGCATCACCTTTCTTTTTCTCTTATGTTATATCTTGTTTAAGAATACAGGCTATTTGAACACATAACTAAATAATCCTAGGTCGGCACCCATATCTCCATTATAGCTTTATTTAATAAAACCGGAAGTAAGTAAAATGATAAAGGTGTGTCAAAAACTTTAATTACCCGGTAAGTGATGTAAACGATTAAATTCGGTACACAAATGATTTTACTTAGTGAGACGAAATCATATTTTGTAAGGTGATACGAGCTTTGATTTTATATATTTTAATAATTGTTTCGATACCTGAGTCAAAAGTTGTCTCCGTTGAACGTTGCAACTCATATTAACCAAATTTTTTTTTCAAAAAGTGAACAACATTCACATTTTTTTCACTTCTCTTATTTTTTGAAGAATAGAGACTGATTAAACACATAAATAAAGAACCCTAGGATGGCACCAAAATCTAATATATAACTCTATTGAATAAAAATGGAAGTAAGTAAAGTGAAAATGGTACGTCAAACACTTAAACACTCGGTGAAGATGTAAACGATGGAATTTGTGTACAAAAATGATTTTCCATGGCGGGATCAAGATTTATTGTGTAAGTTGATAGGAGCTTTGATTTGATATATTATAGTAGTCGTTTCAATACCCAAGTCAAAAGTTATCTCTTTTGAAATTTGTAACTCATATTTGTTTCATGTTTTTTGTTGTTTTGGAACATGAGAACTGCATCCCCCTTCTTTTTCTCTTCTGTTATATCTTGTTTAAGAATACAGGCTGTTTGAAAACATAACTTAAGAATCCTAGGTCGGCACCACCATCTCCTATGTAGCTCTATTGAATAAAACTGAAGTAAGTAAAATGATCAAGGTGTGTCAAAAACTTTAAATACCCGGGAAGTGATGTAAACGATGAAATTCGGTACACAAATTAGTTTACTTAGTTAGACGAAATCATATTTTGTAAGTTGATACAAGCTTTGATTTTATATATTATAATAATCGTTTCGATACATGAGTCAAAAGTTGTCTCCGTTGAATGTTGCAACTCATATTAACCAAATGTTTTGTTTTTTTTTAAAATGTGAACAACATTCACATTTTTTTCACTTCTCTTATTTTTTGAAGAATAGAGACTGATTAAACACATAAATAAAGAACCCTAGGTCGGCACCAAAATCTTATATATAACTCTATTGAATAAAACTGGAAGTAAGTAAAGTGAAAATGGTACGTCAAAAACTTAAACCCCCGGTGAAGATGTAAACGATGGAATTTGTGTACAAAAATGATTTTCCATGGCGGGATCAAGTTTTATTGTGTAAGTTGATACGAGCTTCGATTTGATATATTATAGTAGTCATTTCAATACCCAAGTCAAAAGTTATCTCTTTTGAAATTTGTAACTCATATTTGTTTCATGTTTTTTGTTGTTTTGGAACATGAGAACTGCATCCCCCTTCTTTTTCTCTTCTGTTATATCTTGTTTAAGAATACAGGCTGTTTGAACACATAACTTAAGAATCCTAGGTCGGCACCACCATCTCCTATATAGCTCTATTGAATAAAACTAAAGTAAGTAAAATGATCAAGGTGTGTCAAAAACTTTAAATACCCGGGAAGTGATGTAAACGATGAAATTCGGTACACAAATGATTTTACTTAGTGAGATGAAATCATATTTTTTAAGTATATACGAGCTTTGATTTTATATATTATAATAATCGTTTCGATACGTGAGTTAAATGTTGTCTCCGTTGAACGTTGCAACTCATATTAACCAAATGTTTAGTTTTTTTTTCAAAATGTGAACAACATCCACATTTTTTTCTCTTCTCTTATTTTTAAAAGAATTGAGACTGATTGAACACATAAATAAAGAACCCATGGTCAGCACCAAATTCTAATATATAGATCTCTCGAATAAATCCAGAAGTAAGTAAAATGAAAATGGTACATCAAACACTTAAACACTCGGTTAAGATGTAAACAATGGAATTTGTGTACAAAAATGATTTTCCCTGGCGGGATCAAATTTTATTGTGTAAGTTGATACGAGCTTCGATTTGATATATTATAGTAGTCGTTTCTATACCCGAGTCAAAACTTATCTCTTTTGAAATTTGTAACTCTTATTTGTTTCATGTTTTTTTATTATTTTGGAACAAGAGAACTGCATCACCTTTCTTTTTCTCTTCTGTTATATCTTGTTTAAGAATACAGGCTATTTGAACACATAACTAAATAATCCTAGGTCGGCACCCATATCTCCATTATAGCTTTATTTAATAAAACCGGAAGTAAGTAAAATGATAAAGGTGTGTCAAAAACTTTAATTACCCGGTAAGTGATGTAAACGATTAAATTCGGTACACAAATGATTTTACTTAGTGAGACGAAATCATATTTTGTAAGTTGATACGAGCTTTGATTTTATATATTTTAATAATTGTTTCGATACCTGAGTCAAAAGTTGTCTCCGTTGAACGTTGCAACTCATATTAACCAAATTTGTTTTTTTCAAAAAGTGAACATTCACATTTTTTTCACTTCTCTTATTTTTTGAAGAATAGAGACTGATTAAACACATAAATAAAGAACCCTAGGATGGCACCAAAATCTAATATATAACTCTATTGAATAAAAATGGAAGTAAGTAAAGTGAAAATGGTACGTCAAACACTTAAACACTCGGTGAAGATGTAAACGATGGAATTTGTGTACAAAAAAGATTTTCCCTGGCGGGATCAAATTTTATTGTGTAAGTTGATACGATCTTCGATTTGATATATTATAGTAGTCGTTTTGATACCCGAGTCAAAAGTTATCTCTCTTGAAATTTGTAACTCATATTACTTTCATGTTTTTTATTATTTTGGAACATAAAACTGCATCCCCTTTCTTTTTATCTTCTCTTATATCGTTTTTATGAATACAGGCTATTTGAACACATAACTAAAGAATCCCAGGTTGGAACCACTATCTCCTTTATAGCTCTATTAAATAAAACCAAGAGTAAGTAAAATGGTAAAGGTGTGTCAATAACTTTAATTACCCGATAAGTGATGTAAACGATGAAATTCGGTACACAAATGATTTTACTTAGTGAGACGAAATCATATTTTGTAAGTTGATACAAGCTTTGATTTTATATATTATAATAATCGTTTCGATACATGAGTCAAAAGTTGTCTCCGTTGAACGTTGCAACTCATATTAACCAAATGTTTTGTTTTTTTTTTAAATGTGAACAACATTCACATTTTTTTCACTTCTCTTATTTTTTGACGAATAGAGACTAATTAAACACAAAAATAAAGAACCCTAGGTTGGCACCAAAATCTAATATATAACTCTATTTAATAAAACTGGAAGTAAGTAAAGTGAAAATGGTACGTCAAAAACTTAAACCCTCGGTGAAGATGTAAACGATGGAATTTGTGTACAAAAATGATTTTCCATGGCGGGATCAAGTTTAATTTTGTAAGTTGATATGAGCTTTGATTTGATATATTATAGTAGTCGTTTCAATACCCAAGTCAAAAGTTATCTCTTTTGAAATTTGTAACTCATATTTGTTTCATGTTTTTTATTATTTTGGAACATGAGAACTGCATCACCTTACCTTTTCTCTTCTCTTATAACTTGTTTAAGAATACAGGCTATTTGAACACATAACTTATTAAGAATCCTAGGTCGGCACCCATATCTCCTTTATAGCTCTATTAAATAAAACCGGAAGTAAGTAAAATGGTAATGGTGTTTCAAAAACATTAATTACCGGGTAAGTGATGTAAACGATGGTATATGGGTACACAAATGATTTAACGTAGGAAGAGAAATCATATTTTGTAAGTTGATACGAGCTTTGATTTTATATATTATAATAATCGTTTCGATACCTGATTCAAAAGTTGTCTCCGTTGAACGTTGCAACTCATATTAACCAAATGTTTTGTTTTTTTTTCAAAATGTGAACAACATCCACATTTTTTTCTCTTCTCTTATTTTTAAAAGAATTGAGACTGATTGAACACATAAATAAAGAACCCATGGTCAGCACCAAATTCTAATATATAGATCTCTCGAATAAATCCAGAAGTAAGTAAAATGAAAATGGTACATCAAACACTTAAACACTCGGTTAAGATGTAAACAATGGAATTTGTGTACAAAAATGATTTTCCCTGGCGGGATCAAATTTTATTGTGTAAGTTGATACGAGCTTCGATTTGATATATTATAGTAGTCGTTTCTATACCCGAGTCAAAACTTATCTCTTTTGAAATTTGTAACTCTTATTTGTTTCATGTTTTTTTATTATTTTGGAACAAGAGAACTGCATCACCTTTCTTTTTCTCTTATGTTATATCTTGTTTAAGAATACAGGCTATTTGAACACATAACTAAATAATCCTAGGTCGGCACCCATATCTCCATTATAGCTTTATTTAATAAAACCGGAAGTAAGTAAAATGATAAAGGTGTGTCAAAAACTTTAATTACCCGGTAAGTGATGTAAACGATTAAATTCGGTACACAAATGATTTTACTTAGTGAGACGAAATCATATTTTGTAAGGTGATACGAGCTTTGATTTTATATATTTTAATAATTGTTTCGATACCTGAGTCAAAAGTTGTCTCCGTTGAACGTTGCAACTCATATTAACCAAATTTTTTTTTCAAAAAGTGAACAACATTCACATTTTTTTCACTTCTCTTATTTTTTGAAGAATAGAGACTGATTAAACACATAAATAAAGAACCCTAGGATGGCACCAAAATCTAATATATAACTCTATTGAATAAAAATGGAAGTAAGTAAAGTGAAAATGGTACGTCAAACACTTAAACACTCGGTGAAGATGTAAACGATGGAATTTGTGTACAAAAATGATTTTCCATGGCGGGATCAAGATTTATTGTGTAAGTTGATAGGAGCTTTGATTTGATATATTATAGTAGTCGTTTCAATACCCAAGTCAAAAGTTATCTCTTTTGAAATTTGTAACTCATATTTGTTTCATGTTTTTTGTTGTTTTGGAACATGAGAACTGCATCCCCCTTCTTTTTCTCTTCTGTTATATCTTGTTTAAGAATACAGGCTGTTTGAAAACATAACTTAAGAATCCTAGGTCGGCACCACCATCTCCTATGTAGCTCTATTGAATAAAACTGAAGTAAGTAAAATGATCAAGGTGTGTCAAAAACTTTAAATACCCGGGAAGTGATGTAAACGATGAAATTCGGTACACAAATTAGTTTACTTAGTTAGACGAAATCATATTTTGTAAGTTGATACAAGCTTTGATTTTATATATTATAATAATCGTTTCGATACATGAGTCAAAAGTTGTCTCCGTTGAATGTTGCAACTCATATTAACCAAATGTTTTGTTTTTTTTTAAAATGTGAACAACATTCACATTTTTTTCACTTCTCTTATTTTTTGACGAATAGAGACTAATTAAACACAAAAATAAAGAACCCTAGGTTGGCACCAAAATCTAATATATAACTCTATTTAATAAAACTGGAAGTAAGTAAAGTGAAAATGGTACGTCAAAAACTTAAACCCCCGGTGAAGATGTAAACGATGGAATTTGTGTACAAAAATGATTTTCCATGGCGGGATCAAGTTTTATTGTGTAAGTTGATACGAGCTTCGATTTGATATATTATAGTAGTCATTTCAATACCCAAGTCAAAAGTTATCTCTTTTGAAATTTGTAACTCATATTTGTTTCATGTTTTTTGTTGTTTTGGAACATGAGAACTGCATCCCCCTTCTTTTTCTCTTCTGTTATATCTTGTTTAAGAATACAGGCTGTTTGAACACATAACTTAAGAATCCTAGGTCGGCACCACCATCTCCTATATAGCTCTATTGAATAAAACTAAAGTAAGTAAAATGATCAAGGTGTGTCAAAAACTTTAAATACCCGGGAAGTGATGTAAACGATGAAATTCGGTACACAAATGATTTTACTTAGTGAGATGAAATCATATTTTTTAAGTATATACGAGCTTTGATTTTATATATTATAATAATCGTTTCGATACGTGAGTTAAATGTTGTCTCCGTTGAACGTTGCAACTCATATTAACCAAATGTTTAGTTTTTTTTTCAAAATGTGAACAACATCCACATTTTTTTCTCTTCTCTTATTTTTAAAAGAATTGAGACTGATTGAACACATAAATAAAGAACCCATGGTCAGCACCAAATTCTAATATATAGATCTCTCGAATAAATCCAGAAGTAAGTAAAATGAAAATGGTACATCAAACACTTAAACACTCGGTTAAGATGTAAACAATGGAATTTGTGTACAAAAATGATTTTCCCTGGCGGGATCAAATTTTATTGTGTAAGTTGATACGAGCTTCGATTTGATATATTATAGTAGTCGTTTCTATACCCGAGTCAAAACTTATCTCTTTTGAAATTTGTAACTCTTATTTGTTTCATGTTTTTTTATTATTTTGGAACAAGAGAACTGCATCACCTTTCTTTTTCTCTTCTGTTATATCTTGTTTAAGAATACAGGCTATTTGAACACATAACTAAATAATCCTAGGTCGGCACCCATATCTCCATTATAGCTTTATTTAATAAAACCGGAAGTAAGTAAAATGATAAAGGTGTGTCAAAAACTTTAATTACCCGGTAAGTGATGTAAACGATTAAATTCGGTACACAAATGATTTTACTTAGTGAGACGAAATCATATTTTGTAAGTTGATACGAGCTTTGATTTTATATATTTTAATAATTGTTTCGATACCTGAGTCAAAACTTGTCTCCGTTGAACGTTGCAACTCATATTAACCAAATTTGTTTTTTTCAAAAAGTGAACATTCACATTTTTTTCACTTCTCTTATTTTTTGAAGAATAGAGACTGATTAAACACATAAATAAAGAACCCTAGGATGGCACCAAAATCTAATATATAACTCTATTGAATAAAAATGGAAGTAAGTAAAGTGAAAATGGTACGTCAAACACTTAAACACTCGGTGAAGATGTAAACGATGGAATTTGTGTACAAAAATGATTTTCCCTGGCGGGATCAAATTTTATTGTGTAAGTTGATACGATCTTCGATTTGATATATTATAGTAGTCGTTTTGATACCCGAGTCAAAAGTTATCTCTCTTGAAATTTGTAACTCATATTACTTTCATGTTTTTTATTATTTTGGAACATAAAACTGCATCCCCTTTCTTTTTATCTTCTCTTATATCGTTTTTATGAATACAGGCTATTTGAACACATAACTAAAGAATCCCAGGTTGGAACCACTATCTCCTTTATAGCTCTATTAAATAAAACCAAGAGTAAGTAAAATGGTAAAGGTGTGTCAATAACTTTAATTACCCGATAAGTGATGTAAACGATGAAATTCGGTACACAAATGATTTTACTTAGTGAGACGAAATCATATTTTGTAAGTTGATACAAGCTTTGATTTTATATATTATAATAATCGTTTCGATACATGAGTCAAAAGTTGTCTCCGTTGAACGTTGCAACTCATATTAACCAAATGTTTTGTTTTTTTTTAAATGTGAACAACATTCACATTTTTTTCACTTCTCTTATTTTTTGACGAATAGAGACTAATTAAACACAAAAATAAAGAACCCTAGGTTGGCACCAAAATCTAATATATAACTCTATTTAATAAAACTGGAAGTAAGTAAAGTGAAAATGGTACGTCAAAAACTTAAACCCTCGGTGAAGATGTAAACGATGGAATTTGTGTACAAAAATGATTTTCCATGGCGGGATCAAGTTTAATTTTGTAAGTTGATACGAGCTTTGATTTGATATATTATAGTAGTCGTTTCAATACCCAAGTCAAAAGTTATCTCTTTTGAAATTTGTAACTCATATTTGTTTCATGTTTTTTATTATTTTGGAACATGAGAACTGCATCACCTTACCTTTTCTCTTCTCTTATAACTTGTTTAAGAATACAGGCTATTTGAACACATAACTTATTAAGAATCCTAGGTCGGCACCCATATCTCCTTTATAGCTCTATTAAATAAAACCGGAAGTAAGTAAAATGGTAATGGTGTTTCAAAAACATTAATTACCGGGTAAGTGATGTAAACGATGGTATATGGGTACACAAATGATTTAACGTAGGAAGAGAAATCATATTTTGTAAGTTGATACGAGCTTTGATTTTATATATTATAATAATAGTTTCGATACCTGAGTCCAAATTTGTCTCCGTTGAAAGTTGGCACTCATTTTAACCAAATGTTTTGTTGTTTTTGGAAATGTGAACAACATCCACATTTTTTTCTCCTCTCTTATTTTTTTTAAGAATAGAGACTGATTAAACACATAAATAAGGAACCCTAGGTCTGCAGCAAAATCTTATTTATAACTCTATTGAATAAAACTGGAAGTAAGTAAAGTGAAAATGGTACGTCAAAAACATAAACCCTCGGTGATGATGTAAAGATGGCATTTGTCTACAAAAATTATTTTTCATGGCGGGACCAAATTTTATTGTGTAAGTTGATACGAGCTTCGATTTGATATATTATAGTAGTTGTTTCTATACCCGAGTCAAAAGTTATCTCTTTTGAAATTTGTAACTCATATTTGTTTCATGTTTTTTATTATTTTGGAACATGAGAACTGCATCACCTTACTTTTTCTCTTCTTTTATAACTTGTTTAAGAATACAGGCTATTTGAACACATAACTTATTAAAAATCCTTGGTCGGCACCCATATATCCTTTATAGCTCTATTAAATAAAACCGGAAGTAAGCAAAATGGTAAAGGTGTGTCAAAAACATTAATTAGCGGATAAGTGATGTAAACGATGGTATATGGGTACACAAATGATGTAACTTAGGAAGAGAAATCAAATTTTGTAAGTTGATACGAGCTTTAATTTTATATATTATAATAGTCAGTTCGATACGTGAGTCCAAATTTGTCTCCGTTGAAGGTTGGCACTCATATTAACCAAATGTTTTGTTGTTTTTGGAAATGCGAACAACATCCACATTTTTTTTCTCCTCTCTTATTTTTTTAAGAATAGAGACTGATTAAACACATAAATAAAGAACCCTAGGTCGGCAGCAAAATCTTATTTATAACTCTATTGAATAAAATTGAAAGTAAGTAAAGTGAAAATGGTACGTCAAAAACTTAAACCCTCGGTGATGATGTAAAGATGGCATTTGTCTACAAAAATGATTTTTCATGGCGGGACCAAATTTTATTGTGTAATTTGATACGAGCTTCGATTTGATATATTATAGTAGTTGTTTCTATACCCGAATCAAAAGTTATCTCTTTTGAAATTTGTAACTCATATTTGTTTCATGTTTTTTATTATTTTGGAACATGAGAACTGCATCACCTTACTTTTTCTCTTCTTTTATAACTTGTTTAAGAAAACAGGCTATTTGAACACATAACTTATTAAAAATCCTAGGTCGGCACCCATATCTCCTTTATAGCTCTATTAAATAAAACCGGAAGTAAGCAAAATGGTAAAGGTGTGTCAAAAACATTAATTAGCGGATAAGTGATGTAAACGATGGTATATGGGTACACAAATGATGTAACTTAGGAAGAGAAATCAAATTTTGTAAGTTGATACGAGCTTTAATTTTATATATTATAATAGTCAGTTCGATACGTGAGTCCAAATTTGTCTCCGTTGAAAGTTGGCACTCATATTAACCAAATGTTTTGTTGTTTTTGGAAATGTGAACAACATCCACATTTTTTTTCTCCTCTCTTATTTTTTTAAGAATAGAGACTGATTAAACACATAAATAAAGAACCCTAGGTCGGCAGCAAAATCTTATTTATAACTCTATTGAATAAGACTGAAAGTAAGTAAAGTGAAAATGGTACGTCAAAAACTTAAACCCTCGGTGATGATGTAAAGATGGCATTTGTCTACAAAAATGATTTTTCATGGCGGGACCAAATTTTATTGTGTAATTTGATACGAGCTTCGATTTGATATATTATAGTAGTTGTTTCTATACCCGAATCAAAAGTTATCTCTTTTGAAATTTGTAACTCATATTTGTTTCATGTTTTTTATTATTTTGGAACATGAGAACTGCATCACCTTACTTTTTCTCTTCTTTTATAAATTTTTTAAGAAAACAGGCTATTTGAACACATAACTTATTAAAAATCCTAGGTCGGCACCCATATCTCCTTTATAGCTCTATTAAATAAAACCGAAAGTAAGCAAAATGGTAAAGGTGTGTCAAAAACATTAATTAGCGGATAATTGATGTAAACGATGGTATATGGGTACACAAATGATGTAACTTAGGAAGAGAAATCAAATTTTGTAAGTTGATACGAGCTTTAATTTTATATATTATAATAGTCAGTTCGATACGTGAGTCCAAATTTGTCTCCGTTGAAAGTTGGCACTCATATTAACCAAATGTTTTGTTGTTTTTGGAAATGTGAACAACATCCACATTTTTTTTCTCCTCTCTTATTTTTTTAAGAATAGAGACTGATTAAACACATAAATAAAGAACCCTAGGTCGGCAGCAAAATCTTATTTATAACTCTATTGAATAAAACTGAAAGTAAGTAAAGTGAAAATGGTACGTCAAAAACTTAAACCCTCGGTGATGATGTAAAGATGGCATTTGTCTACAAAAATGATTTTTCATGGCGGGACCAAATTTTATTGTGTAAGTTGATACGAGCTTCGATTTGATATATTATAGTAGTTGTTTCTATACCCGAATCAAAAGTTATCTCTTTTGAAATTTGTAACTCATATTTGTTTCATGTTTTTTATTATTTTGGAACATGAGAAATGCATCACCTTACTTTTTCTCTTCTTTTATAACTTGTTTAAGAAAACAGACTATTTGAACACATAACTTATTAAAAATCCTAGGTCGGCACCCATATCTCATTTATAGCTCTATTAAATAAAACCGGAAGTAAGCAAAATGGTAAAGGTGTGTCAAAAACATTAATTAGCGGGTGAGTGATGTAAACGATGGTATATGGGTACACAAATGATGTAACTTAGGAAGAGAAATCAAATTTTGTAAGTTGATACGAGCTTTAATTTTATATATTATAATAGTCAGTTCGATACGTGAGTCCAAATTTGTCTCCGTTGAAAGTTGGCACTCATATTAACCAAATGTTTTGTTGTTTTTGGAAATGTGAACAACATCCACATTTTTTTTCTCCTCTCTTATTTTTTTAAGAATAGAGACTGATTAAACACATAAATAAAGAACCCTAGGTTGGCAGCAAAATCTTATTTATAACTCTATTGAATAAAACTGAAAGTAAGTAAAGTGAAAATGGTACGTCAATAACTTAAACCCCCGGTGAAGATGTAAACGATGGAATTTGTGTACAAAAATGATTTTCCATGGCGGGATCAAGTTTAATTGTGTAAGTTGATACGAGCTTCGATTTGATATATTATAGTAGTCGTTTCAATACCCAAGTCAAAAGTTATCTCTTTTGAAATTTGTAACTCATATTTGTTTCATGTTTTTTATTATTTTGGAACATGAGAACTGCATCACCTTACTTTTTCTCTTCTTTTATAACTTGTTTAAGAAAACAGGCTATTTGAACACATAACTTATTAAAAATCCTAGGTCGGCACCCATATCTCCTTTATAGCTCTATTAAATAAAACCGGAAGTAAGCAAAATGGTAAAGGTGTGTCAAAAACATTAATTAGCGGATAAGTGATGTAAACGATGGTATATGGGTACACAAATGATGTAACTTAGGAAGAGAAATCAAATTTTGTAAGTTGATACGAGCTTTAATTTTATATATTATAATAGTCAGTTCGATACGTGAGTCCAAATTTGTCTCCGTTGAAAGTTGGCACTCATATTAACCAAATGTTTTGTTGTTTTTGGAAATGTGAACAACATCCACATTTTTTTCCCCTCTCTTATTTTTTTAAGAATAGAGACTGATTAAACACATAAATAAAGAACCCTAGGTCGGCAGCAAAATCTTATTTATAACTCTATTGAATAAGACTGAAAGTAAGTAAAGTGAAAATGGTACGTCAAAAACTTAAACCCTCGGTGATGATGTAAAGATGGCATTTGTCTACAAAAATGATTTTTCATGGCGGGACCAAATTTTATTGTGTAATTTGATACGAGCTTCGATTTGATATATTATAGTAGTTGTTTCTATACACGAATCAAAAGTTATCTCTTTTGAAATTTGTAACTCATATTTGTTTCATGTTTTTTATTATTTTGGAACATGAGAACTGCATCACCTTACTTTTTCTCTTCTTTTATAAATTTTTTAAGAAAACAGGCTATTTGAACACATAACTTATTAAAAATCCTAGGTCGGCACCCATATCTCCTTTATAGCTCTATTAAATAAAACCGAAAGTAAGCAAAATGGTAAAGGTGTGTCAAAAACATTAATTAGCGGATAAGTGATGTAAACGATGGTATATGGGTACACAAATGATGTAACTTAGGAAGAGAAATCAAATTTTGTAAGTTGATACGAGCTTTAATTTTATATATTATAATAGTCAGTTCGATACGTGAGTCCAAATTTGTCTCCGTTGAAAGTTGGCACTCATATTAACCAAATGTTTTGTTGTTTTTGGAAATGTGAACAACATCCACATTTTTTTTCTCCTCTCTTATTTTTTTAAGAATAGAGACTGATTAAACACATAAATAAAGAACCCTAGGTCGGCAGCAAAATCTTATTTATAACTCTATTGAATAAAACTGAAAGTAAGTAAAGTGAAAATGGTACGTCAAAAACTTAAACCCTCGGTGATGATGTAAAGATGGCATTTGTCTACAAAAATGATTTTTCATGGCGGGACCAAATTTTATTGTGTAAGTTGATACGAGCTTCGATTTGATATATTATAGTAGTTGTTTCTATACCCGAATCAAAAGTTATCTCTTTTGAAATTTGTAACTCATATTTGTTTCATGTTTTTTATTATTTTTGAATATGAGAACTGCATCACCTTACTTTTTCTCTTCTTTTATAACTTGTTTAAGAAAACAGACTATTTGAACACATAACTTATTAAAAATCCTAGGTCGGCACCCATATCTCCTTTATAGCTCTATTAAATAAAACCGGAAGTAAGCAAAATGGTAAAGGTGTGTCAAAAACATTAATTAGCGGGTAAGTGATGTAAACGATGGTATATGGGTACACAAATGATGTAACTTAGGAAGAGAAATCAAATTTTGTAAGTTGATACGAGCTTTAATTTTATATATTATAATAGTTAGTTCGATACGTGAGTCCAAATTTGTCTTCGTTGAAAGTTGGCACTCATATTAACCAAATGTTTTGTTGTTTTTGGAAATGTGAACAACATCCACATTTTTTTTCTCCTCTCTTATTTTTTTAAGAATAGAGACTGATTAAACACATAAATAAAGAACCCTAGGTCGGCAGCAAAATCTTATTTATAACTCTATTGAATAAAACTGAAAGTAAGTAAAGTGAAAATGGTACGTCAAAAACTTAAACCCTCAGTGATGATGTAAAGATGGCATTTGTCTACAAAAATGATTTTCCATGGCGGGATCAAGTTTAATTGTGTAAGTTGATACGAGCTTCGATTTGATATATTATAGTAGTCGTTTCAATACCCCAGTCAAAAGTTATCTCTTTTGAAATTTGTAACTCATATTTGTTTCATGTTTTTTATTATTTTGGAACATGAGAACTGCATCACCTTACTTTTTCTCTTCTTTTATAACTTGTTTAAGAAAACAGGCTATTTGAACACATAACTTATTAAAAATCCTAGGTCGGCACCCATATCTCCTTTATAGCTCTATTAAATAAAACCGGAAATAAGCAAAATGGTAAAGGTGTGTCAAAAACATTAATTAGCGGGTAAGTGATGTAAACGATGGTATATGGGTACACAAATGATGTAACTTAGGAAGAGAAATCAAATTTTGTAAGTTGATACGAGCTTTAATTTTATATATTATAATAGTCAGTTCGATACGTGAGTCCAAATTTGTCTCCGTTGAAAGTTGGCACTCATATTAACCAAATGTTTTGTTGTTTTTGGAAATGTGAACAACATCCACATTTTTTTTCTCCTCTCTTATTTTTTCAAGAATAGAGACTGATTAAACACATAAATAAAGAACCCTAGGTTGGCAGCAAAATCTTATTTATAACTCTATTGAATAAAACTGAAAGTAAGTAAAGTGAAAATGGTACGTCAAAAACTTAAACCCCCGGTGAAGATGTAAACGATGGAATTTGTGTACAAAAATGATTTTCCATGGCGGGATCAAGTTTAATTGTGTAAGTTGATACGAGCTTCGATTTGATATATTATAGTAGTCGTTTCAATACCCGAATCAAAAGTTATCTCTTTTGAAATTTGTAACTCATATTTGTTTCATGTTTTTTATTATTTTGGAACATGAGAACTGCATCACCTTACTTTTTCTCTTCTTTTATAACTTGTTTAAGAAAACAGACTATTTGAACACATAACTTATTAAAAATCCTAGGTCGGCACCCATATCTCCTTTATAGCTCTATTAAATAAAACCGGAAGTAAGCAAAATGGTAAAGGTGTGTCAAAAACATTAATTAGCGGGTGAGTGATGTAAACGATGGTATATGGGTACACAAATGATGTAACTTAGGAAGAGAAATCAAATTTTGTAAGTTGATACGAGCTTTAATTTTATATATTATAATAGTCAGTTCGATACGTGAGTCCAAATTTGTCTCCGTTGAAAGTTGGCACTCATATTAACCAAATGTTTTGTTGTTTTTGGAAATGTGAACAACATCCACATTTTTTTTCTCCTCTCTTATTTTTTTAAGAATAGAGACTGATTAAACACATAAATAAAGAACCCTAGGTTGGCAGCAAAATCTTATTTATAACTCTATTGAATAAAACTGAAAGTAAGTAAAGTGAAAATGGTACGTCAAAAACTTAAACCCCCGGTGAAGATGTAAACGATGGAATTTGTGTACAAAAATGATTTTCCATGGCGGGATCAAGTTTAATTGTGTAAGTTGATACGAGCTTCGATTTGATATATTATAGTAGTTGTTTCTATACCCGAATCAAAAGTTATCTCTTTTGAAATTTGTAACTCATATTTGTTTCATGTTTTTTATTATTTTGGAACATGAGAACTGCATCACCTTACTTTTTCTCTTCTTTTATAACTTGTTTAAGAAAACAGACTATTTGAACACATAACTTATTAAAAATCCTAGGTCGGCACCCATATCACCTTTATAGCTCTATTAAATAAAACCGGAAGTAAGCAAAATGGTAAAGGTGTGTCAAAAACATTAATTAGCGGGTGAGTGATGTAAACGATGGTATATGGGTACACAAATGATGTAACTTAGGAAGAGAAATCAAATTTTGTAAGTTGATACGAGCTTTAATTTTATATATTATAATAGTCAGTTCGATACGTGAGTCCAAATTTGTCTCCGTTGAAAGTTGGCACTCATATTAACCAAATGTTTTGTTGTTTTTGGAAATGTGAACAACATCCACATTTTTTTTCTCCTCTCTTATTTTTTTAAGAATAGAGACTGATTAAACACATAAATAAAGAACCCTAGGTCGGCAGCAAAATCTTATTTATAACTCTATTGAATAAAACTGAAAGTAAGTAAAGTGAAAATGGTACGTCAAAAACTTAAACCCTCAGTGATGATGTAAAGATGGCATTTGTCTACAAAAATGATTTTCCATGGCGGGATCAAGTTTAATTGTGTAAGTTGATACGAGCTTCGATTTGATATATTATAGTAGTCGTTTCAATACCCCAGTCAAAAGTTATCTATTTTGAAATTTGTAACTCATATTTGTTTCATGTTTTTTATTATTTTGGAACATGAGAACTGCATCACCTTACTTTTTCTCTTCTTTTATAACTTGTTTAAGAAAACAGGCTATTTGAACACATAACTTATTAAAAATCCTAGGTCGGCACCCATATCTCCTTTATAGCTCTATTAAATAAAACCGGAAATAAGCAAAATGGTAAAGGTGTGTCAAAAACATTAATTAGCGGGTAAGTGATGTAAACGATGGTATATGGGTACACAAATGATGTAACTTAGGAAGAGAAATCAAATTTTGTAAGTTGATACGAGCTTTAATTTTATATATTATAATAGTCAGTTCGATACGTGAGTCCAAATTTGTCTCCGTTGAAAGTTGGCACTCATATTAACCAAATGTTTTGTTGTTTTTGGAAATGTGAACAACATCCACATTTTTTTTCTCCTCTCTTATTTTTTTAAGAATAGAGACTGATTAAACACATAAATAAAGAACCCTAGGTTGGCAGCAAAATCTTATTTATAACTCTATTGAATAAAACTGAAAGTAAGTAAAGTGAAAATGGTACGTCAATAACTTAAACCCCCGGTGAAGATGTAAACGATGGAATTTGTGTACAAAAATGATTTTCCATGGCGGGATCAAGTTTAATTGTGTAAGTTGATACGAGCTTCGATTTGATATATTATAGTAGTCGTTTCAATACCCAAGTCAAAAGTTATCTCTTTTGAAATTTGTAACTCATATTTGTTTCATGTTTTTTATTATTTTGGAACATGAGAACTGCATCACCTTACTTTTTCTCTTCTTTTATAACTTGTTTAAGAAAACAGGCTATTTGAACACATAACTTATTAAAAATCCTAGGTCGGCACCCATATCTCCTTTATAGCTCTATTAAAAAAAAACCGGAAATAAGCAAAATGGTAAAGGTGTGTCAAAAACATTAATTAGCGGGTAAGTGATGTAAACGATGGTATATGGGTACACAAATGATGTAACTTAGGAAGAGAAATCAAATTTTGTAAGTTGATACGAGCTTTAATTTTATATATTATAATAGTCAGTTCGATACGTGAGTCCAAATTTGTCTCCGTTGAAAGTTGGCACTCATATTAACCAAATGTTTTGTTGTTTTTGGAAATGTGAACAACATCCACATTTTTTTTCTCCTCTCTTATTTTTTTAAGAATAGAGACTGATTAAACACATAAATAAAGAACCCTAGGTCGGCAGCAAAATCTTATTTATAACTCTATTGAATAAAACTGAAAGTAAGTAAAGTGAAAATGGTACGTCAAAAACTTAAACCCTCGGTGATGATGTAAAGATGACATTTGTCTACAAAAATGATTTTTCATGGCGGGACCAAATTTTATTGTGTAAGTTGATACGAGCTTCGATTTGATATATTATAGTAGTTGTTTCTATACCCGAATCAAAAGTTATCTCTTTTGAAATTTGTAACTCATATTTGTTTCATGTTTTTTATTATTTTGGAAAATGAGAACTGCATCACCTTACTTTTTCTCTTCTTTTATAACTTGTTTAAGAATATAGGCTATTTGAACACATAACTTATTAAAAATCCTAGGTCGGCACCCATATCTCCTTTATAGCTCTATTAAATAAAACCGGAAGTAAGCAAAATGGTAAAGGTGTGTCAAAAACATTAATTAGCGGGTAAGTGATGTAAACGATGGTATATAGGTACATAAATGATGTAACTTAGGAAGAGAAATCAAATTTTGTATGTTGATACGAGCTTTAATTTTATATATTATAATAGTCAGTTCGATACTTGAGTCCAAATTTGTCTCTGTTGAAAGTTGGCACTCATATTAACCAAATGTTTTGTTGTTTTTGGAAATGTGAACAACATCCACATTTTTTTTCTCCTCTCTTATTTTTTTAAGAATAGAGACTGATTAAACACATAAATAAAGAACCCTAGGTCGGCAGCAAAATCTTATTTATAACTCTATTGAATAAAACTGAAAGTAAGTAAAGTGAAAATGGTACGTCAAAAACTTAAACCCTCGGTGATGATGTAAAGATGGCATTTGTCTACAAAAATTATTTTTCATGGCGGGACCAAATTTTATTGTGTAAGTGGATATGAGCTTCGATTTGATATATTATAGTAGTTGTTTCTATACCCGAGTCAAAAGTTATCTATTTTGAAATTTGTAACTCATATTTGTTTCATGGTTTTTATTATTTTGGAACATTAGAACTGCATCTCCTTTCTTTTTCTCTTCTCTTATATATTGTTTAAGAATACAGATTATTTGAACACATAACTAAAGAATCCCAGGTCGGCACCAATATGTCCTTTATAGCTATATTGAATAAATATGAAATTAAGTAAAATGATAAAGGTTTGTCAAAAACTTTAATTATCCGGTAAGTGATGTAAACGATGAAATTTGGGTACACAAATGATTTTACTTAGTGAGACGAAATCATATTTTGCAAGTTGATACGAGCTTTGATTTTATATATTATAATAATTGTATTGATACTTGAGTTAAAAAAATTATCCGTTGAGCGTTGCAACTCATATTAACCAAATGTTTTGTTGTTTTTGAAATTATGAACAACATCCACATTTCTTTTTCTCTTCTCTTATATCTTGTTTAAGAATACAGGCTATTTGAACACATAACTAAAGAATTCTAGGTCGGCACCCATATCTCTTTTATAGCTCTATTGAATAAAACCAGAATTGAGTAAAATGATAAAGGTTTGTCAAAAACATTAAATACCCGGTAAGTGATGTAAAGGATGAAATTTGGTACACAAATGATTTTACTTAGTGAGACGAAATCATATTTTGTAAGTTGATACGAGCTTTGATTTTATATATTATAATAATCGTTTCGATACCTGAGTTAAAAGTTGTCTCCGTTGAACGTTGCAACTCATATTAACCAAATGTTTTGTTTTTTTTTTCAAAATGTGAACAACATCCACATTTTTTTCTCTTCTCTTATTTTTAAAAGAATTGAGACTGATTGAACACATAAATAAAGAACCCATGGTCAGCACCAAATTCTAATATATAGATCTCTCGAATAAATCCAGAAGTAAGTAAAATGAAAATGGTACGTCAAACACTTAAACACTCGGTGAAGATGTAAACGATGGAATTTGTGTACAAAATTGATTTTCAATGGTGGGATCAAATTTTATTGTGTAAGTTGATACGAGCTTCGATTTGATATATTATAGTAGTCGTTTCTATACCCGAGTCAAAAATTATCTCTTTTGAAATTTGTAACTCTTATTTGTTTCATGTTTTTTATTATTTTGGAACAAGAGAACTGCATCACCTTTCTTTTTCTCTTCTGTTATATCTTGTTTAAGAATACAGGCTATTTGAACACATAACTAAACAATCCTAGGTCGGCACCCATATCTCCTTTATAGTTTATTGAATAAAACCGGAAGTAAGTAAAATGATAAAGGTGTGTCAAAAACTTTATTTAGCCGGTAAGTGATGTAAACGATGAAATTCGGTACACAAATGATTTTACTTAGTGAGACGAAATCATATTTTGTAAGTTGATACGAGCTTTGATTTTATATATTATAATAATCGTTTCGATACCTGATTCAAAAGTTGTCTCCGTTGAACGTTGCAACTCATATTAACTAAATGTTTTGTTTTTATTTTCAAAATGTGAACAACATCCACATTTTTTTCTCTTCTCTTATTTTTAAAAGAATTGAGACTGATTGAACACATAAATAAAGAACCAATGGTCAGCACCAAATTCTAATATATAGATCTCTCGAATAAATCCAGAAGTAAGTAAAATGAAAATGGTACGTCAAACACTTAAACACTCAGTGAAGATGTAAACGATGGAATTTGTGTACAAAAATGATTTTCCCTAGCGGGATCAAATTTTATTGTGTAAGTTGATACGAGCTTCGATTTGATATATTATAGTAGTCGTTTCTATACCCGAGTCAAAAATTATCTCTTTTGAAATTTGTAATCTTATTTGTTTCATGTTTTTTTATTATTTTGGAACAAGAGAACTGCATCACCTTTCTTTTTCTCTTATGTTATATCTTGTTTAAGAATACAGGCTATTTGAACACATAACTAAACAATCCTAGGTCGGCACCCATATCTCCTTTATAGTTTATTGAATAAAACCGGAAGTAAGTAAAATGATAAAGGTGTGTCAAAAACTTTATTTAGCCGATAAGTGATGTAAACGATGAAATTCGGTACACAAATGATTTTACTTAGTGAGACGAAATCATATTTTGTAAGTTGATACGAGCTTTGATTTTATATATTATAATAATCGTTTCTATACCTAATTCAAAAGTTGTCTCCGTTGAACGTTGCAACTCATATTAACCAAATGTTTTGTTTTTTTTAAAATGTGAACAACAATCACATTTTTTTCACTTGTCTTATTTTTTGAAGAATAGAGACTGATTAAACACATAAATAAAGAACCATAGGTCGGCACCAAAATCTAATATATAACTCTATTGAATAAAACTGGAAGTATGTAAAGTGAAAATGGTACGTCAAAAACTTAAACCCTTGGTGATGATTTAAAGATGGCATTTGTCTACAAAAATGATTTTTCATGGCAGGACCAAATTTTATAGTGTAAGTTGATACGAGCTTCGATTTGATATATTATAGTAGTTGTTTCGATACCCGAGTCGAAAGTTATCTCTTCTGAAATTTGTAACTCATATTGGTTTCATGTTTTTTATTATTTTGGAACATGAGAACTGCATCACCTTTCTATTTCTCTTCTCTTATATCTTGTTTAAGAATACAGGCTATTTGAACACATAACTTATAAAGAATCCTAGGTCGGCACCCATATCTTCTTTATAGCTCTATTAAATAAAACCGGAAGTAAGTAAAATGGTAAAGGTGTGTCAAAAACATTTATTACCGGATAAGTGATGTAAACGATGGTATATGGGTACACAAATGATGTAACTTAGGAAGAGAAATCATATTTTGTTAGTTGATATGAGCTTTGATTTGATATATTATAATAGTCATTTCGATACCTCACTCAAAAGTTGTCTCTGTTGAAAGTTGCAACTCATGTTAAGAAAATGTTTTGTTGTTTTTGAAAATGTGAACAACATCGACATTTTTTCCTCTTCTCTTATTTTTTAAAGAATTGAGACTCATTGTACACATAAATAAAGAACCCTAGGTTGGCACCAAAATCTAATATATAGCTCTATTGAATAAAACCGGAAGTAAGTAAAGTCAAACTGGTTCGTCAAAAACAATAACTCTTGGTGATGATGTAAATGATGGGATTTGTGGACAAAAATGATTTTCCCTGGAAGGACCAAATTTTATTGTGTAAGTTTATATGACCTTCCATTTGATATATTATAGTAGTCGTTTTGATACACGAGTCAAAAGTTATCTCTTTTGAAATTTGTAACTCATATTTGTTTCATGTTTTTTGTTGTTTTGGAACATGAGAACTGCATCCCCCTTCTTTTTCTCTTCTGTTATATCTTGTTTAAGAATACAGGCTGTTTGAAGACATAACTTAAGAATCCTAGGTCGGCACCACCATCTCCTATATAGCTCTATTGAAAAAAACTGAAGTAAGTAAAATGATCAAGGTGTGTCAAAAACTTTAAATACCCGGTAAGTGATGTAAACGATGGAATTTGGGTACACAAATAATTTTACTTAGTGAGACGAAATCATATTTTGTAAGTTGATACGAGCTTTGATTTTATATATCATAATAGTCAGTTCGATACTTGAGTCCAAATTTGTCCCCGTTGAATGTTGGCACTCATATTAACCAAATATTTTGTTGTTTTTGGAAATGTGAACAACATCCACATTTTTTTATCCTCTCTTATTTTTTAAAGATTTGAGACTGATTGAACACAAAAATAAAGAACCCTAGGTCGGCAACAAAATCTAATTTATAGCTCTATTGAATAAAACTGGAAGTAAGTAAAGTCAAAATGGTACGTCAAAAACTTAAACCCTCGGTGATGATGTAAACGATGGAATTTGTGTACAAAAATGACTTTCCATGGCGGGACCAAATTGTATTGTGTAAGTTGATACGGGCTTCGATTTGATATACTATAGTAGTCGTTTCGATACACGAGTAAAAAGTTATCTCTTTTGAAATTTGTAACTCATATTTGTTTCATGTTTTTTGTTGTTTTGGAACATGAGAACTGCATCCCCCTACTTTTTCTCTTCTGTTATATCTTGTTTAAGAATACAGGCTGTTTGAACACATAACTTAAGAATCCTAGGTCGGCACCACCATCTCCTATATAGCTCTATTGAATAAAACTGAAGTAAGTAAAATGATCAAGGTGTGTCAAAAACTTTAAATACCGGTAAGTGATGTAAACGATGAAATTTGGTACACAAATGATTTTACTTAGTGAAACGAAATCATATTTTGTAAGTTGATACGAGCTTTGATTTTATATATTATAATAATCGTTTTGATACCTGTGTTAAAAGTTGTCTCCGTTGAACGTTGCAACTCATATTAACTAAATGTTTTGTTTTTTTTCAAAATGTGAACAACATCCACATTTTTTTCTCTTCTCTTATTTTTAAAAGAATTGAGACTGATTGAACACATAAATCAAGAACCCATGGTCAGCACCAAATTCTAATATATAGATCTCTCGAATAAATCCAGAAGTAAGTAAAATGAAAATGGTACATCAAACACTTAAACACTCGGTGAAGATGTAAACGATGGAATTTGTGTACAAAAATGAGTTTCCATGGCGGGACGAAATTTTATTGTGTAAGTTGATACGAGCTTCGATTTGATATATTATAGTAGTCGTTTCTATACCTGAGTCTAAATTTATCTCTTTTGAAATTTGTACCTCATATTTGTTTCATGTTTTTTGTTGTTTTGAAACATCAGAACTATATCCAATTTCTTTTTCTCTTCTCTTATATCTTGTTTAAGAATACCGGCTATTTGAACACATAACTAAAGAATCCTAGGTCGGCATCCATATCTTCTTTACAGCTTCATTGAATAAAACCGGAAGTAAGTAAAATGATAAAGGTGTGTCAAAAACTTTAATTACCCGGTAAGTGATGTAAACGATGAAATTTGGTACACAAATGATTTTATTTAGTTTGACGAAATCATATTTTGTAAGTTGTTACGAGCTTTGATTTTATATATTATAATAATCGTTTCGATACCTTAGCCAAAAGTTGTCTCCGTTTAACGTTGCAACTCATATTAACCAAATGTTTTGTTTTTTTTAAAATGTGAACAACAATCACATTTTTTTCACTTGTCTTATTTTTTGAAGAATAGAGACTGATTAAACACATAAATAAAGAACCATAGGTCGGCACCAAAATCTAATATATCACTCTATTGAATAAAACTGGAAGTATGTAAAGTGAAAATGGTACGTCAAAAACTTAAACCCTTGGTGATGATTTAAAGATGGCTTTTGTCTACAAAAATGATTTTTCATGGCGGGACAAAATTTTATTGTGTAAGTTGATACAAGCTTCGATTTGATATATTATAGTAGTTGTTTCGATACCCGAGTCAAAAGTTATCTCTTTTGAAATTTGTAACTCATATTTGTTTCATGTTTTTTATTATTTTGGAACATGAGAACTGCATCACCTTTCTATTTCTCTTCTCTTATTTCTTGTTTAAGAGTACAGGCTATTTGAACACATAACTTATAAAGAATCGTAGGTCGGCACCCATATCTTCTTTATAGCTCTATTAAATAAAACCGGAAGTAAATAAAATGGTGAAGGTGTGTCAAAAACATTAATTACCGGATAAGTGATGTTAATGATGGTATATGGGTACACAAATGATGTAACTTTGGAAGAGAAATCATATTTCGTTAGTTGATATGAGCTTTGATTTGATTTATTATAATAGTCATTTCGATACCTGACTTAAAAGTTGTCTCTCTTGAAAGTTGCAACTCATATTAAGAAAATGTTTTGTTGTTTTTGAAAATGTGAACAACATCCACATTTTTTCCTCTTCTCTTATTTTTTAAAGAATTGAGACTCATTGAACACATAAATAAAGAAGCCTAGGTCGGCACCAAAATCTAATTTATAGCTCTATTGAATAAAACCGGAAGTAAGTAAAGTCAAACTGGTTCGTCAAAAACAATAACTCTTGGTGATGATGTAAATGATGGGATTTGTGTACAAAAATGATTTTCCCTGGCGGGACCAAATTTTATTGTGTAAGTTTATTTGAGCTTCCATTTGATATATTATAGTAGTCGTTTCGATAAACGAGTCAAAAGTTATCTCTTTTGAAATTTGTAACTCATATTTGTTTCATGTTTTTTGTTGTTTTGGAACATGAGAACTGCATCCCCCTTCTTTTTCTCTTCTGTTATATCTTGTTTAAGAATACAGGCTGTTTGAACACATAACTTAATAATCCTAGGTCGGCATCACCATCTCCTATATAGCTCTATTGAATAAAACTGAAGTAAGTAAAATGATCAAGGTGTGTCAAAAACATTAATTACCCGGTAAGTGATGTAAACGATGGAATTTGGGTACACAAATGATTTTACTTAGTGAGACGAAATCATATTTTGTAAGTTGATACGAGCTTTTATTTTATATATTATAATAGTCAGTTCGATACTTGAGTCCAAATTTGTCCCCGTTGAATGTTGGCACTCATATTAACCAAATATTTTGTTGTTTTTGGAAATGTGAACAACATCCACATTTTTTTATCTTCTCTTATTTTTTAAAGAATTGAGACTGATTGAACATATAAATAAAGAACCCTAGGTCGTCAACAAAATCTAATTTATAGCTCTATTGAATAAAACTGGAAGTAAGTAAAGTGAAAATGGTACGTCAAAAACTTAAACCCTCGGTGATGATGAAAACGATGGAATTTGTGTACAAAAATGACTTTCCATGGCGGAACCAAATTTTATTGTGTAAGTTGATACGAGCTTCGATTTGATATATTATAGTAGTCGTTTCTATACCTGAGTCTAAATTTATATCTTTTGAAATTTGTACCTCATATTTGTTTCATGTTTTTTGTTGTTTTGGAACATCAGAACTACATCCCATTTCTTTTTCTCTTCTCTTATATCTTGTTTAAGAATAGAGGCTATTTGAACACAGAACTAAAGAATCCTAGGTCGGCATCCATATCTCCTTTATAGCTTCATTGAATAAAACCAGAAGTAAGTAAAATGATAAAGGTGTGTCAAAAACTTTAATTACCCGGTAAGTGATGTAAACGATGAAATTCGGTACACAAATGATTTTACTTAGTGAGACGAAATCATATTTTGTAAGTTGATACGAGCTTTGATTTTATATATTATAATAATCGTTTCGATACCTGAGTCAAAAGTTGTCTCCGTTGAACGTTGCAACTCATATTAACTAAATGTTTTGTTTTTTTTCAAAATGTGAACAACATCCACATTTTTTTCTCTTCTCTTATTTTTAAAAGAATTGAGACTGATTGAACACATAAATAAAGAACCCATGGTCAGCACCAAATTCTAATATATATATCTCTCGAATAAATCCAGAAGTAAGTAAAATGAAAATGGTACATCAAACACTTAAACACTCGGTGAAGATGTAAACGATGGAATTTGTGTACAAAAATGAGTTTCCATGGCGGGACGAAATTTTATTGTGTAAGTTGATACGAGCTTCGATTTGATATATTATAGTAGTCGTTTCTATACCTGAGTCTAAATTTATCTCTTTTGAAATTTGTACCTCATATTTGTTTCATGTTTTTTGTTGTTTTGGAACATCAGAACTATATCCAATTTCTTTTTCTCTTCTCTTATATCTTGTTTAAGAATACCGGCTATTTGAACACATAACTAAAGAATCCTAGGTCGGCATCCATATCTTCTTTACAGCTTCATTGAATAAAACCGGAAGTAAGTAAAATGATAAAGGTGTGTCAAAAACTTTAATTACCCGGTAAGTGATGTAAACGATGAAATTTGGTACACAAATGATTTTATTTAGTGAGACGAAATCATATTTTGTAAGTTGTTACGAGCTTTGATTTTATATATTATAATAATCGTTTCGATACCTTAGCCAAAAGTTGTCTCCGTTTAACGTTGCAACTCATATTAACCAAATGTTTTGTTTTTTTTAAAATGTGAACAACAATCACATTTTTTTCACTTGTCTTATTTTTTGAAGAATAGAGACTGATTAAACACATAAATAAAGAACCATAGGTCGGCACCAAAATCTAATATATCACTCTATTGAATAAAACTGGAAGTATGTAAAGTGAAAATGGTACGTCAAAAACTTAAACCCTTGGTGATGATTTAAAGATGGCTTTTGTCTACAAAAATGATTTTTCATGGCGGGACAAAATTTTATTGTGTAAGTTGATACAAGCTTCGATTTGATATATTATAGTAGTTGTTTCGATACCCGAGTCAAAAGTTATCTCTTTTGAAATTTGTAACTCATATTTGTTTCATGTTTTTTATTATTTTGGAACATGAGAACTGCATCACCTTTCTATTTCTCTTCTCTTATTTCTTGTTTAAGAGTACAGGCTATTTGAACACATAACTTATAAAGAATCGTAGGTCGGCACCCATATCTTCTTTATAGCTCTATTAAATAAAACCGGAAGTAAATAAAATGGTGAAGGTGTGTCAAAAACATTAATTACCGGATAAGTGATGTTAATGATGGTATATGGGTACACAAATGATGTAACTTTGGAAGAGAAATCATATTTCGTTAGTTGATATGAGCTTTGATTTGATTTATTATAATAGTCATTTCGATACCTGACTTAAAAGTTGTCTCTCTTGAAAGTTGCAACTCATATTAAGAAAATGTTTTGTTGTTTTTGAAAATGTGAACAACATCCACATTTTTTCCTCTTCTCTTATTTTTTAAAGAATTGAGACTCATTGAACACATAAATAAAGAAGCCTAGGTCGGCACCAAAATCTAATTTATAGCTCTATTGAATAAAACCGGAAGTAAGTAAAGTCAAACTGGTTCGTCAAAAACAATAACTCTTGGTGATGATGTAAATGATGGGATTTGTGTACAAAAATGATTTTCCCTGGCGGGACCAAATTTTATTGTGTAAGTTTATATGAGCTTCCATTTGATATATTATAGTAGTCGTTTCGATAAACGAGTCAAAAGTTATCTCTTTTGAAATTTGTAACTCATATTTGTTTCATGTTTTTTGTTGTTTTGGAACATGAGAACTGCATCCCCCTTCTTTTTCTCTTCTGTTATATCTTGTTTAAGAATACAGGCTGTTTGAACACATAACTTAATAATCCTAGGTCGGCACCACCATCTCCTATATAGCTCTATTGAATAAAACTGAAGTAAGTAAAATGATCAAGGTGTGTCAAAAACATTAATTACCCGGTAAGTGATGTAAACGATGGAATTTGGGTACACAAATGATTTTACTTAGTGAGACGAAATCATATTTTGTAAGTTGATACGAGCTTTTATTTTATATATTATAATAGTCAGTTCGATACTTGAGTCCAAATTTGTCCCCGTTGAATGTTGGCACTCATATTAACCAAATATTTTGTTGTTTTTGGAAATGTGAACAACATCCACATTTTTTTATCTTCTCTTATTTTTTAAAGAATTGAGACTGATTGAACATATAAATAAAGAACCCTAGGTCGTCAACAAAATCTAATTTATAGCTCTATTGAATAAAACTGGAAGTAAGTAAAGTGAAAATGGTACGTCAAAAACTTAAACCCTCGGTGATGATGAAAACGATGGAATTTGTGTACAAAAATGACTTTCCATGGCGGAACCAAATTTTATTGTGTAAGTTGATACGAGCTTCGATTTGATATATTATAGTAGTCGTTTCTATACCTGAGTCTAAATTTATATCTTTTGAAATTTGTACCTCATATTTGTTTCATGTTTTTTGTTGTTTTGGAACATCAGAACTACATCCCATTTCTTTTTCTCTTCTCTTATATCTTGTTTAAGAATAGAGGCTATTTGAACACATAACTAAAGAATCCTAGGTCGGCATCCATATCTCCTTTATAGCTTCATTGAATAAAACCAGAAGTAAGTAAAATGATAAAGGTGTGTCAAAAACTTTAATTACCCGGTAAGTGATGTAAACGATGAAATTCGGTACACAAATGATTTTACTTAGTGAGACGAAATCATATTTTGTAAGTTGATACGAGCTTTGATTTTATATATTATAATAATCGTTTCGATACCTGAGTCAAAAGTTGTCTCCGTTGAACGTTGCAACTCATATTAACTAAATGTTTTGTTTTTTTTCAAAATGTGAACAACATCCACATTTTTTTCTCTTCTCTTATTTTTAAAAGAATTGAGACTGATTGAACACATAAATAAAGAACCCATGGTCAGCACCAAATTCTAATATATATATCTCTCGAATAAATCCAGAAGTAAGTAAAATGAAAATGGTACATCAAACACTTAAACACTCGGTGAAGATGTAAACGATGGAATTTGTGTACAAAAATGAGTTTCCATGGCGGGACGAAATTTTATTGTGTAAGTTGATACGAGCTTCGATTTGATATATTATAGTAGTCGTTTCTATACCTGAGTCTAAATTTATCTCTTTTGAAATTTGTACCTCATATTTGTTTCATGTTTTTTGTTGTTTTGGAACATCAGAACTATATCCAATTTCTTTTTCTCTTCTCTTATATCTTGTTTAAGAATACCGGCTATTTGAACACATAACTAAAGAATGCTAGGTCGGCATCCATATCTTCTTTACAGCTTCATTGAATAAAACCGGAAGTAAGTAAAATGATAAAGGTGTGTCAAAAACTTTAATTACCCGGTAAGTGATGTAAACGATGAAATTTGGTACACAAATGATTTTATTTAGTTTGACGAAATCATATTTTGTAAGTTGTTACGAGCTTTGATTTTATATATTATAATAATCGTTTCGATACCTTAGCCAAAAGTTGTCTCCGTTTAACGTTGCAACTCATATTAACCAAATGTTTTGTTTTTTTTAAAATGTGAACAACAATCACATTTTTTTCACTTGTCTTATTTTTTGAAGAATAGAGACTGATTAAACACATAAATAAAGAACCATAGGTCGGCACCAAAATCTAATATATCACTCTATTGAATAAAACTGGAAGTATGTAAAGTGAAAATGGTACGTCAAAAACTTAAACCCTTGGTGATGATTTAAAGATGGCTTTTGTCTACAAAAATGATTTTTCATGGCGGGACAAAATTTTATTGTGTAAGTTGATACAAGCTTCGATTTGATATATTATAGTAGTTGTTTCGATACCCGAGTCAAAAGTTATCTCTTTTGAAATTTGTAACTCATATTTGTTTCATGTTTTTTATTATTTTGGAACATGAGAACTGCATCACCTTTCTATTTCTCTTCTCTTATTTCTTGTTTAAGAGTACAGGCTATTTGAACACATAACTTATAAAGAATCGTAGGTCGGCACCCATATCTTCTTTATAGCTCTATTAAATAAAACCGGAAGTAAATAAAATGGTGAAGGTGTGTCAAAAACATTAATTACCGGATAAGTGATGTTAATGATGGTATATGGGTACACAAATGATGTAACTTTGGAAGAGAAATCATATTTCGTTAGTTGATATGAGCTTTGATTTGATTTATTATAATAGTCATTTCGATACCTGACTTAAAAGTTGTCTCTCTTGAAAGTTGCAACTCATATTAAGAAAATGTTTTGTTGTTTTTGAAAATGTGAACAACATCCACATTTTTTCCTCTTCTCTTATTTTTTAAAGAATTGAGACTCATTGAACACATAAATAAAGAAGCCTAGGTCGGCACCAAAATCTAATTTATAGCTCTATTGAATAAAACCGGAAGTAAGTAAAGTCAAACTGGTTCGTCAAAAACAATAACTCTTGGTGATGATGTAAATGATGGGATTTGTGTACAAAAATGATTTTCCCTGGCGGGACCAAATTTTATTGTGTAAGTTTATATGAGCTTCCATTTGATATATTATAGTAGTCGTTTCGATAAACGAGTCAAAAGTTATCTCTTTTGAAATTTGTAACTCATATTTGTTTCATGTTTTTTGTTGTTTTGGAACATGAGAACTGCATCCCCCTTCTTTTTCTCTTCTGTTATATCTTGTTTAAGAATACAGGCTGTTTGAACACATAACTTAATAATCCTAGGTCGGCACCACCATCTCCTATATAGCTCTATTGAATAAAACTGAAGTAAGTAAAATGATCAAGGTGTGTCAAAAACATTAATTACCCGGTAAGTGATGTAAACGATGGAATTTGGGTACACAAATGATTTTACTTAGTGAGACGAAATCATATTTTGTAAGTTGATACGAGCTTTTATTTTATATATTATAATAGTCAGTTCGATACTTGAGTCCAAATTTGTCCCCGTTGAATGTTGGCACTCATATTAACCAAATATTTTGTTGTTTTTGGAAATGTGAACAACATCCACATTTTTTTATCTTCTCTTATTTTTTAAAGAATTGAGACTGATTGAACATATAAATAAAGAACCCTAGGTCGTCAACAAAATCTAATTTATAGCTCTATTGAATAAAACTGGAAGTAAGTAAAGTGAAAATGGTACGTCAAAAACTTAAACCCTCGGTGATGATGAAAACGATGGAATTTGTGTACAAAAATGACTTTCCATGGCGGAACCAAATTTTATTGTGTAAGTTGATACGAGCTTCGATTTGATATATTATAGTAGTCGTTTCTATACCTGAGTCTAAATTTATATCTTTTGAAATTTGTACCTCATATTTGTTTCATGTTTTTTGTTGTTTTGGAACATCAGAACTACATCCCATTTCTTTTTCTCTTCTCTTATATCTTGTTTAAGAATAGAGGCTATTTGAACACATAACTAAAGAATCCTAGGTCGGCATCCATATCTCCTTTATAGCTTCATTGAATAAAACCGGAAGTAAGTAAAATGATAAAGGTGTGTCAAAAACTTTAATTACCCGGTAAGTGATGTAAACGATGAAATTCGGTACACAAATGATTTTACTTAGTGAGACGAAATCATATTTTGTAAGTTGATATGAGCTTTGATTTTATATATTATAATAATCGTTTCGATACCTGAGTCAAAAGTTGTCTCCGTTGAACGTTGCAACTCATATTAACCAAATGTTTTGTTTTTTTCAAAATGTGAACAACATCCACATTTTTTTCACTTCTCTTATTTTTTGAAGAATAGGGACTGATTAAACACATAAATAAAGAACCCTAGGTCGGCAGCAACATCTAATATATAACTCTATTGAATAAAACTGGAAGTAAGTAAAGTGAAAATGGTACGTCAAAAACTTAAACCCTTGGTGATGATGTAAAGATGGCATTTGTCCACAAAAATGATTTTTCATGGCGGGACCAAATTTTATTGTGTAAGTTGATACAAGCTTCGATTTGATATATTATAGTAGTTGTTTCGATACCCGAGTCAAAAGTTATCTCTTTTGAAATTTGTAACTCATATTTGTTTCATGTTTTTTATTATTTTGGAACATGAGAACCGCATCACCTTTCTATTTCTCTTCTCTTATATCTTGTTTAAGAATACAGGCTATTTGAACACATAACTTATAAAGAATCGTAGGTCGGCACCCATATCTTCTTTATAGCTCTATTAAATAAAACCGGAAGTAAGTAAAATGGTAAAGGTGTGTCAAAAACATTAATTACCGGATAAGTGATGTAAATGATGGTATATGGTTACACAAATGATGTAACTTAGGAAGAGAAATCATATTTAGTTACTTGATATGAGCTTTGATTTGATATATTATGATAGTCATTTCGATACCTGACTCAAAAGTTGTCTCTCTTGAAAGTTGCAACTCATATTAAGAAAATGTTTTGTTGTTTTTGAAAATGTGAACAACATCCACATTTTTTCCTCTTCTCTTATTTTTTAAAGAATTAAGACTCATTGAACACATAACTTAAGAATCCTAGGTTGGCACCACCATCTCCTATATAGCTCTATTGAATAAAACTGAAGTAAGTAAAATGATCAAGGTGTGTCAAAAACATTAATTACCCGATAAGTGATGTAAACGATGGAATTTGGGTACACAAATGATTTTACTTAGTGAGACAAAATCATATTTTGTAAGTTGATACGAGCTTTGATTTTATATATTATAATAGTCAAATCGATACTTGAGTCCAAATTTGTCCCCGTTGAATGTTGGCACTCATATTAACCAAATTTTTTGTTGTTTTTGAAAATGTGAACAACATCCACATTTTTTCCTCTTCTCTTATTTTTTAAAGAATTGAGACGCATTGAACACATAAATAAACAACCCTAGGTCGGCACCAAAATCTTATTTATAGCTCTTTTGAATAAAACCGGAAGTAAGTAAAGTCAAACTGGTTCGTCAAAAACAATAACTCTTGGTGATGATGTAAATGATGGGATTTGTGTACAAAAATGATTTTCCCTATCGGGACCAAATTTTCTTGTGTAAGTTGATATGAGCTTCCATTTGATATATTATAGTAGTCGTTTCGATACACGAGTCAAAAGTTATCTCTTTTGAAATTTGTAACTCATATTTGTTTCATGTTTTTTGTTGTTTTGGAACATGAGAACTGCATCCCCCTTCTTTCTCTCTTCTGTTATATCTTGTTTAAGAATACAGGCTGTTTGAACACATAACTAAAGAATCCTAGGTCGGCACCACTATCTCCTATATAGCTTTATTGAATAAAACTGGAAGTAAGTAAAATGATCAAGGTGTGTCAAAAACATTAATTACCCGATAAGTGATGTAAACGATGGAATTTGGTAACACAAATGATTTTTCTTAGTGAGACGAAGTTATATTTTCTAAGTTGATACGAGCTTTGATTTTAAATATTTTAATAGTCAGTTCGATACTTGAGTCCAAATTTGTCCCCGTTGAAAGTTGGCACTCATATTAACCAAATATTTTGTTGTTTTTGGAAATGTGAAGAACATCCACATTTTTTTATCTTCTCTTATTTTTTAAAGAATTGAGACTGATTGAACACATAAATAAAGAACCCTAGGTCGGCAACAAAATCTAATTTATAACTCTATTGAATAAAACTGGAAGTAAGTAAAGTGAAAATGGTACGTCAAAAACTTAAACCCTCGGTGATGATGAAAACGATGGAATTTGTGTACAAAAATGACTTTCCATGGCGGGACCAAATTGTATTGTGTAAGTTGATATGGGCTTCGATTTGATATACTATAGTAGTCGTTTCTATACCCGAGTCAAAATTTATCTCTTTTGAAATTTGTACCTCATATTTGTTTCATGTTTTTTGTTGTTTTGGAAAAACAAAACTACATCCCATGTGTTTTTCTCTTCTCTTATATCTTGTTTAAGAATACAGGCTATTTGAACACATAACTAAAGAATTCTAGGTCAGCACCCATATATCTTTTATAGCTCTATTGAATAAAACCAGAATTAAGTAAAATGATAAAAGTGTCAAAAACTTTAAATACCCGGTAAGTGATGTAAACGATGAAATTCGGTACACAAATGATTTTACTTAGTGAGACGAAATCATATTTTGTAAGTTGATACGAGCTTTGATTTTATATATTATAATAATCGTTTCGATACCTGAGTTAAAAGTTGTCTCCTTTGAACGTTGCAACTCATATTAACAAAATGTTTTGTTTTTTTTTTCAAAATATGAACAACATCCACATTTTTTTCTCTTCTCTTATTTTTAAAAGAATTGAGACTGATTGAACACATAAATAAAGAACCCATGGTCAGCACCAAATTCTAATATATAGATCTCTCGAATAAATCCAGAATTAAGTAAAATGAAAATGGTACATCAAACACTTAAACACTCGGTGAAGATGTAAACGATGGAATTTGTGTACGAAAATGATTTTACCTGGCGGGATCAAATTTTATTGTGTAAGTTGATACGAGCTTCGATTTGATATATTATAGTAGTCGTTTCTATACCCGAGCCAAAAATTATCTCTTTTGAAATTTGTAACTCTTATTTGTTTCATGTTTTTTTATTATTTTGGAACAAGAGAACTGCATCACCTTTCTTTTTCTCTTCTGTTATATCTTGTTTAAGAATACAGACTATTTGAACACATAACTAAACAATCCTAGGTCGGCACCCATATCTCCTTTATAGTTTATTGAATAAAACCGGAAGTAAGTAAATTGATAAAGGTGTGTCAAAAACTTTAAATACCCGGTAAGTGATGTAAACGATGAAATTCGGTACACAAATGATTTTACTTAGTGAGACGAAATCATATTTTGTAAGTTAATACGAGCTTTTATTTTATATATTATAATAATCGTTTCGATACCTGAGTCAAAAGTTGTCTCCGTTGAACGTTGCAACTCATATTCACCAAATGTTTTGTTTTTTTTTTCAAAATATGAACAACATCCACATTTTTTTCTCTTCTATTTTTTTTTTAAAAGAATAGAGACTGATTGAACACATAAATAAAGGACCCTAGGTCAGCACCAAATTCTAATTTATAACTCTATTGAATAAAACTGGAAGTAAGTAAAGTGAAAATGGTACGTCAAAAACTTAAACCCTCGGTGATGATGAAAACGATGGAATTTGTGTACAAAAATGACTTTCCATGGCGGGACCAAATTGTATTGTGTAAGTTGATAGGGGCTTCGATTTGATATACTATAGTAGTCGTTTCTATACCCGAGTCAAAATTTATCTCTTTTGAAATTTGTACCTCATATTTGTTTCATGTTTTTTGTTGTTTTGGAAAAACAAAACTACATCCCATGTGTTTTTCTCTTCTCTTATATCTTGTTTAAGAATACAGGCTATTTGAACACATAACTAAAGAATTCTAGGTCAGCACCCATATATCTTTTATAGCTCTATTGAATAAAACCAGAATTAAGTAAAATGATAAAAGTGTCAAAAACTTTAAATACCCGGTAAGTGATGTAAACGATGAAATTCGGTACACAAATGATTTTACTTAGTGAGACGAAATCATATTTTGTAAGTTGATACGAGCTTTGATTTTATATATTATAATAATCGTTTCGATACCTGAGTTAAAAGTTGTCTCCTTTGAACGTTGCAACTCATATTAACAAAATGTTTTGTTTTTTTTTTCAAAATATGAACAACATCCACATTTTTTTCTCTTCTCTTATTTTTAAAAGAATTGAGACTGATTGAACACATAAATAAAGAACCCATGGTCAGCACCAAATTCTAATATATAGATCTCTCGAATAAATCCAGAATTAAGTAAAATGAAAATGGTACATCAAACACTTAAACACTCGGTGAAGATGTAAACGATGGAATTTGTGTACGAAAATGATTTTACCTGGCGGGATCAAATTTTATTGTGTAAGTTGATACGAGCTTCGATTTGATATATTATAGTAGTCGTTTCTATACCCGAGCCAAAAATTATCTCTTTTGAAATTTGTAACTCTTATTTGTTTCATGTTTTTTTATTATTTTGGAACAAGAGAACTGCATCACCTTTCTTTTTCTCTTCTGTTATATCTTGTTTAAGAATACAGACTATTTGAACACATAACTAAACAATCCTAGGTCGGCACCCATATCTCCTTTATAGTTTATTGAATAAAACCGGAAGTAAGTAAATTGATAAAGGTGTGTCAAAAACTTTAAATACCCGGTAAGTGATGTAAACGATGAAATTCGGTACACAAATGATTTTACTTAGTGAGACGAAATCATATTTTGTAAGTTCATACGAGCTTTTATTTTATATATTATAATAATCGTTTCGATACCTGAGTCAAAAGTTGTCTCGGTTGAACGTTGCAACTCATATTCACCAAATGTTTTGTTTTTTTTTCAAAATATGAACAACATCCACATTTTTTTCTCTTCTATTTTTTTTTTAAAAGAATAGAGACTGATTGAACACATAAATAAAGGACCCTAGGTCAGCACCAAATTCTAATTTATAACTCTATCGAATAAAACTGGAAGTAAGTAAAATGAAAATGGTACGTCAAACACTTAAACCCTCGGTGATGATGCAAACGATGGAATTTGTGTACAAAAATGACTTTCCATGGCGGGACGAAATTTTATTGTGTAAGTTGATACGAGCTTCGATTTGATATATTATAGTAGTCGTTTCTATACCTGAGTCAAAATTTATCTCTTTTGAAATTTGTACCTCATATTTGTTCATGTTTTTTGTTGTTTTGGAACATCAGAACTACATCCCATGTGTTTTTCTCTTCTCTTATATCTTGTTTAAGAATACAGGCTATTTGAACACATAACTAAAGAATTCTAGGTCAGCATCCATATCTCCTTTATAGCTTCATTGAATAAAACCAGAATTAAGTAAAATGATAAAGGTGTGTCAAAAACTTTAATTACCCAGTAAGTGATGTAAACGATGAAATTCGGTACACAAATGATTTTATTTAGTGAGACGAAATCATATTTTGTAAGTTGTTACGAGCTTTGATTTTATATATTATAATAATCGTTTCGATACCTGATTCAAAAGTTGTCTCCGTTGAACTTTGCAACTCATATTAACCAAATGTTTTGTTTTTTTTTAAATGTGAACAACATTCACATTTTTTTCACTTGTCTTATTTTTTGAAGAATAGAGACTGATTAAACACATAAATAAAGAACCCTAGGTCGGCACCAAAATCTAATATATAACTCTATTGAATAAAACTGGAAGTATGTAAAGTGAAAATGGTACGTCAAAAACTTAAACCCTTGGTGATGATGTAAAGATGGCATTTGTCTACAAAAATGATTTTTCATGGCGGGACCAAATTTTATTGTGTAAGTTTATACGAGCTTCGATTTGATATATTATAGTAGTTGTTTCGATACCCGAGTCGAAAGTTATCTCTTTTGAAATTTGTAACTCATATTTGTTTCATGTTTTTTATTATTTTGGAACATGAGAACTGCATCACCTTTCTATTTCTCTTCTCTTATATCTTGTTTAAGAATACAGGCTATTTGAACACATAACTTATAAAGAATCCTAGGTCGGCACCCATATCTTCTTTATAGCTCTATTAAATAAAACCGGAAGTAAGTAAAATGGTAAAGGTGTGTCAAAAACATTAATTACCGGATAAGTGATGTAAAGGATGGTATATGGGTACACAAATCATGTAACTTAGGAAGAGCAATCATATCTTGTTAGTTGATATGAGCTTTGATTTGATATATTATAATAGTCATTTCGATACCTGACTCTAAAGTTGTCTCTGTAGAAAGTTGCAACTCATATTAAGAAAACGTTTTGTTGTTTTTGAAAATGTGAACAACGTCCACATTTTTTCCTCTTCTCTTATTTTTTAAAGAATTGAGACTCATTGAACACATAAATAAAGAACCCTAGATCGGCACCAAAATCTAATTTATAGCTCTATTGAATAAAATCAGAAGTAAGTAAAGTCAAACTGGTTCGTCAAAAACAATAACTCTTGGTGATGATGTAAATGATGGGATTTGTGTACAAAAATGATTTTCTCTTGTGGGACCAAATTTTATTGTGTAAGTTGATATGAGCTTTCATTTGATATATTATAGTAGTCGTTTCGATACACGAGTCAAAAGTTATCTCTTTTGAAATTTGTAACTCATATTTGTTTCATGTTTTTTGTTGTTTTGGAACATGAGAACTGCATCCCCCTTCTTTTTCTCTTCTGTTATATCTTGTTTAAGAATACATGCTGTTTGAACACATGACTTAAGAATCCTAGGTCGGCACCACCATCTCCTATATAGCTCTATTGAATAAAACTGAAGTAAATAAAATGATCAGGTGTGTCAAAAACATTAATTACCCGGTAAGTGATGTAAACGACGGAATTTGGATACACAAATGATTTTACTTAGTGAGACGAAATCATATTTTGTAAGTTGATACGAGCTTTGATTTTATATATTATAATAGTCAGTTCGATACTTGAGTCCAAATTTGTCCCCGTTGAATGTTGGCACTCATATTAACCAAATATTTTGTTGTTTTTGGAAATGTGAACAACATCCACATTTTTTTATCTTCTCTTATTTTTTAAAGAATTGAGATTGATTGAACACATAAATAAAGAACCCTAGGTTGTCAACAAAATCTAATTTATAGCTCTATTGAATAAAACTGGAAGTAAGTAAAGTGAAAATGGTACGTCAAAAACTTAAACCCTCGGTGATGATATAAACGATGGAATTTGTGTACAAAAATGACTTTCCATGGCGGGACCAAATTGTATTGTATAAGTTGATACGGGCTTCGATTTGATATATTATAGTAGTCGTTTCTATACCTGAGTCAAAATTTATATCTTTTGAAATTTGTACCTCATATTTGTTTCATGTTTTTTGTTGTTTTGGAACAACAGAACTACATCCCATTTCTTTTTCTCTTCTCTTATATCTTGATTAAGAATACAGGCTATTTGAACACATAACTAAAGAATTCTAGGTCGGCACCCATATCTCTTTTATAGCTCTATTGAATAAAACCAGAATTAAGTAAAATGATAAAGGTGTGTCAAAAACTTTAAATAGCCGGTAAGTGATGTAAACGATGAAATTCGGTACACAAATGATTTTACTTAGTGAGACGAAATCATATTTTGTAAGTTGATACGAGCTTTGATTTTAAATATTATAATAATCGTTTCGATACCTGAGTTAAAAGTTGTCTCCGTTGAACGTTGAAACTCATATTAACCAAATGTTTTCTTTTTTTTTCAAAATGTGAACAACATCCACATTTTTTTCTCTTCTCTTATTTTTAAAAGAATTGAGACTGATTGAACACATAAATAAAGAACCCATGGTCAGCACCAAATTCTAATATATAGATCTCTCGAATAAATCCAGAAGTAAGTAAAATGAAAATGGTACATCAAACACTTAAACACTCGGTGAAGATGTAAACGATGGAATTTCTGTACAAAAATGATTTTCCCTGGCGGGATCAAATTTTATTGTCTAAGTTGATATGAGCTTCGATTTGATATATTATAGTAGTCGTTTCTATACCCGAGTCAAAAATTATCTCTTTTGAAAATTGTAACTCTTATTTGTTTCATGTTTTTTTTTTATTTTGGAATAAGAGAACTGCATCACCTTTCTTTTTCTCTTCTGTTATATCTTGTTTAAGAATACAGGCTATTTAAACACATTACTAAAAAATCCTAGTTCGGCACCCATATCTCCTTTATAGTTTATTGAATAAAACCGGAAGTAAGTAAAATGATAAAGGCGTGTCAAAAACTTTAATTAGCCGGTAAGTGATGTAAACGATGAAATTCGGTACACAAATGATTTTACTTAGTGAGACGAAATCATATTTTGTAAGTTGATACGAGCTTTGATTTTATATATTATAATAATCTTTTCGATACCTGATTCAAAAGTTGTCTCCGTTGAACTTTGCAACTCATATTAACCAAATGTTTTGTTTTTTTTTAAATGTGAACAACATTCACATTTTTTTCACTTGTCTTATTTTTTGAAGAATAGAGACTGATTAAACACATAAATAAAGAACCCTAGGTCGGCACCAAAATCTAATATATAACTCTATTGAATAAAACTGGAAGTATGTAAAGTGAAAATGGTACGTCAAAAACTTAAACCCTTGGTGATGATGTAAAGATGGCATTTGTCTACAAAAATGATTTTTCATGGCGGGACCAAATTTTATTGTGTAAGTTTATACGAGCTTCGATTTGATATATTATAGTAGTTGTTTCGATACCCGAGTCGAAAGTTATCTCTTTTGAAATTTGTAACTCATATTTGTTTCATGTTTTTTATTATTTTGGAACATGAGAACTGCCTCACCTTTCTATTTCTCTTCTCTTATATCTTGTTTAAGAATACAGGCTATTTGAACACATAACTTATAAAGAATCCTAGGTCGGCACCCATATCTTCTTTATAGCTCTATTAAATAAAACCGGAAGTAAGTAAAATGGTAAAGGTGTGTCAAAAACATTAATTACCGGATAAGTGATGTAAACGATGGTATATGGGTACACAAATCATGTAACTTAGGAAGAGCAATCATATCTTGTTAGTTGATATGAGCTTTGATTTGATATATTATAATAGTCATTTCGATACCTGACTCAAAAGTTGTCTCTGTTGAAAGTTGCAACACATATTAAGAAAATGTTTTGTTGTTTTTGAAAATGTGAACAACGTCCACATTTTTTCCTCTTCTCTTATTTTTTAAAGAATTGAGACTCATTGAACACATAAATAAAGAACCCTAGATCGGCACCAAAATCTAATTTATAGCTCTATTGAATAAAACTGGAAGTAAGTAAAGTCAAACTGGTTCGTCAAAAACAATAACTCTTGGTGATGATGTAAATGATGGGATTTGTGTACAAAAATTATTTTCTCTCGCGGGACCAAATTTTATTGTGTAAGTTGATATGAGCTTCCATTTGATATATTATAGTAGTCGTTTCGATACACGAGTCAAAATTTATCTCTTTTGAAATTTGTAACTCATATTTGTTTCATGTTTTTTGTTGTTTTGGAACATGAGAACTGCATCCCCCTTCTTTTTCTCTTCTATTATATCTTGTTTAAGAATACAGGCTGTTTGAACACATGACTTAAGAATCCTAGGTCGGCACCACCATCTTCTATATAGCTCTATTGAATAAAACTGAAGTAAGTAAAATGATCAAGGTGTGTCAAAAACATTAATTACCCGGTAAGTGATGTAAACGATGGAATTTGGGTACACAAAGGATTTTACTTAGTGAGACGAAATCATATTTTGTAAGTTGATACGAGCTTTTATTTTATATATTATAATAGTTAGTTCGATACTTGAGTCCAAATTTGTCCCCGTTGAATGTTGGCACTCATATTTACCAAATATTTTGTTGTTTTTGGAAATGTGAACAACATCCACATTTTTTTATCTTCTCTTATTTTTTAAAGAATTGAGACTGATTGAACACATAAATAAAGAACCCTAGGTCGTCAACAAAATCTAATTTATAGCTCTATTGAATAAAACTGGAAGTAAGTAAAGTGAAAATGGTACGTCAAAAACTTAAACCCTCGGTGATGATGAAAACGATGGAATTTGTGTACAAAAATGACTTTCGATTTGATATATTATAGTAGTCGTTTCTATACCTGAGTCTAAATTTATCTCTTTTGAAATTTGTACCTCATATTTGTTTCATGTTTTTTGTTGTTTTGGAACATCAGAACTACATCCCATTTCTTTTTCTCTTCTCTTATATCTTGTTTAAGAATAGAGCCTATTTGAACACATAACTAAAGAATCCTAGGTCGGCACCCATATCTCTTTTATAGCTCTATTGAATAAAACCGGAAGTAAGTAAAATGATAAAGGTGTGTCAAAAACTTTAAATACCCAGTAAGTGATGTAAACGATGAAATTCGGTACACAAATGATTTTACTTAGAGAGACGAAATCATATTTTGTAAGTTGATACGAGCTTTTATTTTATATATTATAATAATCGTTTCGATACCTGAGTCAAAAGTTGTCTCCGTTGAACGTTGCAACTCATATTTACCAAATATTTTGTTTTTTTTTCAAAATATGAACAACGTCCACATTTTTTTCTCTTCTCTTTTTTATAAAAGAATTGAGACTGATTGAACACATAAATAAAGGACCCTAGGTCAGCACCAAATTCTAATTTATAGATCTATCGAATAAAACCAGAAGTAAGTAAAATGAAAATTGTACGTCAAACACTTAAACACTAGGTTAAGATGTAAACGATGGAATTTGTGTACAAAAATGATTTTCCGTGGCAGGATCAAATTTTATTGTGTAAGTTGATACGAGCCTCGATTTGATATGTTATAGTTGTCGTTTCTATACCCGAGTCAAAAGTTATCTCTTTTGAAATTTGTAACTCTTATTTGTTTCATGTTTTTTATTATTTTGGAATAAGAGAACTGCATCACCTTTCTTTTTCTCTTCTGTTATATCTTGTTTAAGAATACAGGCTATTTGAACACATAACTAAAAAATCCTAGTTCGGCGAATAAAACCGGAAGTAAAAAAATGATAAAGGTGTGTCAAAAACTTTAATTACCCGGTAAGTGATGTAAACGATGAAATTCGGTACACAAATGATTTTACTTAGTGAGACGAAATCATATTTTGTAAGTTGATACGAGCTTTGATTTTATATATTATAATAATCGTTTCGATACCTGAGTCAAAAGTTGTCTCCGTTGAACGTTGCAACTCATATTAACCAAATATTTTGTTCTTTTTGAAAATGTGAACAACATCCACATTTCTTCCTCTTCTCTTATTTTTTAAAGAATTGAGACTCATTGAACACATAAATAAAGAACCCTAGGTCGGCACCAAAATCTAATTTATAGCTCTATTGAATAAAACCGGAAGTAAGTAAAGTCAAACTGGTTCGTCAAAAAAAATAACTCTTGGTGATGATGTAAATGATGGGATTTGTGTACAAAAATGATTTTCTCTGGTGGGACCAAATTTTATTGTGTAAGTTGATATGAGCTTCGATTTGATATACTATAGTAGTCGTTTCGATACACGAGTCAAAAGTTATCTCTTTTGAAATTTGTAACTCATATTTGTTTCATGTTTTTTGTTGTTTTGGAACATGAGAACTGCATCCCCCTTCTTTTTCTCTTCTGTTATATCTTGTTTAAGAATACAGGCTGTTTGAACACATAACTTAAGAATCCTAGGTCAGCACCACCATCTCATATATAGCTCTATTGAATAAAACTGAAGTAAGTAAAATGATCAAGGTGTGTCAAAAACATTAATTACCCGGTAAGTGATGTAAACGATGGAATTTGGGTACACAAATGATTTTACTTAGTGAGACGAAATCATATTTTGTAAGTTTATACGAGCTTTGATTTTATATATTATAATAGTCATTTCGATACCTGACTCAAAAGTTGTCTCTGTTGAAAGTTGCAACTCATATTAAGAAAATATTTTGTTGTTTTTGAAAATGTGAACAACATCCACATTTTCTCCTCTTCTCTTATTTTTTAAAGAATTGAGACTCATTGAACACATAAATAAACAACCCTAGGTCGGCACCAAAATCTTATTTATAGCTCTATTGAATAAAACCGGAAGTAAGTAAAGTCAAACTGGTTCGTCAAAAACAATAACTCTTGGTGATGATGGAAATGATGGGATTTGTGTACAAAAATCATTTTCCCAGGCGGGACCAAATTTTCTTGTGTAAGTTGATATGAGCTTCCATTTGATATATTATAGTATTCGTTTCGATACACGAGTCAAAAGTTATCTCTTTTGAAATTTGTAACTCATATTTGTTTCATGTTTTTTGTTGTTTTGGAACATGAGAACACAATCCCCCTTCTTTCTCTCTACTGTTATACCTTGTTTAAGAATACAGGCTCTTTGAACACATAACTAAAGAATCCTAGGTCGGCACCACTATCTTCTATATAGCTCTATTGAATAAAACTGGAGGTAAGTAAAATGATCAAGGTGTGTCAAAAACATTAATTACCCGGTAAGTGATGTAAACTATGGAATTTGGTAACACAAATGATTTTACTTGGTGAGACGAAATTATATTTTCTAAGTTGATACGAGCTTTGATTTTAAATATTATAATAGTCAGTTCGATACTTGAGTCCAAATTTGTCCCCGTTGAAAGTTGGCACTCATATTAACCAAATATTTTGTTGTTTTTGGAAATGTGAACAACATCCACATTTTTTTCTCTTCTCTTATTTTTTAAAGAATTGAGACAGATTGAACATATAAATAAAGAACCCTAGGTCGGCAACAAAATCTAATTTATAACTCTATTGAATAAAACTGGAAGTAAGTAAAGTGAAAATGGTACGTCAAAAACTTAAACCCTCGGTGATGATGAAAACGATGGAATTTGTGTACAAAAATGACTTTCCATGGCGGGACCAAATTGTATTGTGTAAGTTGAGACAGGCTTCGATTTGATATACTATAGTAGTCGTTTCTATACCTGACTCAAAATTTATCTCTTTTGAAATTTGTACCTCATATTTGTTTCATGTTTTTTGTTGTTTTGGAACAACAGAACTACATCCCATTTATTTTTCTCTTCTCTTATATCTTGTTTAAGAATACAGGCTATTTGAACACATAACTAAATAATTCTAGGTCGGCACCCATATCTCTTTTATAGCTCTATTTAATAAAACCAGAATTAAGTAAAATGATAAAAGTGTGTCAAAAACATTAAATACTCGGTAAGTGATGTAAACGATGAAATTCGGTACACAAATGATTTTACTTAGTGAGACGAAATCATATTTTGTAAGTTGATACGAGCTTTGATTTTATATATTATAATAATCGTTTCGATACCTGAGTTAAAAGTTGTCTCCTTTGAACGTTGCAACTCATATTAACCAAATGTTTTGTTTTTTTTTTCAAAATGTGAACAACATCCACATTTTTTTCTCTTCTCTTATTTTTAAAAGAATTGAGACTGATTGAACACATAAATAAAGAACCCATGGTCAGCACCAAATTCTAATATATAGATCTCTCGAATAAATCGAGAAGTAAGTAAAATGAAAATGGTACATCAAACACTTAAACACTCGGTGAAGATGTAAACGATGGAATTTCTGTACAAAAATGATTTTCCCTGGCGGGATCAAATTTTATTGTCTAAGTTGATATGAGCTTCGATTTGATATATTATAGTAGTCGTTTCTATACCCGAGTCAAAAATTATCTCTTTTGAAAATTGTAACTCTTATTTGTTTCATGTTTTTTTTTTATTTTGGAATAAGAGAACTGCATCACCTTTCTTTTTCTCTTCTGTTATATCTTGTTTAAGAATACAGGCTATTTGAACACATTACTAAAAAATCCTAGTTCGGCACCCATATCTCCTTTATAGTTTATTGAATAAAACCGGAAGTAAGTAAAATGATAAAGGTGTGTCAAAAACTTTAATTAGCCGGTAAGTGATGTAAACGATGAAATTCGGTACACAAATTATTTTACTTAGTGAGACGAAATCATATTTTGTAAGTTGATACGAGCGTTGATTTTATATATTATAATAATCGTTTCGATACCTGATTCAAAAGTTGTCTCTGTTGAACGTTGCAACTCATATTAACCAAATGTTTTGTTTTTTTTTAAATGTGAACAACATTCTCATTTTTTTCACTTGTCTTATTTTTTGAAGAATAGAGACTGATTAAACACATAAATAAAGAACCCTAGGTCGGCACCAAAATCTAATATATAACTGTATTGAATAAAACTGGAAGTATGTAAAGTGAAAATTGTACGTTAAAAACTTAAACCCTTGGTGATGATGTAAAGATGGCATTTGTCTACAAAAATGATTTTTCATGGCGGGACCAAATTTTATTGTGTAAGTTGATACGAGCTTCGATTTGATATATTATAGTAGTTGGTTCGATACCCGAGTCAAAAGTTATCTCTTTTGAAATTGGTAACTCATATTTGTTTCATGTTTTTTATTATTTTGGAACATGAGAACTGCATCACCTTCTTTTTCTCTTCTCTTATAACTTGTGTAAGAATACAGGCTATTTGAACACATAACTTATAAAGAATCCTAGGTAGGCACCCATATCTTCTTTATAGCTCTATTAAATAAAACCGGAAGTAAGTAAAATGGTAAAGGTGTGTCAAAAACATTAATTACCGGATAAGTGATGTAAACGATGGTATATGGGTACACAAATGATGTAACTTAGGAAGAGAAATCATATTTCGTTAGTTGATATGAGCTTTGATTTGATATATTATAATAGTCATTTCGATACCTGACTCAAAAGTTGTCTCTGTTAAAAGTTGCAACTCATATTAACAAAATGTTTTGTTGTTTTTAAAAAATGTGAACAACATCCACATTTTTTCCTCTTCTCTTATTTTTTAAAGAATTGAGACTCATTGAACACATAAATTAACAACCCTAGGTCGGCACCAAAATCTAATTTATAGCTCTATTGAATAAAACCGGAAGTAAGTAAAGTCAAACTGGTTCGTCAAAAACAATAACTCTTGGTGATGATGTAAATGATGGGATTTGTGTACAAAAATGATTTTCCCTGGCGGGACCAAATTTTGTTGTGTAAGTTGATATGAGCTTTCATTTGATATATTATAGTAGTCGTTTCGATACACGAGTCAAAAGTTATCTCTTTTGAAATTTGTAACTCATATTTGTTTCATGTTTTTTGTTGTTTTGGAACGTGAGAACTGCATCCCCCTTCTTTCTCTCTTCTGTTATATCTTGTTTAAGAATACAGGCTGTTTGAACACATAACTAAAGAATCATAGGTCGGCACCACCATCTCCTATATAGCTCTATTGAATAAAACTGAAGTAAGTAAAATGATCAAGGTGTGTCAAAAACATTAATTACCCGGTAAGTGATGTAAACGATGGAATTTGGTAACACAAATGATTTTACTTAGTGAGACGAAATTATATTTTATAAGTTGATACGAGCTTTGATTTTAAATATTATAATAGTCAGTTCGATACTTGAGTCCAAATTTGTCCCCGTTGAAAGTTGGCACTCATATTAACCAAATATTTTGTTGTTTTTGGAAATGTGAAGAACATCCACATTTTTTTATCTTCTCTTATTTTTTAAAGAATTGAGACTGATTGAACACATAAATAAAGAACCCTAGGTCGGCAACAAAATCTAATTTATAACTCTATTGAATAAAACTGGAAGTAAGTAAAGTGAAAATGGTACGTCAAAAACTTAAACCCTCGGTGATGATGAAAACGATGGAATTTGTGTACAAAAATGACTTTCCATGGTGGGACCAACTTATATTGTGTAAGTTGATAGGGGCTTCGATTTAATATACTAAAGTTGTCATTTCTATACCTGAGTCAAAATTTATCTCTTTTGAAATTTGTACCTCATATTTGTTTCATGTTTTTTGTTGTTTTGGAACAACAGAACTACATCCCATTTCTTTTTCTCTTCTCTTATATCTTGTTTAAGAATACAGGCTATTTGAACACATAACTAAAGAATTCTAGGTCGGCACCCATATCTCTTTTATAGCTGTATTGAATAAAACCAGAATTAAGTAAAATGATAAAGGTGTGTCAAAAACTTTAAATACCCGGTAAGTGATGTAAACGATGAAATTCGGTACACAAATGATTTTACTTAGTGAGACGAAATCATATTTTGTAAGTTGATACGAGCTTTGATTTTATATATTATAATAATCGTTTCGATACCTGAGTTAAAAGTTGTCTCCTTTGAACGTTGCAACTCATATTAACCAAATGTTTTGTTTTTTTTTTCAAAATGTGAACAACATCCACATTTTTTTCTCTTCTCTTATTTTTAAAAGAATTGAGACTGATTGAACACATAAATAAAGAACCCATGGTCAGCACCAAATTCTAATATATAGATCTCTCGAATAAATCGAGAAGTAAGTAAAATGAAAATGGTACATCAAACACTTAAACACTCGGTGAAGATGTAAACGATGGAATTTCTGTACAAAAATGATTTTCCCTGGCGGGATCAAATTTTATTGTCTAAGTTGATATGAGCTTCGATTTGATATATTATAGTAGTCGTTTCTATACCCGAGTCAAAAATTATCTCTTTTGAAAATTGTAACTCTTATTTGTTTCATGTTTTTTTTTTATTTTGGAATAAGAGAACTGCATCACCTTTCTTTTTCTCTTCTGTTATATCTTGTTTAAGAATACAGGCTATTTGAACACATTACTAAAAAATCCTAGTTCGGCACCCATATCTCCTTTATAGTTTATTGAATAAAACCGGAAGTAAGTAAAATGATAAAGGTGTGTCAAAAACTTTAATTAGCCGGTAAGTGATGTAAACGATGAAATTCGGTACACAAATTATTTTACTTAGTGAGACGAAATCATATTTTGTAAGTTGATACGAGCGTTGATTTTATATATTATAATAATCGTTTCGATACCTGATTCAAAAGTTGTCTCCGTTGAACGTTGCAACTCATATTAACCAAATGTTTTGTTTTTTTTTAAATGTGAACAACATTCTCATTTTTTTCACTTGTCTTATTTTTTGAAGAATAGAGACTGATTAAACACATAAATAAAGAACCCTAGGTCGGCACCAAAATCTAATATATAACTGTATTGAATAAAACTGGAAGTATGTAAAGTGAAAATTGTACGTTAAAAACTTAAACCCTTGGTGATGATGTAAAGATGGCATTTGTCTACAAAAATGATTTTTCATGGCGGGACCAAATTTTATTGTGTAAGTTGATACGAGCTTCGATTTGATATATTATAGTAGTTGGTTCGATACCCGAGTCAAAAGTTATCTCTTTTGAAATTGGTAACTCATATTTGTTTCATGTTTTTTATTATTTTGGAACATGAGAACTGCATCACCTTCTTTTTCTCTTCTCTTATAACTTGTGTAAGAATACAGGCTATTTGAACACATAACTTATAAAGAATCCTAGGTAGGCACCCATATCTTCTTTATAGCTCTATTAAATAAAACCGGAAGTAAGTAAAATGGTAAAGGTGTGTCAAAAACATTAATTACCGGATAAGTGATGTAAACGATGGTATATGGGTACACAAATGATGTAACTTAGGAAGAGAAATCATATTTCGTTAGTTGATATGAGCTTTGATTTGATATATTATAATAGTCATTTCGATACCTGACTCAAAAGTTGTCTCTGTTAAAAGTTGCAACTCATATTAACAAAATGTTTTGTTGTTTTTAAAAAATGTGAACAACATCCACATTTTTTCCTCTTCTCTTATTTTTTAAAGAATTGAGACTCATTGAACACATAAATTAACAACCCTAGGTCGGCACCAAAATCTAATTTATAGCTCTATTGAATAAAACCGGAAGTAAGTAAAGTCAAACTGGTTCGTCAAAAACAATAACTCTTGGTGATGATGTAAATGATGGGATTTGTGTACAAAAATGATTTTCCCTGGCGGGACCAAATTTTGTTGTGTAAGTTGATATGAGCTTTCATTTGATATATTATAGTAGTCGTTTCGATACACGAGTCAAAAGTTATCTCTTTTGAAATTTGTAACTCATATTTGTTTCATGTTTTTTGTTGTTTTGGAACGTGAGAACTGCATCCCCCTTCTTTCTCTCTTCTGTTATATCTTGTTTAAGAATACAGGCTGTTTGAACACATAACTAAAGAATCATAGGTCGGCACCACCATCTCCTATATAGCTCTATTGAATAAAACTGAAGTAAGTAAAATGATCAAGGTGTGTCAAAAACATTAATTACCCGGTAAGTGATGTAAACGATGGAATTTGGTAACACAAATGATTTTACTTAGTGAGACGAAATTATATTTTATAAGTTGATACGAGCTTTGATTTTAAATATTATAATAGTCAGTTCGATACTTGAGTCCAAATTTGTCCCCGTTGAAAGTTGGCACTCATATTAACCAAATATTTTGTTGTTTTTGGAAATGTGAAGAACATCCACATTTTTTTATCTTCTCTTATTTTTTAAAGAATTGAGACTGATTGAACACATAAATAAAGAACCCTAGGTCGGCAACAAAATCTAATTTATAACTCTATTGAATAAAACTGGAAGTAAGTAAAGTGAAAATGGTACGTCAAAAACTTAAACCCTCGGTGATGATGAAAACGATGGAATTTGTGTACAAAAATGACTTTCCATGGTGGGACCAACTTATATTGTGTAAGTTGATAGGGGCTTCGATTTAATATATTATAGTAGTCGTTTCTATACCTGAGTCTAAATTTATCTCTTTTGAAATTTGTACCTCATATTTGTTTCATGTTTTTTGTCGTTTTGGAACGTGAGAACTACATCCCATTTCTTTTTCTCTTCTCTTATATCTTGTTTAAGAATACAGGCTATTTGAACACATAACTAAAGAATCCTAGGTCGGCACCCATATCTCCTTTATAGCTTTATTGAATAAAACCGGAAGTAAGTAAAATGATAAAGGTGTGTCAAAAACTTTAAATACCCGGTAAGTGATGTAAACGATGAAATTCGGTACACAAATGATTTTACTTAGTGAGACGAAATCATATTTTGTAAGTTGATACGAGCTTTGATTTTATATATTATAATAATCGTTTCGATACCTGAGTCAAAAGTTGTCTCCGTTGAACGTTGCAACTCATATTCACCAAATGTTTTGTTTTTTTTTTGAAAATATGAACAACATCCACATTTTTTTCTCTTCTCTTATTTTTAAAACAATTGAGACTGATTGAACACATAAATAAAGAACCCTAGGTCAGCCCCAAATTCTAATTTATAGATCTATCGAATAAAACCATAACTAAGTAAAATGAAAATGGTACGTCAAACACTTAAACACTCGGTGAAGATGTAAACGATGGAATTTGTGTACAAAAATGATTTTCCGTGGTAGGATCAAATTTTATTGTGTAAGTTGATACTAGCTTCGATTTGATATATTATAGTAGTCGTTTCTATACCCGAGCCAAAAGTTATCTCTTTTGAAATTTGTAACTCTTATTTGTTTCATGTTTTTTATTATTTTGGAATAAGAGAGCTGCATCACCTTTCTTTTTCTCTTCTGTTATATCTTGTTTAAGAATACAGGCTATTTGAACACATAACTAAAGAATCCTAGGTCGACACCCATATCTCCTTTATAGCTTTATTGAATAAAACCGAAAGTAAGTAAAATGATAAAGGTGTGTCAAAAACTTTAATTACCCGGTAAGTGATGTAAACGATGAAATTCGGTACACAAATGATTTTACTTAGTGAGACGAAATCATATTTTGTAAGTTGATACGAGCTTTGATTTTATATATTATAATAATCGTTTCGATACCTGAGTCAAAAGTTGTCTCCGTTGAACGTTACAACTCATATTAACCAAATGTTTTGTTTTTTTCAAAATGTGAACAACATCCACATTTTTTTCACTTCTCTTATTTTTTGAAGAATAGAGATTGATTAAACACATAAATAAAGAACCCTAGGTCGGCAGCAAAATCTAATATATAACTCTATTGAATAAAACTGGAAGTATGTAAAGTGAAAATGGTACGTCAAAAACTTAAACCCTTGGTGATGATGTAAAGATGGCATTTGTCTACAAAAATGATTTTTCATGGCAGGACCAAATTTTATTGTGTAAGTTGATACGAGCTTCGATTTGATATATTATAGTAGTTGTTTCTATACCCGAGTCAAAAGTTATCTCTTTTGAAATTTGTAACTCATATTTGTTTCATGTTTTTTATTATTTTGGAACATGAGAACTGCATCACCTTGCTTTTTCTCTTCTTTTATAACTTGTTTAAGAATACAGGCTATTTGAACACATAACTTATAAAGAATCGTAGGTCAGTACCCATATCTCCTTTATAGCTCTATTAAATAAAACCGGAAGTAAGCAAAATGGTAAAGGTGTGTCAAAAACATTAATTAGCGGGTAAGTGATGTAAACGATGCTATATGGGTACACAAATGATGTAACTTAGGAAGAGAAATCAAATTTTGTAAGTTGATACGAGCTTTAATTTTATATATTATAATAGTCAGTTCGATACTTGAGTCCAAATTTGTCTCCGTTGAACGTTGCAACTCATATTAACCAAATGTTTTGTTTTTTTTTAAATGTGAACAACATCCAGATTTTCTTCACTTCTCTTATTTTTTGAATAATAGAGACTGATTAAACACATAAATAAAGAACCCTAGGTCGGCAGCAAAATCTTATTTATAACTCTATTGAATAAAACTGAAAGTAAGTAAAGTCAAACTGGTTCGTCAAAAACAATAACCCTTGGTGATGATGTAAACGATTGGATTTGTGTACAAAAGTGATTTTCCCTAGCAGGATCAAATTTTATTGTGTAAGTTGATACGAGCTTCGATTTTATATATTATAGTAGTCGTTTTGATACCCGAGTCAAAAGTTATCTGTTTTAAAATTTGTAACTCATATTTGTTTCATGTTTTTTGTTGTTTTGGAACATGAGAACTGCATCCCATTTCTTTTTCTCTTATGTTATATCTTGTTTAAGAATATAGGCTATTTGAACACATAACTAAAGAATGCTAGGTCGGTACCAATATCTCCTATATAGCTCTATTGAATAAAACGAGAAGTAAGTAAAATGACCAAGTGTGTCAAAAACTTTAATTACCCGGTAAGTGATGAAAACGATGGAATTTGGGTACAAAAATGATTTTACTTAGTGAGAAGAAATCATATTTTGTAAGTTGATATGAGCTTTGATTTTATATACTATAATTGTTAGTTCGATACCTGAGTCAAAATTTGTCTCCGTTGAAAGTGGCCACTCACATTAACCAAATGTTTTGTTGTTTTTGGAAATGTGAACAACATCCACATTTTTTTTCTCTTCTCTTATTTTTAAAAGAATTGAGACTAATTGAACACATAAATAAAGAACCCTAGGTCAGCACCAAATTCTAATTTATAGATCTATCGAATAAAACCAGAAGTAAGTAAAATGAAATGGGACGTCAAACACTTAAACACTCTGGGAAGATGTAAACGATGGAATTTGTGTACAAAAATGATTTTCCCTGGCGGGTTCAAATTTTATTGTGTAAGTTGATACGAGCTTCGATTTGATATATTATAGTAGTTGTTTCGATACCCGAGTCAAAAGTTGTCTCCGTTGAACATTGCAACTCATATTAACCAAATGTTTTGTTTTTTTTCAAAATGTGAACAACATTCACATTTTTTTCACTTCTCTTATTTTTTGAAGAATAGAGACTGATTAAACACATAAATAAAGAACCCTAGGTCGGCAGCAAAATCTAATATATAACTCTATTGAATAAAACTGGAAGTAAGTAAAGTGAAAATGGTACGTCAAAAACTTAAACCCTCGGTGATGATGAAAACGATGGAATTTGTGTACAAAAATGACTTTCCATGGCGGGACGAAATTTTATTGTGTAAGTTGATACGAGCTTCGATTTGATATATTATAGTAGTCGTTTCTATACCTGAGTCTAAATTTATCTCTTTTGAAATTTGTACCTCATATTTGTTTCATGTTTTTTGTTGTTTTGGAACATCAGAACTACATCCCATTTCTTTTTCTCTTCTCTTATATCTTGTTTAAGAATACCGGCTATTTGAACACATAACTAAAGAATCCTAGGTCGGCATCCATATCTCCTTTATAGCTTTATTGAATAAAACCGGAAGTAAGTAAAATGATAAAGGTGTGTCAAAAACTTTAATTACCCGGTAAGTGATGTAAACGATGAAATTCGGTACACAAATGATTTTATTTAGTGAGACGAAATCATATTTTGTAAGTTGTTACGAGCTTTGATTTTATATATTATAATAATCGTTTCGATACCTGAGTCAAAAGTTGTCTCCGTTTGACGTTGCAACTCATATTAACCAAATGTTTTGTTTTTTTCAAAATGTGAACAACATTCACATTTTTTTCACTTCTCTTATTTTTTGAAGAATAGAGACTGATTAAACACATAAATCAAGAACCCTAGGTTGGTAGCAAAATCTTATTTATAACTCTATTGAATAAAACTGAAACTAAGTAAAGTGAAAATGGTACGTCAAAAGCTTAAACCCTCGGTGATGATGTAAAGAAGGAATTTTTCTACAAAAATGATTTTCCATGGCAGCACCAAATTTTATTGTGTATGATGATACGAGCTTCGATTTGATATATTATAATATTCGTTTCGATACTCGAGTCATAAGTTATCTCTCTTGAAATTTGTAACTCATATTTGTTTCATTGTTTTTATTATTTTGATACATGAGAACTGCATCCCCTTTCTTTTTCTCTTCTCTTATATATTGTTTAAAAATACAGGCTATTTGAACACATAACTAAAGAATCCTAGGTCGCACCAATATCTCCTTTATAGCTCTATTGAATAAAACCGAAATTAAGTAAAATTATAAAGTTTTGTCAAAAACTTTAATTACCCGGTAAGTGATGTAAACGATGAAATTTGGGTACACAAATGATTTTACTTACTGAGACGAAATCATATTTTGTAAGTTGATACGAGCTTTGATTTTATATATTATAATAATCGTATCGATACTTGAGTCAAAAGTTTTCTCCGTTGAACGTTGCAACTCATATTAACCAAATGTTTTGTTGTTTTTGAAAATGTGAACTACATCCTCATTTTTTTTCTCATCTCTAAATTTTTTTAAGAATAGAGACTGATGAAACACATAAATATAGAAACCTAGGTCGGCACCAAAATCTAATTTATAACTCTATTGAATAAAACCGGAAGTAAGTAAAGTTAAAATGGTACGTCAAAAACATAAACCCTCGGTGATGATGTAAACGATGGAATTTGTGTACAAAAATGATTTTCCATGGCACCAAATTTTATTGTGTATGATGATACGAGCTTCGATTTGATATATTATAATATTCGTTTCGATACTCGAGTCAAAAGTTATCTCTCTTGAAATTTGTAACTCATATTTGTTTCATGTTTTTTATTATTTTGGAACATGAGAACTACATCACCTTTCTTTTTCTCTTCTCTTATATCTTGTTTAAGAATACAGGCTATTTGAACACATCACTAAAGAATCCTAGGTTGGCATGCATATCTTCTTTATAGCTCTATTAAATAAAATCGGAAGTAAGTAAAATGGTAAAGGTGTGTCAAAAAGATTAATTACCGGGTAAGTGATGTAAAGATGGTATATGGGTACACAAATGATGTAACTTAGGAAGGGAAATCATATTTTGTAAGTTGATATGAGCTTTGATTTTATATATTATAATAGTCATTTCGATACCTGACTCAAAAGTTGTCTCCGTTGAAAGTTGCAACTCATATTACGAAAATGTTTTGTTGTTTTTGAAAATGTGAACAACATCCACATTTTTTTACTCTTCTCTTATTTTTTTAAAAATTGAGACTGATTGAACAATAAATAAAGAACCCTAGGTCAGCACCAAAATCTAATTTATAGCTCTATTGAATAAAACCGGAAGTAAGTAAAGTCAAACAGGTTCGTCAAAAACAATAACCCTTGATGATGATGTAAACGATGTGATTTGTGTACAAAAATGATTTTCCCTGGCGGGATCAAATTTTATTGTGTAAGTTGATATGAGCTTCGATTTGATATATTATAGTAGTCGTTTCTATACCCGAGTCAAAAGTTATCTGTTTTAAAATTTGTAACTCAGATTTGTTTCATGTTTTTTGTTGTTTTTGAACATGAGAACTGCATCCCATTTCTTTTTCTCTTCTGTTATATCTTGTTTAAGAATACAGGCTATTTGGACACATAACTAAAGAATGCTAGGTCGGCACCAATATCTCCTATATAGCTCTATTGAATAAAACGAGAAGTAAGTAAAATGATAAAGGTGTTTCAAAAACTTTAATTACCCGGTAAGTGATGTAAATGATGGAATTTGGGTACACAAATGATTTTACTTAGTAAGACGAAATCATATTTTGTAAGTTGATACGAGCTTTGATTTTATATATTTTAATAGTCAGTTCGATACTTGAGTCCAAATTTGTCTCCGTTGAAAGTTGGCACTCATATTAACCAAATGTTTTGTTGTTTTTGGAAATGTGAACAACATCCACATTTTCTCTCTCTCTCTCTTATTTTTTAAAGAATTGAGACTGATTGAACGCATAAATAAACAACCCTAGGTCAGCACCAAAATCTAATTTATAGCTCTATTGAATAAAACTAGAAGTAAGTAAAGTTAAAATGGTACGTCAAAAACTTAAACCCTCGGTGATGATGTAAACGATGGAATTTGTGTACAAAAATGACTTTCCATGGCGGGACCAAATTTTATTGTGTAAGTTGATACGAGCTTCGATTAGATATATTATAGTAGTCGTTTCTAGACCTGAGTCAAAATTTATCTCTTTTGATAATTTGTACCTCATATTTGTTTCATGTCTTTTATTGTTTTGGAACATCAGAACTACATCCCATTTCTTTTTCTCTTCTCTTATATCTTGTTTAAGAATATAGGCTATTTGAACACCTAACTAAAGAATCCTAGGTCGGCACCCATATCTCTTTTATAGATCTATTGAATAAAACCGGAAGTAAGTAAAATGATAAAGATGTGTCAAAAACTTTAAATACCCGGTAAGTGATGAAAACGATGAAATTCGGTACACAAATGATTTTAATTAGTGAGACGAAATCATATTTTGTAAGTTGATACGAGCTTTGAGTTTATATATTATAATAATCGTTTCGATACCTGAGTCAAAAGTTCTCTCCGTTGAACGTTGCTACTCATATTAACCAAATGTTTTGTTTTTTTCTCAAAATGTGAACAACATCCACATTTTTTTCACTTCTCTTATTTTTTGAAGAATAGAGACTGATTAAACACATAAATAAAGAACCCTAGGTCGGCACCAAAATCTAATATATAACTCTATTGAATAAAACTAGAAGTAAGTAAAGTGAAAATGGTACGTCAAAAACTTAAACCCTCGGTGATGATGTAAAGATGGAATTTGTCTACAAAAATGATTTTTCATGGCGGGACAAAATTTTATTGTGTAAGTTGATACGAGCTTCGATTTGATATATTATAGTAGTTGGTTCGATACCCGAGTCAAAAATTATCTCTTTTGAAATTTGTAACTCATATTTGTTTCAGGTTTTTATTATTTTGGAACATGAGAACTGCATCACCTTTCTTTTTCTCTTCTGTTATATCTTGTTTAACAATACAGGCTATTTGAACACATAACTAAAGAATCCTAGGTCAGCACCCATATCTCCATTATAGCTCTATTAAATAAAACAGGAAGTAAGTAAAATGGTAAAGGTGTGTCAAAAACATTAATTACCGACTAAGTGATGTAAACGATGGTATATGGGTACACAAATGATGTAACTTAGGAAGAGAAATCATATTTTGTAAGTTGATATGAGCTTTGATTTTATATATTATAATAGTCATTTCGATACCTGACTCAAAAGTTGTCTCCGTTGAAAGTTGCAACTCATAATAAGAAAATGTTTTGTTGTTTTTGAAAATGTGAACAACATCCACATTTTTTTACTCTTCTCTTATTTTTTTAAAAATTGAGACTGATTGAACACATAAATAAAGAACCCTAGGTCGGCAACCAAATCTAATTTATAGCTCTTTTGAATAAAATCGGAAGTAACAAAAGTCAAACTGGTTTGTCAAAAACAATAACCCTTGGTGATGATGTAAACGATGGGATTTGTGTACAAAAATGATTTTCCCTGGCGGGACCAAATTTTATTGTGTAAGTTGAGACGAGCTTCGATTTGATATATTATAGTAGTCGTTTCTATACCCGAGTCAAACGTTATCTCTTTTGAAATTTGTAACTCTTATTTGTTTCATGTTTTTTATTATTTTGGAACAAGAGAACTGCATCCCCTTTCTTTTTCTCTTCTGTTATATCTTGTTTAAGAATACAGGCTATTTGAACACATAACTAAAGAATCCTAGGTCGGCACCCATATCTCCTTTATAGCTTTATTGAATAAAACCGGAAGTAAGTAAAATGGTAAAGGTGTGTCAAAAACTTTAATTACCCGGTAAGTGATGTAAACGATGAAATTTGGTAAACAAATGATTTTACTTAGTGAGACGAAATCATATTTTGTAAGTTGATACTAGCTTTGATTTTATATATTATAATAATCGTTTCGATACCTGAGTCAAAAGTTGTCTCCGTTGAACGTTGCAAATCATATTAACCAAATATTTTGTTTTTTTTTAAATGTGAACAACATTCACATTTTTTTCACTTCTCTTATTTTTTGAAGAATATAGACTGATTAAACACATAAATAAAGAACCCTAGGTCGGCACCAAAATCTAATTTATAGATGTATTGAATAAAATCAGAAGTAAGTAAAGTGAAAATGGTACGTCAAAAACTTAAACACTCGGTGAAGATGTAAACGATGGAATTTGTGTACAAAAATGATTTTCCCTGGCGGGATCAAATTTTATTGTGTATGTTGATAGGAGCTTTGATTTGATATATTATAGTAGTCGTTTCTATACCCGAGTCAAAATTTATCTCTTTTGAAATTTGTACCTTATATTTGTTTCATCTTTGCTGTTATTTTGGAACATGAGAACTGCATCCCCTTTCCTTTTCTCTTCTCTTATATCTTGTTTAAGAATACAGGCTATTTGAACACATAACTAAAGAATCCTAGGTCAGCACCAATATCTCCTTTATAGCTATATTGAATAAAACCGTAAGTAAATAAAATGAAAAAGTGTGTCCAAAACTTTAATTACCCAGTAAGTGATGTAAATAATAGAATTTGCGTACACAAATGATTTTACTTAGTGAGGCAAAATCATATTTTTTATGTTGATATGAGCTTTGATTTTATATATTATAATAGTCGTTTCGATACCTAACTCAAAATGTTTTGTTGTGTTGGAACATGAGAAGTGCATCGCCTTTCTTTTTCTCTTTTGTTATATTTTTTTTAAGAATACAGGCTATTTGAACACATAAATAAAGAACCCTATTATAGCTCTATTGAATAAAACCGGAAGTAAGTAAAATGAAAATGGTACGTCAAAAACTTAAACCCTCGGTGATGATTTAAACGATGGAATTTGGGTACAAAAATGATTTTTCATGGCGGGAATAATTGTTTTTGTGTAAGTTGATACGAATTTCCATTTTATGTATTATCATAGTTGTTTTGATTTCCGAGTCAAAATTTATCTCTTTTGAAATTTGTAACTCATATTTGTTTCATGTTTTTTGTTGTTTTGGAACATGAGAACTACATCCCCTTTTGTTTTTCTCTTCTGTTATATTTTTTTAAGAATTCATGATATTTGAACACATAACTAAATAACCCTTGGTCGGCACCAATATCTCCTTTATTTCTCCATTTAATAAAACCGGAACTAAGTAAAATGAAAATGATCAGTCAAAAACTTTAAACACATGGTAAGTGATGTAAACGATGAAATTTGGGTACACAAATTATTTTCCTTATTGAGACCAAATAAAATTATGTAAGTTGGTACGAGCTTGGAATTTATATATTATCATAGTCGTTTCGATACTCGAGTCAAAAAGGTGTCTCCGCTGAAATTTGTAACTCATATTTGTTTCATGTTTTTTGAAGTTTTTGAAAGTGATTACTGCATCCCCTTTCTTTTTCTCTTCTGTTTTTTCTTGTTAACAATACAGGCTATTTGAACACATAACTAAAGAATCATAGGTCGGCACCAATATCTCCTTTATAGCTCTATTGAGTAAAACTGGAAGTAAGTAAAATGAAAAAGGTGGGTCAAAAACATTAATTTCTTGGTAAGTGATGTAAACGATGGAATTTGGGACCACAAATGATTTTACTTAGTGAGACCAAATCATATTTTGTGAGTTGATACGAGCTTTGATTTTATATATTATAATAGTCGTTTCGATACCTGAGTCAAAAGTTGCAACTCATATTAACCAAATTTTTGTTGTTTTTGAAAATGTCAACAACATCCACATTTTTTTTCTCTTCTCTTATTATTTTAAAGAATAGAGACTAATTGAACACATAAATAAAAAACCCTAGGTCGGCACCAAAATCTAATTTATAGCTATATTGAATAAAACCAAAAGTCAGTAAAATGAAAATGGTACGTCAAAAACTTAAACCCTCGGTGATGATTTAAACGATGGAATTTGGGTACAAAAATGATTTTCCAATGCCGGAGCAAATTTTATTGTGTAAGTTGATACGAGCTTCGATTTGATATATTGTAGTAGTCGTTTCGATACCCGAGTCAAAAGTTATCTCCGTTGAAATTTGTAAGCCATATTTGTTTCTTGTTTTTTGTTGTTTTGGAACATGAAAATTGCATCCCCTTTCTTTCTCTCTTCTATTATATTTTTTTAACAATTCAGGCTATTTGAACACATAACTAAATAACCTTAGTTCAGCACCAATATCTTCTTTATTGCTCTATTTAATAAAACCGGAACTAAGTAAAATGAAAATGATCAGTCAAAAACTTTAAACACATGGTAAGTGATGTAAACGATGAAATTTGGGTACACAAATGATTTTCCTTATTGAGACCAAATCAAATTATGTAAGTTGGTACGAGCTTGGAATTTATATATTATTATAGTCGTTTCGATACTCGAGTCAAAAAGGTGTCTCCGTTGAAATTTGTAACTCATATTTGTTTCATGTTTTTTGTAGTTTTTGAACGTGATTACTGCATCCCCTTTCTTTTTCTCTTCTGTTTTTTCTTGTTAAGAATACAGGCTATTTGAACACATAACTAAAGAATCCTAGGTCGGCACCAATTTCTCCTTTATAGCTCTATTGACTAAAACTGGAAGTAAGTAAAATGAAAAAGGTGGGTCAAAAACATTAATTTCCTAGTAAGTGATGTAAACGATGGAATTTGGGACCACAAATGATTTATTTAGTGAGACCAAATCATATTTTGTAAGTTAATACGAGCTTTGACTTTATATATTATAATAGTCGTTTCGATACCTGAGTCAAAAGTTGCAACTCATATTAACCAAATTTTTGTTGTTTTTGAAAATGTCAACAACATCCACATTTTTTTTCTCTTCTCTTATTATTTTTAAGAATAGAGACTAATTGAACACATAAATAAAAAAAGCCTAGGTCGGCACCAAAATCTAATTTATAGCTATATTGAATAAAACCAAAAGTCAGTAAAATGAAAATGGTACGTCAAAAACTAAAACCCTCGGTGATGATGTAAACGAGGGAATTTGTGTACAAAAATGATTTTCCAATGCCGGAGCAAATTTTATTGTGTAAGTTGATACGAGCTTCGATTTGATATATTGTAGTAGTCGTTTCGATACCCGAGTCAAAAGTTATCTCCGTTGAAATTTGTAAGCCATATTTGTTTCTTGTTTTTTGTTGTTTTGGAACATGAAAACTGCATCCCCTTTCTTTCTCTCTTCTGTTATATTTTTTTAACAATTCAGGCTATTTGAACACATAACTAAAGAACCTTAGTTCAGCACCAATATCTTCTTTATTGCTCTATTTAATAAAACCGGAATTAAGTAAAATGAAAATGATGCGTCAAAAACTTTAAACACACGGTAAGTGATGTAAACGATGGAATTTCGGTACACAAATGATTTTCCTTAGTGAGACCAAATCAAATTATGTAAGTTGGTATGAGCTTGGATTTTATATATTATCATAGTCGTTTCGATACCCGAGTCAACAGGTGTCTCCGTTGAAATTTGTAACTCATATTTGTTTCATTTTTTTGTAATTTTTGAACATGATTACTGCATCCCCTTTCTTTTTATCTTCTATTATATCTTTTTAAGAATACAGGTTATTTGAACACATAACTAAAGAATCCTAGGTCGGCACCAATATCTCCTTTATAGCTCTACTTTGGTTTTAATATTTATAAAACTCTCGCAAGTGCACGAATCATTTCGAAGAAAATGATAAATATACTTCCAAGGTCGATCTAAGGAAGGAATGTTTGTGGTTTTGAATTTATTATTCAAACTTTTAAAAACGAAATTAAATCCTAAACATCCTGTCACGATATTTTGGGGTTTTGTATTTTTAATCTACTTACATAAAATTAAACATAGATTCAATAAACATTTATGCAAATTTTATCATTTATAATGGTGGAGTATTTATGGATATAATAACTAAGTAATTATGCTTGCTCATATTATTTAGGTTATTAAAGATATGAATTGATATTTATTGATTCTCCATTTTTTGTATGAATACCACCTTTGGTGGGGTTAGATATTCTTTGTTAACTAAACAAATCAATTAACACCTATGGGTGGGGTTGATAACTAATTTGCTTAATTAAATTAATTCCTTTTTTTTCTAAGAGATTGAAAATGAACCATTTAAATGCCACCTTTGGTGGGGTTAGACAGTTTAAACTTTATTCAAGGTGTCCAAATTAAACCTAAGAATTTAGTTATCCGAGTACTAACTTTCAAGTTTTAAAACCACTACTGAAAATATGTCGTCAATACATTTTCAGATAATAATTCTTATAAAAACTTTTGAAATAGAGCTTCACTCTAACTACCGGGCAATTGTACCAACAAATAAAAGAGCACTACTCTAAATCAGACCGGATAACTAAACCTTAAAATCTAATTTTTAGGATTAAGTTTGTAATGAAAAATAATATATTTCTCTCTAACATTCATAATATAAAATCTTGAATAAAAACAAAATCAATTCATTTTAGAGATTTTCACCTATTTAATATTTCACAAGCAAAACAACGTTATTAGTATATCATGTTTATGAACAGTCAGCAGAGTTAAATTTAATCACAGGCAAATAAAATATAACATGTAAGAATAAAGCATAAAAATAACTCTAAAAAAAATAAAATCCTTACAGAACTTCGACGCTATTCCCTTTGCTGGAAAACCTCCAAGTGGAATTTGCACTCCCATTTATTGAATCAAAAAGCTAAAAAATTACAAAAACATAACTAGTTCTTCCCAAAAAGGGAAGAACTCTAAAATTAAGAGAAATTAACTAAGAAAAGCTAAAAACTAAGAAAAACTAAGAAAAACTAAAAATCAAAAGAAAAGAGAGAAAGAAAGAGAGAAAAGAATGTATTTTGAGGTGTATTTTGAAGTAAAGGGAAGGGAGTATTTATAGGTGAGGATTGATAAAAGCTAAATTATTGCACTTTTGTTATGATTTAAATGTTGATATTTGTGTGAAAATTGTGTTTATTTGATTATTTAATCCACAAATGTCATTTCACGGGTATTTCGTGTTTAAAGTGCAATTTCAGGTAAAATCATGATTTTGGAGAAGTTAGGGACAAAGTACAATGATCGGGATTGAATGAAAATAAAAAGAGAACAAAAATTTCAAAATTTGGAATTTCGCCGCCGGCGAGAGTATTCTCGCCGCCGGCGAAAACCTTATGGAAAAAAATGTTGAAAATCATGCAGGGAGCACGGATTATGGCCAAATGAATCTCGCCGCCGGCCAAATTATTCTCGCCGCCGGCCAAAGTATCTCGCCGCCGGCCAAAGAATCTCGCCGCCGGCTAAAATCTTGGCGAAAATCTTCCCGAGAGCACAAATTTTGGTTAACTAATCTCGCCGCCGGCCAAATAATTCTCGCCGCCGGCCAAAGTATCTCGCCGCCGGCCAAATTATGTTGGCCGCCGGCCAAAGTGTCTAGCCGCCGGCCACATTATTTTGGCCGCCGGCCAAAATCAAAAACCTAAATATTTAAATTTCCAGAAATCTCGCCGCGGCGAGAATAATGTCGCCGCCGGCGAGTTTCGTCCAAAAATACATTTTTTATGTTGTTTTGTTCCAAAATTGCCCCCCAAACCCTAGATCTATATATACATTATGATGGAAAAGAGGGGCACGGAGAAAGCAGAGTTCAAAGGCATTTTTGGAGAAGAGAAGGAAATTTTGGAGAAACTTGAAGGATCTTCACCATTGTTGCTACCAAGCCTTCATCTTCTAGAGTTTTTCATCTCTTCTCCTTAGTTTTTATATTCTGCAGTTTATTGATATTTGTTATTCATGGATTCAATTGAAATTATGTTTGTTCTTATTTCCGTTATGAACTAATTCGTTTTTGCTAAGGCTATGATGTAGTTAAATCAAGGAAATCTGATTTCTTTTGTTATTGTTATATGAATTCATTGTTTTCAAGTTGAGTATTTATTTCCATGCTTAATGCTTTTAAATTTCTGATCAAGATTTAGATGATTTGTTGCATTATATTGAGACCGAGAGGAGATGTGTAATGAATGCTTCTTGTGATAAATACCGTATGTTGAATGCGAGTTTGACACCTAATGCATGATGTATGTGGTTATTCTAGAAATTCCATAAATCGTAATGTGCTTATTTGTGATTAAATCTTCATAGAAATATAGTTGGTTTTCATAGATAAGTAATTCTAATATAACTTGAGAAAGAGTATTAGATAAGTTTGGGTTTTTCAACCATCACTTTTAGCTTTGAATCTCATATAACATGACTTGAAATCGGATTGAATTGATTTAGCGAAATCAAATGCCTTAGCGTTTTTAATCATTTGTGAACAACATTAAATTTTGTTAATTGCGTTTAGTTTTATGTCAATTTGCTTTTAAAACAATTTCAACAATTCGGTTTTCAAATAAAATTAGGGTTAGTCAATTTCGGTACTTAGTAACGCCATTCCTTGTGGGTTCGATATCCGTACTTTTTGTACACTTTATTACTTGAACGATTCGTACACTTGCGAAAATAAGCATCAAGGATGAAGAGAAAAAGTGAGTGAAAAAATGTTAAAAAATGTAAAAACGCGGAGTGCAAATACTGAGGTCATTGATGACGTCAGCATAACGTCATGGGGGGGGTTGCACGTGAATTTGGGTACGCAAATGATTTTACTTAGTGAGATGAAATCATATTATGTAAGTTGATAGTAGCTTTGATTTTATATATTATAATAGTCGGTTCAATACCCAAATTAAAAGTTGTCTCCGTTGAAGGTTGCAACTCGTATTAACCAAATGTTTTGTTGTTTTTGAAAATGTGAACAACATCCACATTCTTTTTCGCTTCTCTTATTTTTTTAAGAATAGGGTCTGATTGAACACATAAATAAAGAACCTTACGTCGACACCAAAATCTAATTTGTAGCTCTTTTGAATAAAACCGGAAGTAAGTAAAATAAAAATGGTAATTCAAAAACATAAACCCTCTATGATTATGTAAACGATGGAATTTGTGTACAAAAATGATTTGCCATGGCAGGACCAAATTGTATTCTGAAATTTTGGTATGAGCTTTGAATTGATATATTATAGTAGTCGTTTCGATACGTGAGTCAAAATTTATCTCCATTGAAATTTGTAACTCATATTTGTTTACTGTTTTTTGTTGTTTTTTTAACATGAGAACTGCATCCCATTTCTTTTTCTCTTCTGTTATATCTTTTTTAAGAAAACATGCTAATTGAACAAATAACTGAAGAACCCTAGTTCGACATCAATAGCTCTTTTATAGCTCTATTACATAAAACGAGAAGTAAGTTAAATGAAAATGGTGTGTCAAAAACTTTAAACTCACGGTAAGTGATGTAAATGATAGAAGTTCGCTACACAAATGATTTTTATCGGGGAGACCAAATCATATTATGTAAGTTGATACGAGCTTCCATTTTATATATTATTATATTCGTTTCGATACCCGAGTCAAAAGGTGTCTCCGTTGAAAGTTGCAACTTAAATATTTTTTATGTTTTTTGTTGTTATTGAAAATGTGAACAACATCCCCTTTCTTTTTCTCTTCACTTTTTTTTTTGAAGAATAGAGACTGATTGAACACATAAATAACAAACCCTAGGTCGGTGATGAACGAAAACCGGCAACGCCGATTCTTGCCAATACTTTGGTTTTAATATTTATAAAACTCTCGCAAGTGCACGAATCATTTCGAAGAAAATGATAAGTATACTCCCAAGTTCTATCTAAGGAAGGAATGTATGTGGTTTTTAATTTATTATTCAAACTTTTAAAAACGAAATTAAATCCTAAACATCCTGTCACGATAGTTTGGTTTTTGTGTTCCTAATCTAATAACATAAAATAAACATATATACAGATTAATTAAATATAATCTAATAACATAAAAATAAACATAGATACAAATTCAATAAATAATTATCTAAAAATAAACATATATACAGATTCAATAAATATTCATGCAAATTTTTATCATTTATATTAGCGGAGAATTTATGGATATAATAACTAAATTAATTATGCTTGCTCATATTATCTAGGTTATTAAAGATATAAATTGATATTTTATTGATTCTCTCTTTTTTATATAAATACCACCTTTGGTGGGGTTAGATATTCTTTGTTAACTAAACAAATCAATTAACACATATGGGTGGAGTTGATAACTAATATGCTTAATTAAATTAATTCCTTTTTCTAAGAGATTGAAAGTGAACCATTTAAATGCCACCTTTGGTGGGGTTAGACAGTTTAAACTTTATTCAAGGTGTCCAAATTAAACTTAAGAATTTAATTATCCGAGTACTAACTTTCAAGTTTTAAAACCACTATTGAAAACATGTTGTCAATACATTTTCACATAATAATTCTTATAAAAACTTTTGAAATAGAGTTTCACTCTAACTACCGGGCGATTGTACCAACAAATAAAAGAGCACTACTCTAAATTAGACCGGATAACTAAACCTTAAAATCTAATTTTCAGGTTTAAGTTTGTAATGAAAAATAATATATTTCTCTCTAACATTCTTAATATAAAATCTTGAATAAAAACAAAATCAATTCATTTTAGAGATTTTTACCTATTTAATATTTCGCAAGCATAACAACGTCATTATTACATCATATTTACTAAACAGTCAGCATAGTTAAATTTAACCACAGACAAGTTGAATATAACATGTAAGAATAAAGCATAAAAATAACTGTAAAGAAAATAAAATCCTTACAGAACTTCGATGCTATTCCCGTAGCTGGAAAACCTCCAAGCGGAATTTGCACTCCCATTTATTGAATCAAAAATCTAAATTATTACAAAAACATTACAAGTTCCTCTCAAAAAGAGAAGAACTCTAAACCTAAGAGAATTGAACTAAAAACTAAGAGAAAAACTAAGAAAAGCTTAGAAACTAAGAAAGAAACTAAGAAAACTCAAAAACTAAGAAATGAGAGAAATAAAGAAGAGAGAATTGTGTTTTGAAGGTGTGATTTGAAGTGAAGGGAAGGGGGATATTTATAGGTGAGGATGGAGAGAAAAAATGAGTAAAAAAATGTTAAAAAAAATGTAAAAACGCGTAATGGAAATGCTGACGTCATTGATGACGTCAGCATGACGTCATGGGCGGCTGCACGTGAAAAATGAGTGTCGGCGCGCGCGGATGAACAGTAACCTGCGCGCAGTGCTGCGCGCATGAACAGTAACCCGCGTGCAGTTTGGGGCGGAGCTGGGTGCTGGGGCGCGGCGGCGCGTTTTTCTCCTTTTTGACAGTTTTGACGTTTTTGACCCATTTTGTCCAATTTTTCCATATTTGTCGACCTTTCCGCATTTATTTATTAATATATTTGTGATGTATTGCTTCCAGTATTCCTCTTTGAGTCTTTAAGTTGCATTTTTAACACAAAATACCTGAAAAACAATAAAAATACCCGTAATTCCGAAAAAGACAAATTTATATAAATATATGATAAAACATATAAATATATATATTTTTAATCAATTAATTTGCATAAAATCATGGTTATTTTAGTGCTTTTTGAGCACTCATCACAACCCCCAACCAGCTTCTTGCTAGTCCCTTAGCAAGAGAAGCGATAAAAACTAAAAATTAAACTATCCTAAATCACTTTCGTGGATTGAAACGGTTGCATTTAGCCTATGCAACAAGCCTTTAAACCCTTAAGTTGCTGATGAGTGCTCAAAAAGCACTAAAATAACCATGATTTTATGCAAATTAATTGATTAAAAATATATATATTTATATGTTTTATCATATATTTATATAAATTTGTCTTTTCGGAATCACGGGTATTTTTATTGTTTTTCAGGTATTTTGGCTTAAAAATGCAACTTAAAGACTCAAAGAGGAATACTGGAAGCAATACATCACAAATATATTAATAAATAAATGCGGAAAGGTCGAAAAATATGGAAAAATTGGACAAAATGGGTCAAAAAGGTCAAAATTGTCAAAAAGGAGAAAAACGCGCCGCCGCGCCCCAGCACCCAGCTCCGCCCCAAACTGCGCGCGGGTTACTGTTCATGCGCGCAGCACTGCGCGCGGGTTACTGTTCATGCGCGCAGCACTGCGCACGGGTTACTGTTCATCCGCACGCGCCGACACTCATTTTTCACGTGCAGCAGCCCCTGTGACGTCATGTGACGTCATTGATGACATCAGCAATTCCAATACGCGTTTTTACATTTTTTAATATTTTTTTTAACATTTTTTTACTCATTTTTTCTCTCCATCCTCACCTATAAATACCCCCCTTCCCTTCACTTCAAATCACACCTTCAAAACACACTTCTCTCTTCTTTCTTTCTCTCTTTTCTTAGATTTTTAGTTTTTCTTAGTTTTTCTTATGTTTTCTTAGTTTTTAGCTTTTCTTAGTTAATTTCTCTTCGATTTAGAGTTCTTCCCTTTTTTGGGAAGAACTAGTTATGTTTTTGTAATATTTTAGCTCTTTGATTCAATAAATGGGAGTGCAAATTCCGCTTGGAGTTTTTCCAGCAACGGGAATAGCGTCGAAGTTCTGTAAGGATTTTATTTTCTTTACAGTTATTTTTATGCTTTATTCTTACATGTTATATTTAATTTGTCTGTGGTTAAATTTAACTGTGCTGGCTGTTTAGTAAACATGATGTAATAATGACGTTGTTATGCTTGCGAAATATTAAATAGGTAAAAATCTCTAAAATGAATTGATTTTATTTTTATTCATGATTTTATATTAAGAATGTTAGAGAGAAATATATTATTTTTCATTACAAACTTAAACCTGAAAATTAGATTTTAAGGTTTAGTTATCCGGTCTAATTTAGAGTAGTGCTCTTTTATTTGATGGTACAATCGCCCGGTAGTTAGAGTGAAGCTCTATTTCAAAAGTTTTTATAAGAATTATTATCTGAAAATGTATTGACAACATGTTTTCGGTAGTGGTTTTAAAACTTGAAAGTTAGTACTCGGATAGCTAAATTCTTAGGTTTAATTTGGACACCTTGAATAAAGTTTAAACTGTCTAACCCCACCAAAGGTGGCATTTAAATGGTTCATTTTCAATCTCTTAGAAAAAGGAATTAATTTAATGAGGCAAATTAGTTATCAACCCCACCCATAGGTGTTAATTGATTTGTTTAGTTAACAAAGAATATCTAACCCCACCAAAGGTGGTATTAATACAAAAAAGGGAGAATCAATAAATATCAATTCATATCTTTAATAACCTAGATAATATGAGCAAGCATAATTAACTTAGTTATTATATCCATAAATACTCTGCCATTATAAATGATAAAATTTGCATAAATGTTTATTGAATCTATGTTTATTTTTATGTAAGTAGATTAAAAACACAAAACCCCAAACTATCGTGACAGGATGTTTAGGATTTAATTTCGTTTTTAAAAGTTTGAATAATAAATTAAAAACCACATACATTCCTTCCTTAGATCGACCTTGGGAGTATACTTATCATTTTCTTCGAAATGATTCGTGCACTTGCGAGAGTTTTATAAATATTAAAACCAAAGTATTGGCAAGAATCGGCGATGCCGGTTTTCGCTCATCAGTTGCCCTAGTGGACGAGTTTGAGTCTCGTGAGGGTTTTCAGTAATGATACCCACAAACATTGAACTAATTGTAAAAATCAAAAGAAACTATAAAAACAATCAAATCAAAAACTACAATTACAACACAATCAAAAATTAATTTAAGAATAAAAGAAAACAACATATCATAAAAATTTCTCACACTTTTTAATCTCCTTTAAGATCATAATTAAAATCTCAAGCATAAGTTATTTTAATCTCTTTAAACAATCATGATTTTATTATAACAATTAGTCGAAAATCATTTTCATATTTCATTTCAAAAATGTGTCAATTTAATTTTACCCAATTTCAGTGTCATGAATCAGAATTCGCTTCGACTCTATTCCTCACAAGTCAATACTCTCAAAGCACTGAATCCTATGGGTTCAGACACTCATACTAATTTATATGCGAAAGAGTTGATGTATAGAAATGAACTAATATGTTCGCATATGTATAAAGAATAAAGGCTCAAAGTGTTATTTTAACATTGATCTCATGAAAGGAATCGAATGTATAAATTATAAAGATATCATATATAAAAATTATTTTCATGCATAAATTAAACTCATTAAGAAAGAATTTCAAGATATATGCTTTTTACAAATGAAGAAATTGCAATGACTTTTTAGGGAATTACTTCCTATATCTTTCTTTTGTATTTAGCCTTTACTCACAACTTTGTTGGCAATGTGGGTCATAGTATGTAGATGATACTATTTTTTATCTCTCTATACATTATTTTTTTTTTAATATATGTATTTTTTAGAGAGTCAACCCATGTACAGATTGTACATTTTTTTGGATTTTGGTGAGTGGTTAATTTTGTGGCTTTTCTGTTTGATCTTGGTTTGGGTAACCCCAGATATGTCTTTTTGTTTTTGTAGCAGTCATGCATGAATGAGATATAAGCATATACTATCAATTTCTACTCAAATCGTTTGATCTAAACAAAAATAATAATCAAAAATATATGATACTCTATTAAGATGAGAAAAAATTCATACATTCAATGCTAATACCTATAGAGATCATCTAAACTTTTGAATAAATAAGAAATGTGTTTGGAGTAGAAAAAATATATATATATTTCACTCTGAATAAAAGAAATTAGGTTCAAATTATATCTAACAAGGGTAGTCTCCACTAAAAAAAATTCATAAACACCAATTTTGGGTTTAATATAATTTCCACATTTTATCAAGAAATACTAGTTATGACAAAAACTAACTAATTATCAAAAATAATTAC